>JAPDVR010000021.1:4817833-4860333 GCA_026230005.1 Gila orcuttii
ACGAGAGAGAAAAGTGTGTGTTCACATCAACATACACAGACGGTCATTTACACGAACTCCTAAAATCACTCAGACAGTCTGAAAACACAGCGCCACATGCTTTTAATTCACTGTATTGATTCAACTCTAGGAGATAGGGAACACTGACTTCTTTTGAATAGTAAAAAAATGTTTATAGTCATATGACTGCTTATCAGCTGAGAGAGGAAGAACATTCTCCTTCTAGAAAGCTTCTGATTGGACAGGAATCTGTGTTGGGCAGGATGATGTCATTGGTATTTTCTGTTATTTTCCAGCAGCAGCATAAAATTATTAATAGAAAGAGTAAAAGAGCTTTTTTAGATACATGACTCTCATGTGATTGGAGATCGTTTAAAATAATAATAATAGTATTATTCAGATTTTCCAGGTGTAAAACTACTTTAAAAAGGAAAAAAATACTTGTATAGTATCGACATGAGAACAAAATATGGATGTTAGATGATAATCTATATCTTAAAACAGGCGGAAAATACCCCACAAAATGTAAAATATCTGTAAATAAATAAATAAATGTTGTAAATAATTTTTAAAAATCATTTTAATCTGCCAATACTAATAAAATACATTTAAATAAATACATAAAAAATATTGGACAAAATATCAAATGTCTGTAAATAAATAAATTAATTATTGCAAGAAAAAGCAAATATCTGCCCCTACAAATGGAAATAAATATAAATGAATAAATATGGCCAAAAAACATGAAATATACATAATAAAATAAATATAAAAAATAAATATTGCCTGAAATATGAAATATCTGCCAATATGATTTTAAAATTTCCCAAAATATAAAATGTCTGCCAATACAGATTAAAATAAATAAATAATCTAAATAAATAAATACAAATAAATAATTAATACTCAAAACATGAAAAATACAGTTAAAAAAATGAATATTGCCTGAAATAGGAAATATCTGCTAATACAATTTAAAAAAAATTATAAAAATAAAAATCACCAATATGGAGATTATAATGCATCCCTGATACATTTGATATGTTTGCAGCAGAAAATGATGAGCAGAAATAATATAAGAGCTTTTTCTAATCTTAATCTAACAAATGCATTTCTTTACGTGTAAAACATGCATGTACACTCGACACCAGAACAAACAGACAGACGACGCACTTATAAACGTCTCTAGACAAATTTATTCCATATTTTCAACAATAAACACATTTGATTTCACTTGAAGAGCTTGAGGTGTGTATGAGTGACGTCTGAACACTGTAAACACATGTGCTGTTCAACAACCTGGAGTCATCACACACACACACTAACACACACACATGCTGAAGAGTCATTTACAGCTGGAGAACACACTCAACACGAGCTTGTGTCTCAGTGAATCTAACAGTGATCGAGTGTGTGTGTGTGTGTGTGTGGCCTGTTCACACAGTGGAGTATCAGTGAGGTTCTTCAGGTCAGTGAAACCAGTCCAGAAAAAGAAAAACACACTACAACAACTTACACACACGCCTGCTATGGCACAATGATGCACACAAAATAATATTTCAGCCTAAATTTAAGAGATGCAACTAATAAACTTATTAGTCAGTCATAAAACAGGTCAGATTTCTGTAATCGTACTGCATTTTAAATGCACAAATAATTCAAATGTTGGCTTTTTTATTATAAAAATGTAATCATTTGAAATATGCATTAGAATTGCACATCAAATTTCCATTCATTTCGATTTTGGATTACACAGTTTTAACAAACTAATCAATTTAATGTGATGTAAATGTGTCAGGCATACATACTGTAAATAAAACAGCTCGGATTTCTATAATAGTACTAATAAACTGAATGTGTTTTAAAAGACACAATAACCCAAATTTATTAATTTGTTTCAATCTCACATTTTAAATAATTGAATATTGTTTGTTCCACAGCTAAACTTCATACTTTTTAACTAAAAAAATTACAGGTTTGTGTTGCTTCCAAGCAATTTCAATAAAACCGTTTTGAAAGTATGACTATTTAAATAAAATCAAGTAATTGCAAATAATTAAACTATTCCGGGATAATTTTTTCTGTAGTTTTTGAGTGCTGCAAACTGACCCGTTTAATTTATGTATGACTGACAAAAATGCATCACATTAAGTATAATAGTTTATGTTAAAGAGGCAATATGTAAAAATGTTCATGTTTTAATCGCTTTAATTGCCAATGTAAAATAACAGCTTATAACGAAACCTAAAAAACGAAACTTTCGCTGAATTCCCATGTTGTCTACGAAAGCTTGTAGGCTGATGTTTATATGAAGGACTCGGGTCGTTTTTCCCGGGAAAATCAAAAGCACGTGTCGTTTCCGCTCCCGAGAGTCTCTCATCCGTTCAATGACACGTGAAACTAATGCTTATACAATGTTCAGGATAAGAGTCGTTCTGTGCTGTAATGTCCATGTGTCCACGTGAGAAAACAGATTCAGTCAGACTATAGTCTCACATAGTCAGATCTATATAGTTTATAGTCTCAAATATACTTTATAATCAAACTATCATAACAGTGTGATTTTACTGAGCGACGGTGAAAAATCCACATCACATGATCAGATGTTTCTGAACTGCTGCTTTCTCAACACTGTTTATTTTATTATTTGTCAACATTTTTACTTCTAAGAGAAGGAGAAGAATATTATGGCATTGAATCACGTTCAGTGTGTTGTACGTTCAGTGTGTTGTGTACGTGTGTTGTGTACGTTCAGTGTGTTGTGTACGTTCAGTGTGTTGTACGTTCAGTGTGTTGTACACGTTCAGTGTGTTGTGTACGTTCAGTGTGTTGTACGTTCAGTGTGTTGTACGTTCAGTGTGTTGTACGTTCAGTGTGTTGTACGTTCAGTGTGTTGTACGTTCAGTGTGTTGTGTACGTTCAGTGTGTTGTACGTTCAGTGTGTTGTGTACGTTCAGTGTGTTGTGTACGTTCAGTGTGTTGTACGTTCAGTGTGTTGTACGTTCAGTGTGTTGTGTACGTTCAGTGTGTTGTACGTTCAGTGTGTTGTACGTTCAGTGTGTTGTACGTTCAGTGTGTTGTACGTTCAGTGTGTTGTACGTTCAGTGTGTTGTACGTTCAGTGTGTTGTACGTTCAGTGTGTTGCACGTTCAGTGTGTTGTACGTTCAGTGTGTTGTGTACGTTCAGTGTGTTGTGTACGTTCAGTGTGTTGTACGTTCAGTGTGTTGTACGTTCAGTGTGTTGTACGTTCAGTGTGTTGTACGTTCAGTGTGTTGTACGTTCAGTGTGTTGTGTACGTTCAGTGTGTTGTACGTTCAGTGTGTTGTACGTTCAGTGTGTTGTGTACGTTCGGTGTGTTGTACGTTCGGTGTGTTGTACGTTCGGTGTGTTGTGTACGTTCGGTGTGTTGTGTACGTTCGGTGTGTTGTACGTTCGGTGTGTTGTACGTTCGGTGTGTTGTACGTTCGGTGTGTTGTACGTTCAGTGTGTTGTACGTTCAGTGTGTTGTACGTTCAGTGTGTTGTGTACGTTCAGTGTGTTGTACGTTCAGTGTGTTGTACGTTCAGTGTGTTGTGTACGTTCAGTGTGTTGTACGTTCAGTGTGTTGTACGTTCAGTGTGTTGTACGTTCAGTGTGTTGTGTACGTTCAGTGTGTTGTGTACGTTCAGTGTGTTGTACGTTCAGTGTGTTGTACGTTCAGTGTGTTGTGTACGTTCAGTGTGTTGTACGTTCGGTGTGTTGTACGTTCGGTGTGTTGTGTACGTTCGGTGTGTTGTGTACGTTCGGTGTGTTGTACGTTCGGTGTGTTGTACGTTCGGTGTGTTGTACGTTCGGTGTGTTGTACGTTCAGTGTGTTGTACGTTCAGTGTGTTGTACGTTCAGTGTGTTGTGTACGTTCAGTGTGTTGTACGTTCAGTGTGTTGTACGTTCAGTGTGTTGTGTACGTTCAGTGTGTTGTACGTTCAGTGTGTTGTGTACGTTCGGTGTGTTGTGTACGTTCGGTGTGTTGTACGTTCGGTGTGTTGTACGTTCGGTGTGTTGTACGTTCAGTGTGTTGTGTACGTTCGGTGTGTTGTGTACGTTCGGTGTGTTGTACGTTCGGTGTGTTGTACGTTCGGTGTGTTGTACGTTCGGTGTGTTATACGTTCGGTGTGTTGTACGTTCAGTGTGTTGTACGTTCAGTGTGTTGTGTACGTTCAGTGTGTTGTGTACGTTCAGTGTGTTGTGTACGTTCAGTGTGTTGTACGTTCAGTGTGTTGTACGTTCAGTGTGTTGTACGTTAAGTGTGTTGTACGTTCAGTGTGTTGTGTACGTTCAGTGTGTTGTACGTTCAGTGTGTTGTACGTTCAGTGTGTTGTGTACGTTCAGTGTGTTGTACGTTCAGTGTGTTGTACGTTCAGTGTGTTGTGTACGTTCAGTGTGTTGTACGTTCAGTGTGTTGTACGTTCAGTGTGTTGTGTACGTTCAGTGTGTTGTACGTTCAGTGTGTTGTACGTTCGGTGTGTTGTACGTTCGGTGTGTTGTGTACGTTCGGTGTGTTGTGTACGTTCGGTGTGTTGTACGTTCGGTGTGTTGTACGTTCGGTGTGTTGTACGTTCGGTGTGTTGTACGTTCGGTGTGTTGTACGTTCAGTGTGTTGTACGTTCAGTGTGTTGTACGTTCGGTGTGTTGTACGTTCGGTGTGTTGTACGTTCAGTGTGTTGTACGTTCAGTGTGTTGTGTACGTTCAGTGTGTTGTGTACGTTCAGTGTGTTGTACGTTCAGTGTGTTGTACGTTCAGTGTGTTGTACGTTCAGTGTGTTGTACGTTCAGTGTGTTGTACGTTCAGTGTGTTGTGTACGTTCAGTGTGTTGTGTACGTTCAGTGTGTTGTACGTTCAGTGTGTTGTGTACGTTCAGTGTGTTGTACGTTCAGTGTGTTGTACGTTCAGTGTGTTGTACGTTCAGTGTGTTGTACGTTCAGTGTGTTGTGTACGTTCAGTGTGTTGTACGTTCAGTGTGTTGTACGTTCAGTGTGTTGTACGTTCAGTGTGTTGTACGTTCAGTGTGTTGTGTACGTTCAGTGTGTTGTGTACGTTCGGTGTGTTGTACGTTCGGTGTGTTGTACGTTCGGTGTGTTGTACGTTCAGTGTGTTGTACGTTCAGTGTGTTGTGTACGTTCAGTGTGTTGTGTACGTTCAGTGTGTTGTACGTTCAGTGTGTTGTACGTTCAGTGTGTTGTACGTTCAGTGTGTTGTACGTTCAGTGTGTTGTACGTTAAGTGTGTTGTACGTTCAGTGTGTTGTGTACGTTCAGTGTGTTGTACGTTCAGTGTGTTGTACGTTCAGTGTGTTGTGTACGTTCAGTGTGTTGTACGTTCAGTGTGTTGTACGTTCAGTGTGTTGTGTACGTTCAGTGTGTTGTACGTTCAGTGTGTTGTACGTTCAGTGTGTTGTGTACGTTCAGTGTGTTGTACGTTCAGTGTGTTGTACGTTCAGTGTGTTGTACGTTCAGTGTGTTGTACGTTCAGTGTGTTGTACGTTCAGTGTGTTGTGTACGTTCAGTGTGTTGTGTACGTTCAGTGTGTTGTACGTTCAGTGTGTTGTACACGTTCAGTGTGTTGTGTACGTTCAGTGTGTTGTACGTTCAGTGTGTTGTACGTTCAGTGTGTTGTACGTTCAGTGTGTTGTACGTTCAGTGTGTTGTACGTTCAGTGTGTTGTGTACGTTCAGTGTGTTGTACGTTCAGTGTGTTGTGTACGTTCAGTGTGTTGTGTACGTTCAGTGTGTTGTGTACGTTCAGTGTGTTGTACGTTCAGTGTGTTGTGTACGTTCAGTGTGTTGTACGTTCAGTGTGTTGTGTACGTTCAGTGTGTTGTGTACGTTCAGTGTGTTGTACGTTCAGTGTGTTGTACGTTCAGTGTGTTGTACGTTCAGTGTGTTGTACGTTCAGTGTGTTGTACGTTCAGTGTGTTGTGTACGTTCAGTGTGTTGTACGTTCAGTGTGTTGTACGTTCAGTGTGTTGTGTACGTTCGGTGTGTTGTACGTTCGGTGTGTTGTACGTTCAGTGTGTTGTGTACGTTCAGTGTGTTGTACGTTCAGTGTGTTGTACGTTCAGTGTGTTGTGTACGTTCGGTGTGTTGTACGTTCGGTGTGTTGTACGTTCGGTGTGTTGTGTACGTTCGGTGTGTTGTGTACGTTCGGTGTGTTGTACGTTCGGTGTGTTGTACGTTCGGTGTGTTGTACGTTCGGTGTGTTGTACGTTCGGTGTGTTGTACGTTCAGTGTGTTGTACGTTCAGTGTGTTGTACGTTCAGTGTGTTGTACGTTCAGTGTGTTGTACGTTCAGTGTGTTGTGTACGTTCAGTGTGTTGTACGTTCAGTGTGTTGTACGTTCAGTGTGTTGTACGTTCAGTGTGTTGTACGTTCAGTGTGTTGTGTACGTTCAGTGTGTTGTACGTTCAGTGTGTTGTACGTTCAGTGTGTTGTGTACGTTCAGTGTGTTGTACGTTCGGTGTGTTGTACGTTCGGTGTGTTGTGTACGTTCGGTGTGTTGTGTACGTTCGGTGTGTTGTACGTTCGGTGTGTTGTACGTTCGGTGTGTTGTACGTTCGGTGTGTTGTACGTTCGGTGTGTTGTACGTTCAGTGTGTTGTACGTTCAGTGTGTTGTGTACGTTCAGTGTGTTGTACGTTCAGTGTGTTGTACGTTCAGTGTGTTGTGTACGTTCAGTGTGTTGTACGTTCAGTGTGTTGTGTACGTTCGGTGTGTTGTGTACGTTCGGTGTGTTGTACGTTCGGTGTGTTGTACGTTCGGTGTGTTGTACGTTCAGTGTGTTGTGTACGTTCGGTGTGTTGTGTACGTTCGGTGTGTTGTACGTTCGGTGTGTTGTACGTTCGGTGTGTTGTACGTTCGGTGTGTTATACGTTCGGTGTGTTGTACGTTCAGTGTGTTGTACGTTCAGTGTGTTGTGTACGTTCAGTGTGTTGTGTACGTTCAGTGTGTTGTGTACGTTCAGTGTGTTGTACGTTCAGTGTGTTGTACGTTCAGTGTGTTGTACGTTAAGTGTGTTGTACGTTCAGTGTGTTGTGTACGTTCAGTGTGTTGTACGTTCAGTGTGTTGTACGTTCAGTGTGTTGTGTACGTTCAGTGTGTTGTACGTTCAGTGTGTTGTACGTTCAGTGTGTTGTGTACGTTCAGTGTGTTGTACGTTCAGTGTGTTGTACGTTCAGTGTGTTGTGTACGTTCAGTGTGTTGTACGTTCAGTGTGTTGTACGTTCGGTGTGTTGTACGTTCGGTGTGTTGTGTACGTTCGGTGTGTTGTGTACGTTCGGTGTGTTGTACGTTCGGTGTGTTGTACGTTCGGTGTGTTGTACGTTCGGTGTGTTGTACGTTCGGTGTGTTGTACGTTCAGTGTGTTGTACGTTCAGTGTGTTGTAAGTTCGGTGTGTTGTACGTTCGGTGTGTTGTACGTTCAGTGTGTTGTACGTTCAGTGTGTTGTGTACGTTCAGTGTGTTGTGTACGTTCAGTGTGTTGTACGTTCAGTGTGTTGTACGTTCAGTGTGTTGTACGTTCAGTGTGTTGTACGTTCAGTGTGTTGTACGTTCAGTGTGTTGTACGTTCAGTGTGTTGTGTACGTTCAGTGTGTTGTGTACGTTCAGTGTGTTGTACGTTCAGTGTGTTGTGTACGTTCAGTGTGTTGTACGTTCAGTGTGTTGTACGTTCAGTGTGTTGTACGTTCAGTGTGTTGTACGTTCAGTGTGTTGTGTACGTTCAGTGTGTTGTACGTTCAGTGTGTTGTACGTTCAGTGTGTTGTACGTTCAGTGTGTTGTACGTTCAGTGTGTTGTGTACGTTCAGTGTGTTGTGTACGTTCGGTGTGTTGTACGTTCGGTGTGTTGTACGTTCGGTGTGTTGTACGTTCAGTGTGTTGTACGTTCAGTGTGTTGTGTACGTTCAGTGTGTTGTGTACGTTCAGTGTGTTGTACGTTCAGTGTGTTGTACGTTCAGTGTGTTGTGTACGTTCAGTGTGTTGTACGTTCAGTGTGTTGTACGTTCAGTGTGTTGTACGTTAAGTGTGTTGTACGTTCAGTGTGTTGTGTACGTTCAGTGTGTTGTACGTTCAGTGTGTTGTACGTTCAGTGTGTTGTGTACGTTCAGTGTGTTGTACGTTCAGTGTGTTGTACGTTCAGTGTGTTGTGTACGTTCAGTGTGTTGTACGTTCAGTGTGTTGTACGTTCAGTGTGTTGTGTACGTTCAGTGTGTTGTACGTTCAGTGTGTTGTACGTTCGGTGTGTTGTACGTTCGGTGTGTTGTGTACGTTCGGTGTGTTGTGTACGTTCGGTGTGTTGTACGTTCGGTGTGTTGTACGTTCGGTGTGTTGTACGTTCGGTGTGTTGTACGTTCGGTGTGTTGTACGTTCGGTGTGTTGTACGTTCAGTGTGTTGTACGTTCGGTGTGTTGTACGTTCGGTGTGTTGTACGTTCGGTGTGTTGTACGTTCAGTGTGTTGTACGTTCAGTGTGTTGTGTACGTTCAGTGTGTTGTGTACGTTCAGTGTGTTGTACGTTCAGTGTGTTGTACGTTCAGTGTGTTGTACGTTCAGTGTGTTGTACGTTCAGTGTGTTGTGTACGTTCAGTGTGTTGTGTACGTTCAGTGTGTTGTACGTTCAGTGTGTTGTGTACGTTCAGTGTGTTGTACGTTCAGTGTGTTGTACGTTCAGTGTGTTGTACGTTCAGTGTGTTGTACGTTCAGTGTGTTGTACGTTCAGTGTGTTGTGTACGTTCAGTGTGTTGTACGTTCAGTGTGTTGTACGTTCAGTGTGTTGTACGTTCAGTGTGTTGTACGTTCAGTGTGTTGTGTACGTTCAGTGTGTTGTGTACGTTCGGTGTGTTGTACGTTCGGTGTGTTGTACGTTCGGTGTGTTGTACGTTCAGTGTGTTGTACGTTCAGTGTGTTGTGTACGTTCAGTGTGTTGTGTACGTTCAGTGTGTTGTACGTTCAGTGTGTTGTGTACGTTCAGTGTGTTGTACGTTCAGTGTGTTGTGTACGTTCAGTGTGTTGTACGTTCAGTGTGTTGTACGTTCAGTGTGTTGTACGTTCAGTGTGTTGTGTACGTTCAGTGTGTTGTGTACGTTCAGTGTGTTGTGTACGTTCAGTGTGTTGTACGTTCAGTGTGTTGTACGTTCAGTGTGTTGTGTACGTTCAGTGTGTTGTACGTTCAGTGTGTTGTGTACGTTCAGTGTGTTGTACGTTCAGTGTGTTGTGTACGTTCAGTGTGTTGTGTACGTTCAGTGTGTTGTACATTCAGTGTGTGTACGTTCAGTGTGTTGTGTACGTTCAGTGTGTTGTGTACGTTCAGTGTGTTGTGTACGTTCAGTGTGTTGTACGTTCAGTGTGTTGTACGTTCAGTGTGTTGTACGTTCAGTGTGTTGTGTACGTTCAGTGTGTTGTACGTTCAGTGTGTTGTGTACGTTCAGTGTGTTGTACGTTCAGTGTGTTGTGTACGTTCAGTGTGTTGTGTACGTTCAGTGTGTTGTACGTTCAGTGTGTTGTGTACGTTCAGTGTGTTGTACGTTCAGTGTGTTGTACGTTCAGTGTGTTGTACGTTCAGTGTGTTGTGTACGTTCAGTGTGTTGTGTACGTTCAGTGTGTTGTGTACGTTCAGTGTGTTGTACGTTCAGTGTGTTGTACGTTCAGTGTGTTGTGTACGTTCAGTGTGTTGTGTACGTTCAGTGTGTTGTGTACGTTCAGTGTGTTGTGTACGTTCAGTGTGTTGTACGTTCAGTGTGTTGTACGTTCAGTGTGTTGTACGTTCAGTGTGTTGTGTACGTTCAGTGTGTTGTACGTTCAGTGTGTTGTACGTTCAGTGTGTTGTACGTTCAGTGTGTTGTGTACGTTGTGTGTTGTACGTTCAATGTGTTGTACGTTCAATGTGTTGTACGTTCAGTGCGTTGTGTACGTTCAGTGTGTTGTGTACGTTCAGTGTGTTGTACGTTCAGTGTGTTGTACGTTCAGTGTGTTGTGTACGTTCAGTGTGTTGTGTACGTTCAGTGTGTTGTACGTTCAGTGTGTTGTACGTTCAGTGTGTTGTGTACGTTCAGTGTGTTGTACGTTCAGTGTGTTGTACGTTCAGTGTGTTGTACGTTCAGTGTGTTGTACGTTCAGTGTGTTGTGTACGTTCAGTGTGTTGTACGTTCAGTGTGTTGTACGTTCAGTGTGTTGTACGTTCAGTGTGTTGTGTACGTTCAGTGTGTTGTACGTTCAGTGTGTTGTACGTTCAGTGTGTTGTACGTTCAGTGTGTTGTACGTTCAGTGTGTTGTACGTTCAGTGTGTTGTCTACGTTCAGTGTGTTGTACGTTCAGTGTGTTGTGTACGTTCAGTGTGTTGTGTACGTTCAGTGTGTTGTACGTTCAGTGTGTTGTGTACGTTCAGTGTGTTGTACGTTCAGTGTGTTGTACGTTCAGTGTGTTGTGTACGTTCAGTGTGTTGTGTACGTTCAGTTCAGTGTGTTGTGTACGTTCAGTGTGTTGTGTACGTTCAGTGTGTTGTGTACGTTCAGTGTGTTGTGTACGTTCAGTGTGTTGTACGTTCGGTGTGTTGTACGTTCAGTGTGTTGTACGTTCAGTGTGTTGTACGTTCAGTGTGTTGTGTACGTTCAGTGTGTTGTACGTTCAGTGTGTTGTGTACGTTCAGTGTGTTGTGTACGTTCAGTGTGTTGTACGTTCAGTGTGTTGTGTACGTTCAGTGTGTTGTACGTTCAGTGTGTTGTGTACGTTCAGTGTGTTGTACGTTCAGTGTGTTGTGTACGTTCAGTGTGTTGTGTACGTTCAGTGTGTTAATATAAGCTGTTAAAATAACAGCTTATAACGAAACCTAAAAAACGAAACTTTCGCTGAATTCCCATGTTGTCTACGAAAGCTTGTAGGCTGATGTTTATATGAAGGACTCGGGTCGTTTTTCCCGGGAAAATCAAAAGCACGTGTCGTTTCCGCTCCCGAGAGTCTCTCATCCGTTCAATGACACGTGAAACTAATGCTTATACAATGTTCAGGATAAGAGTCGTTCTGTGCTGTAATGTCCATGTGTCCACGTGAGAAAACAGATTCAGTCAGACTATAGTCTCACATAGTCAGATCTATATAGTTTATAGTCTCAAATATACTTTATAATCAAACTATCATAACAGTGTGATTTTACTGAGCGACGGTGAAAAATCCACATCACATGATCAGATGTTTCTGAACTGCTGCTTTCTCAACACTGTTTATTTTATTATTTGTCAACATTTTTACTTCTAAGAGAAGGAGAAGAATATTATGGCATTGAATCACGTTCAGTGTGTTGTACGTTCAGTGTGTTGTACGTTCAGTGTGTTGTGTACGTGTGTTGTGTACGTTCAGTGTGTTGTACGTTCAGTGTGTTGTGTACGTTCAGTGTGTTGTACGTTCAGTGTGTTGTACGTTCAGTGTGTTGTACGTTCAGTGTGTTGTGTACGTTCAGTGTGTTGTGTACGTTCAGTGTGTTGTACGTTCAGTGTGTTGTGTACGTTCAGTGTGTTGTACGTTCAGTGTGTTGTGTACGTTCAGTGTGTTGTGTACGTTCAGTGTGTTGTACGTTCAGTGTGTTGTACGTTCAGTGTGTTGTACGTTCAGTGTGTTGTGTACGTTCAGTGTGTTGTGTACGTTCAGTGTGTTGTACGTTCAGTGTGTTGTACGTTCAGTGTGTTGTACGTTCAGTGTGTTGTGTACGTTCAGTGTGTTGTGTACGTTACGTGTGTTGTGTACGTTCAGTGTGTTGTACGTTCAGTGTGTTGTGTACGTTCAGTGTGTTGTGTACGTTCAGTGTGTTGTACGTTCAGTGTGTTGTACGTTCAGTGTGTTGTGTACGTTCAGTGTGTTGTACGTTCAGTGTGTTGTGTACGTTCAGTGTGTTGTACGTTCAGTGTGTTGTGTACGTTCAGTGTGTTGTACGTTCAGTGTGTTGTACGTTCAGTGTGTTGTGTACGTTCAGTGTGTTGTACGTTCAGTGTGTTGTACGTTCAGTGTGTTGTGTACGTTCAGTGTGTTGTACGTTCAGTGTGTTGTGTACGTTCAGTGTGTTGTGTACGTTCAGTGTGTTGTACGTTCAGTGTGTTGTACGTTCAGTGTGTTGTGTACGTTCAGTGTGTTGTACGTTCAGTGTGTTGTGTACGTTCAGTGTGTTGTACGTTCAGTGTGTTGTGTACGTTCAGTGTGTTGTACGTTCAGTGTGTTGTACGTTCAGTGTGTTGTGTACGTTCAGTGTGTTGTACGTTCAGTGTGTTGTACGTTCAGTGTGTTGTACGTTCAGTGTGTTGTGTACGTTCAGTGTGTTGTGTACGTTCAGTGTGTTGTGTACGTTCAGTGTGTTGTACGTTCAGTGTGTTGTACGTTCAGTGTGTTGTACGTTCAGTGTGTTGTGTACGTTCAGTGTGTTGTACGTTCAGTGTGTTGTGTACGTTCAGTGTGTTGTGTACGTTCAGTGTGTTGTGTACGTTCAGTGTGTTGTACGTTCAGTGTGTTGTACGTTCAGTGTGTTGTGTACGTTCAGTGTGTTGTACGTTCAGTGTGTTGTACGTTCAGTGTGTTGTACGTTCAGTGTGTTGTGTACGTTCAGTGTGTTGTACGTTCAGTGTGTTGTGTACGTTCAGTGTGTTGTACGTTCAGTGTGTTGTGTACGTTCAGTGTGTTGTGTACGTTCAGTGTGTTGTGTACGTTCAGTGTGTTGTACGTTCAGTGTGTTGTACGTTCAGTGTGTTGTGTACGTTCAGTGTGTTGTACGTTCAGTGTGTTGTACGTTCAGTGTGTTGTACGTTCAGTGTGTTGTACGTTCAGTGTGTTGTGTACGTTCAGTGTGTTGTACGTTCAGTGTGTTGTACGTTCAGTGCGTTGTGTACGTTCAGTGTGTTGTGTACGTTCAGTGTGTTGTACGTTCAGTGTGTTGTACGTTCAGTGTGTTGTACGTTCAGTGTGTTGTACGTTCAGTGTGTTGTACGTTCAGTGTGTTGTACGTTCAGTGTGTTGTGTACGTTACGTGTGCGAGCGACACGTTTCTGCTGCAGTTCCGCTAACGGCCACCGGTGTCGCTGATAGCAAGAGTTTCTGAATTCTACATATAACCTCTTTAAAACTGAGTAATTTGTGGAACATTATATGCAATATAAATACATAAATTTAGGCCTCCATATTTGAGTGTAGAAGTGTTTGAGAACGTTAGGTATTTGTGCTGAAGTTTACCACTATAAACTACAGTCTAACACACAAGAAAGCACTCTTTGGTTTTGTGAATGAATCCCTTTTTTGACTTTTTCTCTATTTTCTAAATTATTTAAATGGCCCTTATGTCACATAATACTTTTCCAGTAACACTTTACAATAACATTAGTTAACTATCTTAGTTAACATGAACTAAGAATGAACAATACTTCTACAGCATTTATTAATCTTAGTTAATATTAATTTAAACGTACTAATACGTTATTAAAATCAAAGGTTGCATTTGTTAAAATTAGTTAATGCACTGTGAACTAAAATGAACAAACAATGAACAGCTGGATTTATATTAACTAACATTAACAAAGATTAATAAATACTGTAACAAATGCATTGCTCATTGATGAACCTCAACTAATGAACCTTATTGTAAAGTGTTAGCACTTTTCCAAGCACTGGTTTCCTGTGTAAAGCCAGCAGATTGAGTGTGTGTTGACGCAGACGGCGAGAGAAACACATATATTTGATGGTGTGTGTGTGTGTTTGTGTGTGTGTGTGTGTGTGTGTGTGTGTGTGTGTGTGTGTTCTTCACAGCAGAAAAGTAGGATGTGTCGTCCTGTGCTGACGACATTTGCACAAGTTCTTCTGAGCTCACAAACCAAGCACATGATCAACACGGAAACATGGTGAAGTCTGTGTGTGTGTGTGTGTGTGTTTGCTACATCTTTAGGTGGTCAGGCGCTCAGTGTGTGTGTGTGTGTGTGTGGTTTATGTGAGCCCGATCTCCTCTAGGACGCTGCGGGGAGTCTCTGCTTCCTGTGGGAGGAACATCAACACTTTCCCTGATCACACACTCACTGATAATCCAGCAAAATCACACAACACATGCAAACACTGACACACCAAATATACTACAACAAACTACAAGCATCCAAATACTGGCTTTTTTATTATAAAAAAGAAATATTTCAAATATAATGTATGAATAAATATGTTTCAAATATTATCTTGTAGTTGGTTTTGTAAATATTTTAAAAACTAAGATTTGAATTATTTAGTGTTTTTTGTAAATATTAGGTTTTTTTATAACAAAAACGGTCAATATTTGAATTTTTTGTGTTTGTTTGATAAATATTTGTTTAATAACAAAAAGTTAACATTTGAATATTTACAGTTTGTTTGGGAAAAAATCGTTTTATAACAAAAAAACTCAACATTTGTATTTAGTTAGGATATTTGATATATTTGGGATTTTATAACAAAACAAAGTCAACATTTGAACATTCAGAGTTTATTTTTGTTATGAAACACAAATATTTATCAAAAAGTCAAAAAGGTTTGTTTGGTAAATATTTGTGTTTTAACAAAAACAACCAACACTAAATATTCAAATGTGGACTATTTGTTCTAAAAAACAAATATTTACTGAACAAACACTAAATATTCAAATGTTGGCTTTGTTCTGAAATATGATGAGCAACTTTTTGAAGAGAATCTGCATTTACTTTGATTTTAAAATCTCAGATTTTAACTTTTTATATTCTCCAATAAGTTTTTTTTTTTCGTGTATGTCTGAATGTATTGAACAACTATGAATAATTTACTCAAAAACAACCATTTTATTTTCAGGAACACAGCCAACAGAGATTATTAAATGTAAAACTTTTGAAAGGCAAAGCCCCTTTCAGAAGATATAACACTATCATCACACACACAGACATGAAGTTTGTGTTTTATGGGTTTTGTTCGCTGGCCAAGAGTTGTCACCCGAGAACAACTTTTGCCCATGCAAACATCCTGATGTAAACGTCGTAGATGAAATATCAGTCTTTATGATGTGAAAACTGTGTGCTGAATATACATTTTGCAATTATTTGAAAGACTTTGCGCTGGCGTGTTGTTGGGTGCCACACAGGTTTATATTATATATTATGAAGCACGTGGAGATGAACTGAGCTAAATTTATCCTCTGAGATCTGAAAATAATCAGCATGTGGGCTGCCGTGACTCACTGATGACACAAATACATTTACATCACACTGAGGCAAACACACACACACACACACACAAACAATCTCAACTTACTTTGGCATCCTGAACATCAGTGGGCCAAAAAAGAGAAGAAAATCAGGGTTTAAAAAGTGTATCAATTAATTCAGCCTGTTTTTTGCTATCTTAAAAGTTTCCAAAAAGGTTTTTAAAGTTTTGTCACACCAAAACCTTTTTAGAAAGAACTGGTATAATATCAATACATCAACTAGTAAACATTAATCAACCTACACGACAAAGACGCTTCAAAGGTGGAGCAAGTTGATGAAAGATTAAAAATATGTCTTTGAAATAACATGGACTGTGAAAAAGTATAACAGATAGTTGATTTTTAAAGGTGCACATTGAAGTTTACTTTTAATGAAGTGGTTTTATTCTTTTAGTCCTATAGGATAGACAAGTCATTCTAGAATTTCTAATCCAAAATTAACCACTGATTACATAAAATTACAACAACAAAATCCTTTGGAATTTAGAGTAGGAATTTTGTAATTAAAAAAAAATAAAATAACATCTCTAAATCATTACATTAAATTACACCAACAAAACGTTTAGAAATTTTGAGTGAATTTAAATAAAAAAAAATATTATTTAGCATCACTGAATCATCCAAAATCTCACCCAAAACCAAAGTTTATGGGTTAATCAGGTAGAAATACATTTTTCTAATTATTGGAGTATGTATTACAAGAAAATACTTTTTTTTTTTTTATTCACATTTAATTCAGTGTTACACTTTTCTTATTTCTCTGTAATTGTTTGTGAAATTTACAATCAATTTCAGTGTGAAAAGTGTTTGTATGGCTTTTCTTTTTTTTTTGTACACTGTAGAAAATGCCCACTTATTTTAACTTAAAAACTGTTAAAAAAAGATTTTTTAGTACAGCTGAAACTCGAAAAAATAGAATATCGCGCAAAAGTTCATGTATTTCAGTAATTCAAATTAAAAGGTGAAACTAATATATTTGTATATATAACTATATACATATACCATGATTATACTTTTCAGAGGGCCGACATTTCTGTATATAAAATCTTTTCTTTTTTTTTTGATTTCATGTAATATTCAAATTTTCTGAGATTTTGAATTTGGGGATTTCATAAGCTATAAGCCATAATCATCAAAATTATAACTTTTGCACGATATTCTAATTTTTCAAGTTTCACCTGTATAATCAAATTAGCTGTGCAAGTCATTTCAATTATAAACTATATTAAACTGACTTTAAATAGAGTTGAATCTCATATAACTTATTAAAAAATGCAAGCAATTTCAATTTTTATAAGTTAAAGTAATGTAAAAACATGTTGCCACGACTTATCGATCAAGCATTTTTTACAGTGTATTACATGTTACCACGTTTTACAGTGTAAATTCAACACATTAAATATAAAACGTATTTGCAGAAGCCTTTTTGTTCTCAAGGCAAGCTGTAACGATGTAGTTCATCAGACTGACTGAATGTGAGTTTATCTCAGTACTCCTAAACGCCGGGTAAAGACAGGAGCATCCCAGCGGATCTTTAAGGTCCGCTTCTCTCCAGGAATCTTGAATCATTCATGATTTCTGAGCTGAAAGATTCCTGTCGGGATTAAAACCCAATTATCCCTCAACCCTGCGGTGACGGTCCAGGAGTTTACACTGACGGCCAACAAGAACACAGATCAACTTATATCACATCACACCTTTCCAAAAACACAACATCAAATCAAAATGGACTATTTGCTTTTGTAAATTCATGTTATCGTTCATCAAACCTGCTCCACTTTCTGAGTCTGGTCGTACAGATACCGGATCATTTTAACTCACAGAAAAACAGATATTTAGGGTACGTTTACACGACAACTATATACTAAAAAAGTTTTTCGTGTGCAGTTGACAATGTTGCCAGAAGATCCCCGTTCACACGGATCTGAGAAAACGATTAAAAACGCTGTATTCTGCTGCCAGGACAGTAGATGGCGATGTCCCTCTGTAAAGAAACACCGTGTTTCCATTACCCTTCAAATGGAAAGCCTTCGGAAATTCGCCCAATGGAAACACGTCAATTTCGCAAAAACTCCCATTTATCGCAAAAAAGTTTTTACGCTCGCATGAGGTGGTTTATCAGGCAATTCGAAAAATAAATATTTCGCAAAACGGCAATGGAAACAGTTTTTGCGCATTTACAGTCACCTGACGTAGATGACACGGTGTGTTAGGACAGAATACGAGACAGAGTTCTTTATTAAACTCATAAAAGACAAAAGAATTACAGGAATACTGGATTCTAAACCTCAAAGAAATGCCACAATCAAGACCTCGAAGCAGAAATGAGTGAGAATCACCCAGAAACTCCTCAAATGAGCCGCTCACAGTATGAGGGTCTTTCCTTACCCATTAATGATTGGATAACACACACACGTCTTCTTCCATTAATAATAATGTCTAGTGCGGCGGCTGCGATATACATAAACCTACCAACATCCGTCGTGGTGATTTTTGGAATGACTTATCGCGAGAGGAAAAAAATTACGTTTTAGTCGCATAACATCGATTAATGGAAACGCCGTCATTTCCAATAGTTTTTTGTCGACATTTAGAAAAAAAACGCAAAAGTTTTGCGCAAATGCGCATAGTGTTGGGGAAAGTTACTTTTAAAAAGTAATGCATAACAATATTGTGTTACTCCCTAAAAATGTAACTTTGCGTTACTTAGTTACTTTTTCATGGAAAGTAATACGTTACGTTATTTTTGCGTTACTTTTCCTCATCTGGGCTGGGCTTGTTTGTTTTTTAATAACTAAAAAGTTGATTCTGTTTCTGGCAAATGTAAAGGCCCTTTCACACCATAAGTTACTGAATAAGCCTCAGGCTGAAGGAAATGCATGTTTACGTCTGTACAGTAGAGGGCGCCACTCAAACAAGAAAGTTCAGTGCTCTTCAACAATAAAAACAAAAAATGAAACAAATGTGACGTTTATATAAAGGTATTTTGGTTAGTATGGCGGAATTGGATCATCGAAGGTCAGCAGCAAAGACATTGGTTAATAAAGTGAGATTAAATATATACAGTATATTTGTGTTATTTAACATATTTAGTCAGTGAAGGTTTGCGTAATATTCTGAGTTTGCACTTCACTGTTTTTATCCATTTTCAGGAATCCTGAATCTATTCTGCAAGTGAGATTAGTAAATGCATGTTCACATTTAGACTAGAACATATTATATTCACGCACAACGCCTCTGAACTTACGATTCCTCTCAACATGAGGACAGGAGAGCTGTCAGTCAATACATGAGAAAAAGTAACTGTTACTTGTTCGAAAAAGTAACTCAGATATTTTCCTGTAAATTTTAAAGTAATGTGCTACTTTACTAGTTACTTGGAAAACAGTTATCTGATAATGTAACTCGAATCAGGCCTACCTGTAACCCCAACACTGTATGTACATGATGTCACCGTTTTCACAAATTCACGCATCATCTGAGACGATAACTGTTTCATTTTCAAAAACTTTGAATCCCGTTTTCAAAGGTTTGTATTTCAGGCCTCCAAACGCTGCTGTCGTGTGAATGAACGGCCAAAACACATAAAAACATTTACATTTTTAGTTGAAAACGGTCGTGTAAACGGACCCTTACACATCAAACTTCCATTTGTTCTGTATGTCAAATCAAGCTATACATTTGATACTGTTGCAAAAATGGGTGAAATACCAATCATGTCCAGGTCATATTTTATCCCAATATAAAAAAAAAATTAAAAAAATTTGATATTCACTTTTTATTCACATATTATTTCTTTTTCACACCGCATTGCTGCAGTAAATCAGGCAAAAGGAGCCCCAACTAAGTATTGACTACATGCTCATACTTTTCATGTTCATACTTTTCAGTGGGCCAACATTTCTAAAAATCCTTTTTTTGTATTGGTCTTAAGTAATATTCTAATTTTCTGAAAAACTGAATTTGGGATTTTCATTAGTTGTCAGTTTTAATCATCACAATTAAATGAAATAAACATTTGAAATATATCAGTCTGTGTGTAATGAATGAATATAATATCTAAATTTCACTTTTTGAATGGAATTACTGAAATAAATCAACTTTTTGATGATATTCTAGTTATATGACCAGCACCTGTACTTTCTTTTTTTCGTGTGAAATATTATCTGGACAGATTTCTTATTCTCTACAATCCAAACTTAAGCTATAAACAAGCACACACTTCTTGAAATTCTCACATTTCATTTGTTTATTTCTACGGCGTTACATGAATTTACATCCACTCATAATCTCAGCGATTCAAAACACTCATTGTGAAAGAAACTGTACCTCCAAACATGAATCTGGTTACAAATCTAACTCTATAAATATTCAACAAAACACATTCATTTTATCGAACACTGAAGTGCAAAAGTGTTTGTAGGTGTAAAACGTATATAGTGACAGCAGAAATACAGCGGTTCAGTCACACTTCGAAATATATGAACATCACAGAACTTCACTTTTCTTTTTTTTTTTTTAATTACATATAAATATCAGCATCTGCACCAAATGCCATATTTTTGCTCAATAAAATGGAGGGTTTATTTTCTCCATATTTCTCACTATTACAGATTGTATGAGCCATAAAAGCCTGATGTATCAAATATGATACTCAAAATAAAACAAACTTTTTCTTTCAGATTATTTTTTTTTAAAACATTTTGCTTAAAGCTTCAATAAACTGTTCCAAAATATTAGACTTTTCTGACTATTTCATGTTAGGCTTTACAGGGTTAATAAATGACACTTGTTTAGATATTTTATTATTTAATGCAGACTTTAAAACATTTCTATATTTTATATAAGCGTCCACATATTTTGAGTGCGAGTGTGTGTGTGTGTATGTATTAAAAATAACTGATAATTTGATATAACTTATAAAAACCTATACCAAAATGTATTTAAAATACATTTAGTTCCTACTAAGTGTACTACAAATACATTAACATATTTACTGGCATATCGCTTGAGACTTACTGATATAAATATTATAATTCAACTTTACAAGGAGTACTTATTACACAATGCACATTTCTTAATAGTAAGCCTAAAATTTAATATCACTATTATTGAGGATAGTATGAGCACTGTATAACATTAATCTTTAATTGCAAGATATTTAAAGTGTTCCTAAAGTATACTTGCAATAATTCCACTTATACACTTAAATATATATTTCGTTGAACTTCAGCACTATTTATGGATAAATAAAGTGCATTAAGTACAAAATTAGTTGTTCCAATTTAGCAAACTAAGTATATTAATTTAGTATACTAAAAATACAATAACAGGATATTTACATTAAGTACATAAATATTTAAATGCATTTGTAGTATACTTAGCATAAAATAAATGTATTTTAATACATTTTAGTATATTTATTTTTCACTAGGGTTTTTACTAAATAAATCACCAAAGAAACTAAAGTTGCCACAAACTCACAATTTATAAATTACAACATTAACCAAGCGTAAACTTACAGCTGTTATTCTGATGATCGGTTTGCCTAAAACACACTGCAAAAAAAGGATGTTCTTCTTCAGTATTTGTGTCTTTTTTTCTGAGAAAAATAATCAAAATTAAGTGAGTTTATGTGTAACATAAAAAAAGGTCGGTGGGGTCAGGAAAATACATTTAATTTAAAGGGATTTATAATATAATATAATAAGGAATGCACAATTTATCGCCACCATATCGGTATCAGCCGATATACGTTCATTTATAATCTTATCGTTATCGGCCTGATAAAAGAATTTGGCCGATATATTAAAGCCGATAAATATTGTATTATTTCCATCAGCTGAAACACTTCAGATGTGCACTGTTCAACATTGTGTTTGAATTGATTGAAATATGATTTGAATCACTTTAAAAAAGAAAAATACAGTAAAGTAGAACAAGTCTGTCATATCGGCTACATAAAATTATCTTGAGAACATTATAATTGTGTGTTTGGGACATGGATTTTAATGGTGAGACTTTATTTGTAATCAGGCTCTGAAAAATGATATAAAAACTTGTATTTAGATTGATCGGCAAATATATCGGTTATCGGCTTTCAAATATAAAGAATTATCGGTATCGGCCAAAATTTCCATATCGTTACATCCCAATATAATAGAATAAAAGTAATGTAATAATATTTTCTGACCCTTTATTTGCAGATTTTTTTTCTTGTGTTAAGCATAAACTTTTTTTTTTCTGAAAACAAGACTTCATATCTTAAATAATTTTGCTTCTCAAGTAAATGCATTTTGATTTAAAAATGTTTAGATATTTATGCTGGAAAACGGAAAACAAGACAAAAATACTGAGGAAGAACATAATTTTTTGCAGTGTAGCAATCATTAAAGCAAAATTAATTTTCATAAAACATCTTAAAATATCCTTACATGGGTATTAAAACAGCATTAAATATTACTAACCCGTTTTCTACAACTCTATCTTAAGTCTATGTCACTCACTTTTGCTTTCAATTGTAAAACAAGTTGAAGACACCAATTAAAAATAGGATTTTTGCTCTGAAACAAAGACTGGAAAGTCCATATGATTACACAGATGGACTCTGGTGAATTTCTCACTGTATTTTAAATGTCTATTAAGAGTGAAGAACCGGTGAAGTCCACCAATAAGAGTTATTCAGTTATTTAAGCTGGACGAAGTTTTGATTTCCTGAAGCTACATGAACGAGTGTCGCCTGAACAAGATACAGGAATAAAATCAATTCAGATGAAGGACCAGCATAAAGTAAAACACACAATGAAACATTTGACACTATCTGACAAATTCCACTATCTCCACATGAAACTGGGTCCAAGATGCAGCTCTCTGATTGGACGGTGCTGAGACAGAGGCGGAGTCAGGCGTGCAGGGGGATTAGCTCAGCATGCAGCAGCCAATCAGTACACAGGCACGTTAAAGTACTCATGTCGGGGCTGAAGGAGAGACACACACACACACACACACACACTGAAAATGGTGCAGACAAACACAACTGTGAAAGATGCAGACAGACACATGCAGGACGACATGCAGTGAACACATTAAACTCAAGTGTGTTTACATGCACACTCACATTTTAAAAGATTTATTAAATTCTTAAAGTTTTATACATTCATTTGATTTCCACTGTTTTTTGTATTTTAAAATCACTTTCATTTTGCATGTAAATTCCCAGCGCAGCATTCAGTCATCTTATACTTACACCTCGACAGTATGAGCAGATTTTCAATAGTAATCAGCATTTTACTGTACATGTAAATGCACTCAATACACATTCTGCTCAGACTTTATACAACAGGATTATATATTAATTAATCCTGTCAAGAGATTAAAATTCTGAATGGAATATACTCTATTGTTTCAAAGTTTGCGGTCAGTAGGAGATTTTAAAAGGAAATTCATACTTTTATTCAGCAAGGATGCATTAGAAATTGGACAAAAGTGACAGTAAAGAAATTAATAATGTTACTAAAGATTCTATTTCAAATAAATATTGTTCTTTTGGACTTTCTATTCGAATCCTGAATTAATATGCATCACTGTCATAAATGTTTCTTGATCATCAAATCATCATATTATACTGATTTCTGAAGGATCATGTGACACTGAAGACTGGAGTAATGATGCTGAAAATTCAGCTTTGATCACAGGAATAAAATTACATTTTAAAATATATTAAAATAGAAAACAGCTGTTTTACATTGTCATAATATTACTTTTTTGTGTATTTTTAATCAAATAAATGCAGCATTGGTGAGCAGAAGAGACTCCTTTTAAAAACATCAAAAAACTTTTGAACGAAAGTGAGTATTTCACATAGAAAACAGCTTTTAAAACATTAACAATATATTTTTTTTAAATGTACTGTATTTTTGATCAAATAAATGCAGCCTTGGTAGGCTATTAAATATATATATTTTTAATATTTAAGTATCCTATATATTAAGTATATATACACACAAAATAGGTCATTTTATATATTTATATGAAGTATTAAATATTATTAATATAACATCTAAATAATAGTTAGTCCTGAAACCAGACCAGTTGAGAATTGCAGCTGTAAAGTACAGCATTGGTTTTCTATTAACGATGACATAAACCATAAACTCTGTGAGGAAGAGGACAATGAGAAACACGCAAACACAATGACTGAACGGCATTACACACACACATAAACACAAACAGCTCATGATGTGTGTGTTAAACTGGTCATCTAGAGGCAGGACACTAACAACAGAGACACGACTCTACGACTGCAGGAGAGCCACACCTGAAGCGTTGGCATCGAGCCGTCTAACTCTGGAAGAGAACGGAGGACTCGCAGGACATGTTCGGACTCAGAACACCTGCAGGACATTCACACACACACGGGATTTACAGCCAACTCAGCATCCAATCGATCCACAGACACACACATGAGCTGAATCCGAGATCGCCCCCTAAACCCTCATTCACTATTCCCTACGCAAGTCCCCTAATACTGTTCACTTGAAGGAGTGAATGAAAACGAGTGAGTGAATTCGGACAGCCGTTGAGCGTACATCGGTTGTACACTCATTATTGCAGTGCATTGTGGGATTGAGTGAGTGCACTCGATAACGTCCATGTTTCGGACACCACTACAAATGGCAGTCCCCTCAAATAACGCCCTATTCAGACACAGCCATGGACAGTCCTGTCTCACAGCGAAGTACACACTGTAAAAAGTGATCAGTTAACTTAAAAAAAAAATTGAGGAAACCTTAAACCTGTTGCCTTAAAATTATTAAGTTTATGTGGAATTGTTTAAATGTTTATTTACTGAATAATTGTAATTGTAATTTTTTCGATTAAGCATGAAGTTTATTTGCTTAACTTAAAATTGAGAAAACCCGTTGCCTTCATTTTTTCAATTAAGCATTACGTTTATTTACTTAAAATTAAGAAAGGTGGAATTGTCAGGTTCACATAAATTAAAATTATTATTTACTTAATATTTTTTTTTTTTTTTTAACCTTTATTTAACCAGAAAAGCTCTCTGAGATTAAAAATCTCTTTTACAGGAGTGTCCTGGCCAAAATGTGCAGCAGTACAATCAGTTCTATCACAGATAATCACACAGACAGATTGAAAACACTTAAAAACAATTGCATAATGTTAGGTCAACTTCTATTCGCCGGATCACTGATTTAAAACAGTCTAGAGTCAGCAGATTTTCTAATTTTAATTTAGATTGGAGGAGATTCGGCGCTGCGTACATAAAAGACTTCTTACCTAACTCAGTTCGAGTAAAAGGAACAGAGAGAGTATAGAAGTTTTGCCAACGAAGAGAATAATTCTTAATAATTTTCTGCTGCATGAAACAACAGAGATAAGAAGGCAACAACCCCAAGATGTGTTAAGGCAACGTGTTTCCTCAAGTTTTCTAAGTAAATGCGCTTGAAAAAATTAAGTAATGTGGAATTGTCAAGGCAACAGGTTTCCTAAATTTTTAGTAAATAATATTAAGTAAAGTGGAATTGTCAGGTTCACATAACTTAAAATTATTGAGTAAATAAACAATGCTTAATTGAAAAAAATTAAGTTATGTGAACCTGACAATTCCACTTTGCTTAATAATTTTATTTACTTAATTCTAAGGCAACAGGTTTCCTCATTTTTACAGTGCTCCCGCAGGTTTCTCATCAGACACTGATGTAACGGAGCTTCAGTCTCGATTTCAGCGTCTCGGTCCTCTAATTAAGCCGGAGCCGCTGGGCTTTGAGCTCGAGTCTGTGTGGGATTTCTTCTGTTCTTTCAGGAATGTTCCGGATTGACTTTCCCAGGTTTCATTAGCTAAGCTGACGGAGAACCGTGTGCTTTTAATTAAAAACACCTCAGCAAACAGAGGCAGGCGTATGTTTGAAGTTTAACACCACAGCTTCAAATTGGTTTATTATAAAGTTATTCGAAAAAAGTAAAGCCACACAAACTTAAACCCATTTAATACCAATGAGAATGTAAAGAAAGGTAATCAGATTATTAAAACTGACTAATATGAAATCCGTCTGGGAGAATAATATAGCCTTCCTCAAAAACATGTTTATTTTCAACAAAAACTATGAGGAAAAATGTTCGTCAGCAAGCTTTATTTTCCATGACTGAGACGACAATAAGGTCACTAAACGATAACTGTGATTATATCAACATGAAATATCAGTGACGAAAACTTGACTAAACAAACATGACAAGGTTGACTAAATACGATAAAAATAAATAAAAAAGACATGGGACTAAGACTAAATTAGCTGATAAAATTAACAATATCCAGGACACATTTCACCTTAATAAAATAAGAGAATACATTTAGCATATATATATATATATATACACACACACTAATGATATATAAACACATATTTTTTCCCTTCCGAAATTATATATTAAAATATTATTTTTTTTCCAGTGGTTTGTCAATTATCTACCTGATAAAAGTAACTCCAGAACATTCCTGAAAGAAGAAATATTGTATAATTGAAAAAAAAGATATATTTTTACAAAAATGAATTAATTGCATGTATGTAGATCTCCCTGTGGCCTATATACTCTACACAGAGGTACTAAAATGCTTAATTTTTTATCTTAATAGAATTTGCTCAACTAATAAACTAAATTCAATCATTTTGAGAGAGATAGAGAGAGATAGAGATAGAGATAGAGATAGAGATAGAGAGAGAGAGAGAGAGAGAGAGAGAGAGAGAGAGAGAGAGAGAGAGAGAGAGAGAGAGAGAGAGAGAGAGAGAGAGAGAGAGAGAGAGAGAGAGAGAGACAAACCCCTCGCCGCATAATGTGATTTATTCTGATGCAGTGGGATATTTATGCAGTGGCGAAGCCCCAAAATGAAAGGGACACACTCATTACTCATTCCACACACACACATCTTTATGCAGGCACAATTTACGGAGAGCATTAAAATGCAGTTAAAGCATTAGTTATCATCCAGTGCGAGTTAGTTCCCATCAGGCATCATCATGTCAGAGACCGACACACACATTCACAGCGTCTGATCGTGGAGACGGGGTGTGTGTCTTTAAACGCAACACATTCATATTACATGCATGCATTCATAGAATGTGTTCAGTCGTTTGCTGAATATGCTATTATGATAATTAAATACAAACCGATAACTGAAGACATGACAGGAATTACTATTACTGGCCCTTTAAGACTGATCCTGCAACACAATCTGCGTATTATTCATTTGATACAGAATGCCAGATTAGGATTTGCTTTCAAATCTTTCCTTTATAAGTAAAAGATGCAGTTTGTAAATGTATGGCTTCGTACACTGCCGAGGTTGCTATAACCAGTACGCTAATAATCCATTCTGAATTATTTCATGCATCATAATATGCAACGGTAAACTAAATAAGGTTGCATGCTTAAACTTATTTTTAATTCTTACATAATTATTTTTTCTGGATGCTGTTTTGCTCGAACTTAAGACTGATTATCCTTTCGCTAGAAATCTTGTGACCACATTTTGACCAGGTCAAAGGTCAAGAGTTAAGAAGTTTAAACCCGTCACGTCACCACGTCTCCTCCAATCAGAGCGAGCGAGAGCTTCATCATGCCCAATCAGCAATCGGCTCAGGCAAAGCACACCATTTACCAATCGGCTGACAGGGTGGGCGGGGCTCCGGGCCCTATAAGATCTCCTCATTGGCCAAACCTCCCCAGTCTTCAGTCTGGCTCTACGGACAGAAACACCAGCCAATCAAACAGCCCCGTTCTGCGAAATCACGCCAAATCCATTTCACAGGAGGCCAGGTACTGAGAATCTGTTTAACCTCAGACTGAAGGTAAAAGTGGTGGTTCAGAGACACGACCCAGTCAACATGATGCAAGTTTCATTAAATCTGATCATCATGATTGTGTTTATGCAACTGCCCAGAAAAATGAACATCGAGTGAAGAAATAAAACACGATCTATGACTAATTTATAGTATCATGGGAAAATGTGATTTCTAGGCTGATTTTCATGCTCTTTTAACCACAAAACTGCCATCTCTTAAAACTGCCCAACAACTGACTATTTAACTAGCCTGCAGAACTTACCCACAAATATAAACATGCCACATATCATGAGTCTTTTGGAGTTAAGTAATATTTTTGATGCAAAATTGAATTAATAATTTGTAAATAACATTTTAGAGGGGGACAAAAATGGGCTTGAGCAGAAATTCATGCTATACATATTCATGATATACATATAAAAAGTACTAAAATAGTTGTTAATCACCATTATTTTGGCAATTTGACTAGTTTAATGTTTGGAAATCCAGGCCATACAGATGATTTTTCATAAAACTGTGCTAAATGTATGAACAATAGTCACAATCTGCAGAAACGGAGCAGCAGCTCAAACTCATTAAACCAAACCAGCAGATTCATTAAACATCAAACACATATCTGACCTCAAATCAGCAGATAAAGCACAAGCCCCAGTCGAGACTACGGCAGCCCCAGAGGCTCAAACCGCATGCTCTTGCTGATAATGCTTTTATTTTATATATTACTTATGCATATTCGTTTATTTCTTACATAAATGCAAATTGGCCTGGTTAATTGAACCATGACATCGATAAAGATGCAAAGCTAGTAGAAATGTCTCGGCACTGCAGTGTGTTCGTGCTCAGCCGGTGAACTGCACATTTAGGTCATGTCTCGCTGCTAAAGCGTGGACAGCAAGTCTTTGTTCTCTTTTTGTCTGCCTGTAATTCGGCCCTCGGGACAAAGTCTGTCGGGACGGCAGTCAAAGATGATAAACCACAGCTATGCTCGGTAACTCGATGCTGATTGAACATTTCTATTTCATCTAGTGCATAAATCAACCTTAAAGTGGGAAAAATCATCCAATCACATCATTCATACATTCATTCATTCATTCATAAACTCTTTTTACTGGGAGATAACGAGAAGAAATTCTTGGGTAAGACTTTTCTGAGAATATACAGGAAACTAAACTGCACAGTTTTATTAGTAACTAACTGGGTCAATCTCACAAAACCTGTCAAGAATGTATTCAACAACACAAATCGAAAGAAAGAAAGAAAACAGCATTTTACATAAAGAAAATGAGGAAACCAATAACATCGCAATGCAAAAAAAAGGCTTAATATTTACTTAAAATAAGTAATGAAAAATGTATTCTTTTTCTTTTGATTTTGGGATGCAATGTGTAAAAATGCTGATATATATAAATTTAGTGGGACAAAAATGGATGGAATTGAAATGTATTGGTCAAAATGCTATGCACATTGTTCTAAAAAGTTTTTAAAAATATTTTTTTTGAAACTCACCATAACTTCACCTGAAATTTATTTTTTCTTAGAAAATTAAGATTTTTGAATGTGACAATCAATTTTCTTATTTCGTATTCTTTTTCTTTTGATTTTGGGGTGAAATGTGACCCATTTTTTAGTGAGATTCACTCAATTAAACTATAGTAACTAATTTCTCTAATCTTTTTATTCAGGAAAAACTCCGCATGTCATCAACTTCCTGTATCCAGAAGTTCATGGCATGTAGAATACAGTCCCGCTCCACTGGGATCAGATTAATGACTACAGCTACAGGGAGACTGATAACTACAGACGCTAATCAATGATGCATAAATCATACCTGGAAGCAGACGGATCTGAAAATCTAGATTCTGTAAATCAAAACAGTTGGGTCGGGCGAAAGGAGGAAGAATACAGAAAGCAAGAGAGAGAAGAGAGACATTAAACTCGTGAAGCAAGTTCAAATGCATCTACAGCAAGGCTGGAATCAGCACACCTGAATTAAAGCGTGTGTGTGTGTTGAAGTGTGTCATTTCTGCTACAAACACACAGAATGCAATGCAGTTATCTCAGTTATACCTACAATCTTGTCTCATTTTTGCTCTTAAAGGGATAGTTCACCCAAACATGAAAATTAGCCCATTATTTACTCACCCTCAAGTCATCCTAGGTGTATATGACACTCTTCTCTCAGACGAATACAATCAGAGTTATATTAAAAATGTCCTGGCTCTTCCAAGCTTTATAATGGCAGTGAATGGCCATTTCTGTTTCTGAAGTCCATAAAAGTGCATCTATCCATCATAAAGGTGCATCTGTCCCTCATAAAAGTGCATCTGTCCCTCATAAAAGTGCATCTGTCCCTCATAAAAGTGCATCTGTCCCTCATAAAAGTGCATCTGTCCCTCATAAAAGTGCATCAGTCCATCATAAAAGTGCATCAGTCCATCATAAAAGTGCATCAGTCCATCATAAAAATGCATCTGTCCATCATAAAAGTGCATCTATCCATCATAAAAGTGCATCTGTCCATCATAAAAGTGCATCTGTCCATCATAAAAGTGCATCTGTCCATCATAAAAGTGCATCTGTCCATCATAAAAGTGCATCTGTCCATCATAAAAGAGCATCTATCCATCATAAAAGTGCATCTGTCCATCATAAAAGTGCATCTGTCCATCATAAAAGTGCATCTATCCATCATAAAAGTGCATCAGTCCATCATAAAAGTGCATCTGTCCCTCATAAAAGTGCATCTGTCCCTCATAAAAGTGCATCTATCCATCATAAAAGTGCATCTATCCATCATAAAAGTGCATCTGTCCATCATAAAAGTGCATCTATCCATCATAAAAGTGCATCTGTCCATCATAAAAGTGCATCTATCCATCATAAAAGTGCATCAGTCCATCATAAAAGTGCATCTGTCCATCATAAAAGTGCATCTGTCCATCATAAAAGTGCATCTATCCATCATAAAAGTGCATCTGTCCATCATAAAAGTGCATCTGTCCATCATAAAAGTGCATCTGTCCATCATAAAAGTGCATCTATCCATCATAAAAGTGCATCAGTCCATCATAAAAGTGCATCTATCCTTCATAAAAGTGCATCTATCCATCATAAAAGTGCATCTGTCCATCATAAAAGTGCATCTGTCCCTCATAAAAGTGCATCTGTCCATCATAAAAGTGCATCTGTCCATCATAAAAGTGCATCTGTCCATCATAAAAGTGCATCAGTCCATCATAAAAGTGCATCTGTCCCTCATAAAAGTGCATCTGTCCCTCATAAAAGTGCATCTATCCATCATAAAAGTGCATCTGTCCATCATAAAAGAGCATCTATCCATCATAAAAGTGCATCTGTCCATCATAAAAGTGCATCTGTCCATCATAAAAGTGCATCTGTCCATCATAAAAGTGCATCTATCCATCATAAAAGTGCATCAGTCCATCATAAAAGTGCATCTGTCCCTCATAAAAGTGCATCTGTCCCTCATAAAAGTGCATCTATCCATCATAAAAGTGCATCTGTCCATCATAAAAGTGCATCTGTCCATCATAAAAGTGCATCTATCCATCATAAAAGTGCATCTGTCCATCATAAAGTGCATCTGTCCATCATAAAATTGCATCTATCCATCATAAAAGTGTCCATCATAAAAGTGCATCTGTCCATCATAAAAGTGCATCTATCCATCATAAAAGTGCATCTGTCCATCATAAAAGTGCATTTGTCCATCATAAAAGTGCATCTATCCATCATAAAGTGCATCTGTCCATCATAAAAGTGCATCTGTCCATCATAAAAAGTGCATCTGTCCATCATAAAAGTGCATCTATCCATCATAAAAGAGCATCTATCCATCATAAAAGAGCATCTATCCATCATAAAAGTGCATCTATCCATCATCTGTCCATCATAAAAGTGCATCTATCCATCATAAAAGTGCATCTGTCCATCATAAAAGTGCATCTGTCCATCATAAAAGTGCATCTATCCATCATAAAAAGTGAATCTGTCATCATAAAAGTGCATCTGTCCATCATAAAAGTGCATCTGTGCATCTGTCCATCATAAAAGTGAATCTGTCCATCATAAAAGTGCATCTGTCCATCATAAAAGTGCATCTGTGCATCTGTCCATCATAAAAGTCCATCTATCCATCATAAAAGCGCATCTGTCCATCATAAAAGCGCATCTGTCCATCATAAAAGCGCATCTGTCCATCATAAAAGCGCATCTGTCCATCATAAAAGCGCATCTATCCATCATAAGTGCATCTGTCCATCATAAAAGTGCATCTGTGTCCATCATAAAAGCGCATCTGTCCATCATAAAAGCGCATCTGTCCATCATAAAAGCGCATCCATCATAAAAGCGCATCTGTCCATCATAAAAGCGCATCTGTCCATCATAAAAGCGCATCTATCCATCATAAGCGCATCTGTCCATCATAAAAGCGCATCTGTCCATCATAAAAGTGCATCTATCCATCATAAAAGTGCATCAGTCCATCATAAAAGTGCATCTGTCCCTCATAAAAGTGCATCTGTCCCTCATAAAAGTGCATCTATCCATCATAAAATTGATAGATGCACTTTTATAGACTTCAAAACCGAAACAGCCATTCACTGCCATTATAAAGGTCAGAAGAGTCAGGACATTTTTTAATATAACTCTGATTGTTTTCGTCTGAAAGAAGAATGTCATATACACCTAGGATGACTTCAGGGTGAGTAAATCATGGGCTAATTTTTTTGGGTGAACTATCCCTTTAATGGTCTATTTATTAAAGCATTCTATCTCTTTAACCAGAACTATTGCTCTAATCACGAGCGGAAACAAGAACAGCATTCAATCTTCTACAGCTCAAATGAAATTATACTTAACCACCAGTAGGTGGCGATAGATCAATGTCTTAACGAGTGAGTCATTGAATCATTCAGTTAAACGATTGTTCAAAAATGAGGACCCTTAAATTTTTAACATGTTCTTATCCAGCTGTTGGATCGTAGCCAAAGGATTCTGGAAGGTTGCGTTCATAGCAGCTTGCTATGTGATTCCCTAGATTCTTGGTGGTTGCTAGGGTGTTGCTAGGGTGTTCTGGCTGGCTGTGTCCTGAATGTTTTTTTTTGTGTTGCTATAGTATGTGGTTGCTATAATGTTCTGGGCTGCGTTTCCCAAAAGCATCGTGAGCCAAGTTGATGGTAGAGCCAATAGGTGGCAATGGTTCAACAATCTACTTAGGCTTACGATGCTTTTGGGAAACGCAGCCCTGGATAGTTGCCAGGGTGTTGTGATGCGGTTCTGAGAAGTTTTTATAGAGTGCTCTGACAGTGGTCACAGTTGCATTGCTATGCAGTGACAGTGGTCACAGTTGCATTGCTATGCAGTTGATTATTTTTAGTGTGTGTGTGTATATAATGTTCTGGATGGTTACCAAGGTGTTGCTAAGTGGTTGCCAATTGGTTCTTAGTGTTTTTGGTGTGCTGATCTAATGTTATGGATGGTTGCCAAGGAGTTGCTAAGTGGTTGGTGTTTTGAGTATTTTTTTATGTTTTAATGTGATTTTTGAGTGCGTGTGTTGCTACAGTATGTGGTTGCTGTAATGCTCTGAATGGTTGCCAGGATGTTGCTATGCGGTTCTGAGGCAACTGTTAGTGGTTACTGTGACATTGCTGTGCAGTTGCCAAGGTATTCTGAGTTCTTTTTAGTGTGTTGCTATAATGTTCTGGATGGTTGCCAAGGTGTTTTTATTGTGTTGCTACAGTATGTGATTGCTATAATATTCTGAATGGTTGCCAGGGTGTTGCTATGCAGTTCTGATGAAGTTGTTAGAGTACTCTGAATGGTTACTGTGACATTGCTATGCAGTTGCCAAGGAGTTCTGAGTGTTTTTAATGCGTTGCAATAATGTCCTGGGTGGTTTCCAAGGTGTTGCTAAGTAGTTGCCAAGGTGTTTGAGTGTTTTCAGTGTGTTGCTACAGTATGTGGTTGCTATAATGCTCTGGGTGTTTCCTATGGTGTTGCTAGGGTTCTTCAGATTAGACTTGCATATAAAAAAAAATGGATATGAGAAAGCATTTCAATATCAAACCAGATACACTTCAGATATAATCTGAAAGCCCAGCATCAGGACATCCTGCAGATCTGTGCTTCTGTACGCTAGAGCGAGACTCCATGAAGATGAAGAGATTGTGTGTGAAAGCTCAGTTCCTCTACACTGTAACGAACAAAGGAGTGTTTTGTTCTGCAAGCACCGGGGAAGCTGGGTAATACACACATGAGAGCCGTCACTGTGAACCTGTAGCTCCTGAGGGATTTCTACATTTCAATTCAAAAGTCGGAACGAGAGAGAGGCAGAGCGGCAGTGCGAAGGTCAAAAACACTATGAAATACGCAAACGATCCTGTTGCTGTGCCGTGGCGGCAATAAACCTCAGTATTCAAGGGGGGCAAGAGACCCATTAAACCAGATGTGCTGGTATTTTATGGTAACCAGGGTTTGAAATTAACTTTCACTCACCGGCCAATTTTGGCTTCTACATTTTTAAGGGGCGTTTTCACACCTGAAAATCCACATCAAGGTCCGTACCAAAGTTCATGTTTTGATACATTTTATACATTCGTTAAGTTTTGGTTTGGTTTTACATTGCAATTATGCGAGCGCACTAAAGAACTTTACGTGACATATCATCTATGTGGGCTGCATCTCGACATTGATTGGTTTGTAAACGGACGTGCGTCTGACGTCAGCGCGTTGTCAATTCGGTGGGTAACTTTGACAAGAATGACGCATATCGTTGTCTATACTGTTATCATTACGGCATTACTGCCTGCAGCACCAGCTATACTTGAGGCTAGTTCAAATTCGCCAAATGAACGTCCTCATTGTGCAAACATTTATTCGTCGCCGGCAGGAAATGAGGAGAAGACTGCAAGCAATCCTGCGAGAACCACCAGAACTTCCTGTGAATGGTCTGAAAGTCCAAACCAAACAGAAAATGTTTTCACACTAGAAACAAACCAAACCTTTGTTCAGTTTGACTTCCTCTTTTCGTTTGGTCTGTTTGGTCCGGACAGTGGTCCCGGGGAAGTTTCACACATAAGGTAGATGTGAAAGGGTCTTAAGTTACCGGTCACCGTGATTTTGCAAAGTAAGACATGTTCCTGGATCAACATATTTTGTTGATGCTGGAACAACATTCCTGTCCCAAAATTTAGTCCTTTAACCCTATCCCTACCCCTAAACCGAACCCTACCCATGACTTTTCCCTAAAATCAGAGGGAAATGACAGGTGAATAACACTTATGTTGAAGCACCTTACCTCACCTTACCTAACTTGTCTCTCAAATCTGATTGGTTGATCTGAAAGTTGTTCCAGGATCAACAAGATGTTGATCCAGGATCATGTGGTACTTGGTGAAATCACGTTCACCCTAAGTTACCGGCCATACAGAACTTCTACTAGCCAAAAAAAGAAAAGAAATAATAAGAAGAAATAAACCAGATTAATTATGTTACAGCTTAATAAAATTTGGATTTCATACATTCATTTCTTATTCAAACAAAATGCTGTCATCTCCTCATCCTTTTCACCAAGAATGTGTTTTAGGTGGACGGATCAATACAGTACAAAAAACATAAAAAAAAAAAAATGTTGAAAAAAAAAACCTGTCTTTTCTGTTAACCAAATTCTTTATAATCTTCGCTATTGTATCATTGCAAAAGATTATGCTGCATTTAATACATCATGATGACTCACGAGTTGAGTATTTGCGCTAATTCTGCGCAGATTTAGTTTACGTGAACTTCCCTAGCAAAGTGAGGTATATAATAAATTAGGGATATATAAGTAACACACCACTTGCTAGTGATTTGACTTGATTTTTACCCTCATTCAGCGGGTGTTCAGTTCAAACCCTGATGGAAACTAAATATAAACATCTTTAAACACCAATTCTGTTTAACTACTCCGCTCAGCAACGTTTGGGAGACGCTTCCAGCGCCAGTTCTTGCCCCTCACCTCCTGCAGGAGATCCGCCTGCTCGATGGCTTTAAGGACGTTCTTCTTCGACGTCTCCTGAGCTTCGCCTCCCAGGAGGAACTCGTCCAAGATAAAATACGCCTTCTCGAAGTTAAAGATGATATCCAGCTCGCAGACCTGAGTTTGGGAGGAATAATCACTGTAATCGGGTTCTTTTGGTTTTTTTTGGGAAGCAACAAGTCACGTCAATTTTGACTTACGCTGCCGAAGTATTTGTCGAGCAGCTCGACGTAGCGGTGGATGATCTCCAGCGTGATCAGCTCATTGTCCTGGTCCTCAATGGCACAGCAGAAATACAGACTGGCGTATCTGCAACATGAACAACATCGGTTTTAGTTTTAGTCACCAATTAGGGCTGCATGATACTGGAAAAAATGATATTTTGTTTTTCTGCTGATATGAAAACAATTTCACCAGATGACTTGAATAGCTCTATTTGGAAAGAATTAATCATTCTAGAATGATTGAGGTGATTTTGTAAGAAAGTGAATCTGCATAAAAACAAATACAATATGCTTGTAAAAAGTGCTTTATGTTTTTACAGGCAAGTCTAACAGTATTCAGGTACAGAAATTGAAAAATTAAAAATGTAAAACAACACTGCATAGTCTTCACTGTATAAAATAAATATAATTAATCTTTGTTAAAGCTACAAAAGTGATTTTCTCTTTGTATTTTGTTGTTTGATTAACATTAATGACACCGCAGCAGGAATATTAGGCTACTGTCACTTTAAGACCGAATGCACGGATCCAATATAATACACCTCCATTTTCTTTCTCAATTGTTTGCATTCACGTAAACCATTAGCGACCGTATTTATGACGATACTCACAGCGACAGGCATTTTGACATACATTTGCGTGTATTTTTTCGTTCAAGCACAAATAGATACAGAAGTGCTCTTCTGTGCGCACAGAACATGAGGTCTGAACTGACTTCTTTCACGTCTTCTTGCATTTAAATGGTTTAAAATCGCTTGAATGTTTAAATTGACAGGACCTAAAACATGTGCAAGTGATAAACTTCGCTCTAGGATGGTTAAAGTTTGCAATAAATCCGAGAATCATGTGCGTTTAAACCGTGGTGACTGTACATACCAATACTTGACATCGCCCATCCTGCGATGTGATTATCACGGATACGCATATTGCGATATTGAAACTAAAACAATACATCACTTGAATCAATTAGCGAATGGCAATATAACGCAATAAAACAGGGAAAACACAATGGAACTGCTGTGCAGAATGTCAAAAAAGATGTACATCACATTATTGATTATATAGGAGCAAAATTATTTTTGACGAAGCACAACAAAGCAAAGGCTGCTCAGAAGATACTGCTTTCACTGACTTCTCAATGATCTAGGACAAATTAAAGTGAGCTTTAGACCAGTGCTAATTTTGCTGATATATTTGCTGTCAATTTTCGTCAAAATTTTTTCACTGGCAAAAACAAGACTATAACTATAAATACCAGCTATGAATGACACAAACTAATTCACAAAAACACAGTTGATTATTTCTAGATAAGTAAACATAAAAAGTTGGGAGAATCTCGGATGTCTATCAGTGTATTGGATCTGTGCATTCGGTCTTAAAGTGACAGTACTCTAATAAACCTGCTGCTGTCCGTCATTAATGTTAAATCAAACAAAATAACTTTAACAGCTTTAATAAGGATTTCATTTATACAAATAAATGTCTGCTTAAAATAATGAAGAATGTTGTACGCAAGTTGTTATAAAGAATGCATATATCATTAATTAAAAATACAACCATGTACTAGTTTCTTTATGAGAAGTGGCTTTATTTAAATTTTATTTAAATTAAATTGATTTCTTTAAAAAGCAAATATCTCCCTTTGCTTTGAACTTTGAGCGCTGTAACTTTGCAGATGTTGTTTATGCTCAAACAGCAACATTACACACTAGCTAAAGTTAGAAAAGTGAAATTGTGTTTTACCACCCCTTTAAGATAAATAAAGAAGTTATGTCACAGCAGTAAATCTGTCTGTATTGCATGTTCAAACCTTAATATCATTCATATTAACAAGCTAATACAGATGTTTTCTCCAAGTGTATTTAATAAACTTGGACATTTTAGAAAAATGCTAAATTGACGTATTACAATTAAACTAAACCCATTAGATTTTAGTCAACTAAACTAAAATCTTGTGATATTTAGTCAACTAAAACAATTCAGAAGACTAAAATATGACAAACTAAATGGCATTTTAGTCAAAAGACTATAAATAAAACTGACATAAAATTTGCTGTCAAAATTAACACCACTTTAGACAAAACCAAGCAAACATTTACATATGTTAAAAAAGGGATTTGACAGTCTACTACTTTCTTTTGCTCCATAAAACTGCATGCTAGTAAACCGAGTATGTGTGTGTTTCAATAATAATAATAATAATAATCTTTCTTTCAGCCGACGCTTCATTTATCTTCATTCTCTACAGCTGGTCGAGCTGCTGAGCGAGTGTTTTAATGTGATAATGTACCGCTGTCATCAGCAGACGGGACTGCTCATTCACTTCATCTTCTGGACAGCCACTCTCCACTGTGTGTGTGTGTGTGTGTGTGAGTGTGTGTGACGCAGAGAGAATGAGGATGAAATCACATCTTCTACATACAACTTTTCTTCAAAATGCTGTTATGAATATGCATATCTAACATCGGGTTCACTTGCTAGTAGCTTTCAGGATTCCAGCCTAGTGCAAAATAATGGGGCAAAATATTCAAATGAGAGAACAAGTAATAAAACGCAATAAAAAATATGAAGTGAATATAATTAAACAAAAATAAAAAACTTCAAATAGGTGAATAAAATAAATAAAAAAATGTAAACGGAGTGAAGTAGTAATAAAATGTAAACAAAATATGAGTGAACAAGTAATAAAATACAATCACTCATTTAATTTTTTTTTATTGTAAGTAAATAAACTAATATGCAAATGTGGTGACTAAAATAAAAAGCAAAAATACAAATTGAGTAAATTAAATGAAATATTCAAATCGTGTGAACAATAAAATAAATCCAAATAGGCTAAGTAAAATACAAAACATGCAAATGATGTAAAATAAAATAAAACATATTTAAATGAAGCGAACAAGTAATAAAACAAAATAAAAATATGCAAATGGAGACAAGTAATGGTTAAAGAAGTTACTTGCTACGATTTTGAAAAGTTTTGCATACAGATGACGAAGAAAAACGCTGCATTCTGCTGCCATCTTGGCGATGTCATATTGTAAAGAAAAACCCTGCGAACACATAATACGCATGAGCTTGACTTCACAGTTTACGCAAATTTGTGATTTTGTAGTTCACACAGAGACGATAATTGTATTATTTTCAAAAACTTACACTTTGAAAGCAGTTTTCAGGCCCTCAAAACCTCATTGTTGTGTAAATGAATGGCCAAAATGCATTAAGTTTTCTGTTTTTAGCTGAAGTACCACAAACATTTTTAAAACATTCAAAAACTCAAATTCATGAACATTTGTCAAAACCAGTGTACATCTAGTTATTGGGATGCATCGATATGAACATTTTGGCCGATACCGATAATTCTTGATATTTGAAGGCCGATAACCGATATATTGGCAGATAAATCTAAATCCAAATTTTTATATACTTTTTTAGAGCCTGATTACCAGAACAAAAGTCTCACCATTCAAAGCCATGTCTCAAACACACAATTATGATGTTCTCATTATAATTTTATGTAGCTGATATGACAGTCTTGCACTGCACATGTTGCACTTTACTGTATTTTCCTTGGGATCCCAATCATATTTCAAGCAATTCAAAACCATCATGGTGATCAGTGTGTATCTGAAGTGTCTCAGATTAAGAAAACGATACATTATTTATCGGCTTTAATATATTGGACAAATGTTCTTATCAGGCTGATAACATTAAAAATGAACATATATCGGCATTGGCCGATATGTCATGCATCTCTATCTAGTTATTCCTCAAATCATCATTGTAACCTGCAAACACAACTTTGTTTCCACACAAACTAATATACAAACGTGCGCACTGAATTAAAATAAAAAAAACAGCCAATCAGGTAGGGACGCACCGATACCACTTTTTTCAGAACCGATCCGATCCGATCCCAAAAATTCAGAGTATCGACCGATACCAACACAATTTTTTTTTAAATCAAGTAGAATTTATGTAACTCTTTGTGTGTTGAACTGATAAGCACTCTTTTGTGTGTAAAACACAATCTACTTAATACAGACAACTTCATTATAAAGAAAAACAAATCCAAAAAATATATGATCATAATCTATGACAAAAATGCTATTATAAACTAGATTAGTGGATGATTCAGCAGTAAAATTTAGTCTAGAAAAATCATGAGTCGACAATAATTGTATAAAATCTGAACATTTAGTGAAAAAAACAAATGAGAGACAATAGGGCTGGTATTTATCTGTCAGTCAGCAACAGTCTCTGTCAGAGCATCTGACAGGGCAAGCTGCTTTGAAATGGTTAACTATATCTTACCAGTTATTTTAAAGCGCTTAATATAAGCTTGTGTCATGTTTAGGACAAATTGTAGGCTACCATGTACTTTCACTGCAGGAGCTCACACTGCGTCCTCCGCTATTTTTCAGATGTGCTCGTATCAAAAACTACTGTATCGATATAAACGGTATTGCCTCATTACATATCGTGGGGATAAAAAATATCGATATATTGTACAAACTCGATATACCGCCCAGCCCTAAGAGACAATAAGTGTAGCACTAAATCTGGTAAAACGTTACACATTGCTCTTTGAACTGTTGTAAAATACATTCATGAAAACAAGATAAAAATCAAAAAGATAAATTATTTTATATATAGCTATAGTCTACTATACAATTGAGACATGTTTTAAATGTATAGCACTGCTGTTTAATGAGGCAGCAACATATGATAGATAGAACAGAACAAGAAAGGTTATTAATAATCTTTCATTTCGTCACTGTATTATGATTATGAAAGGCTGCAATACAGTGCGGCACAAAGCGATTATGCGCATCCCGAGCGCAGAATGATGCACTTGAAGCAACACGGAGTCACAGCGTGCAGAGTCCGCATTGAAAAGTGCACAAACGAAAGACATATTGATGCGTAGTCTATTATACAGTATCTATCTATGCAATAGTTTATTGAGCCTTTTCTTTTAACAGTTTTAAATTTCAGTTACTGTGCGCGTGAAGAACAATTATAGTGCAGCTGACTCTAGTGTTGTGATCTAACAGACACCCGGTAGAAAGTAACAGGATTAAGTTACAGCAATAAACATCAAGTATAATAATAGTAACATTGAATCATCTTGGAGAGGGTTTCATCCACTCGCGTAGCTACGGGTGGGCCTGAATGGGCCTGGGCCCACCCACTTGTCAGTCAGGCCCATCCAGTCAGTGGCCACACAAGGTAGCCTATAGGAGGGAATTCTGTTGCCATTATTACAATACTTGACCTATAAAAATAAATCTTAACAGGGTTCCAGACTGCGACCATTTTTTAAAAATGTGCGAGTTAAAATTTTATGTGGTCGCATTTGTGCGAGTGCATGGTCATGTACTACTCAGTTAAATTCACGCATGTGCAACAGAACGCCGTTGTATCAGCAGCTGCTGCAGTCCGTAACTTATGTTCAAAATGAACGAGTACATCATGAATCCATTTTCCAAACCGTGTTTTTGACTTATCCTGAATCACTACGGTACGCCTATAATAAGTGTTTATATTCTGACTATTTTATCCCGGGGTCGGCTCGGCTGCGGAGTTGCCCAGTGACTCGCCATAGACATTAACGGAGAGAAGTAGCTCCGGCTACAATGTTCTTCCGCAAGACACTTGCAGTTTATTTATTAATGAACACATCAAACGCATTGCACACTGATGGTGAAACGCGCCAATTAGGAATTCAGGAATTAAGGCATATACAAATGAAAAGAACATACATGGTTTTTTTTTAGTTTTTTGATTTGATAGTTAAAAGATTAAAACATTTTGCTAACATGAGGTCTTGTCACTGTCAGTCTTTCAACATCAGTGTAAAACTAGGGTATGCAGATTAAGACCACTATTCATCAGCATGCATTGATTAATCCCATGGCATGTAGCAAAAAAAAAAAAAAATTATTGGTGCGACCAAATCCTATGCTGGTTCTCAACTGAGAAAGTTGGTAGCACCAGTGCAACCAGTGGAAAAGTTAGTCTGGATGAGCTCTGACACTACATTAAAGGTAATTTTCAAAAATCCATAATAGGGGCCCTTTAAACTGTGGTGTATTCAAGCAGGTGTAGTTGTGTTGGCCTATTTTGATCACAGATGCATTTTAGGCTGTGCCCACCCGATTTTCTCTGGGCCCACCTACATTGTGATTCCTGGCTACGCTAGTGGTTTCATCATGTTGACTGACTCGTAACCGAACACGACGCGCTGTTGGAATGCTGAATGGAGAATGATTGACAGCCGCAGCGGAGGGAAAAGTTTATGTGATCTCGAATTTAATGACTTAAATGTTCATTTCTATCTCACATACTATAATGGCTTAAGAACACTTGTAATATAGTGCACGAAAACTTTGGTGCTTTATAATGTTTTTGTGCCTTTTGTGGGGCTTAACAATAACACAGAATAGTATATGCACAATATCAGATTTGGATTGGCCTCGTCTGACCGATACCCGATCCGGCAAAAATACAATCAGGAAGGAACATGTCATTTTACGAGTGCATGTTTCATTTTGATATATAGAACATGCAGAATAAGCCTGAACTGGCGTTTAATTTACACACACACACAGTTTGGATGAGATCTGCAAAGAGACAGATAGTCAGGCTGTGGAGAGCGGGCGGTTGGGTCAGGGGGTCAGAGGTCAGGGGTCAGACGGGGTGAGCTGTGAGGGAATGAATCTGGAACCGAACCAAAGCCCGATCACACTGAGCAGAAGCAGAGGAACTGATGTAGACACGAGGTCATGTTCATTATTACTGGTTATCCGGCTAGACCTCGTTCTGTCATCAGTATCAGCCTCAGTTCAGTGTGTTTTACTGGCAGGACAAAGAACTGCATCTGATTAGCCAATAGCACAACTGTGTTTAGCTAGGCTGCAAACACTGGCAAAATAATGGGTAATATACAATAAAAAAAAAAGCTCATTAATATTTAAATAAAACATATGCAAATGTTGAGAATAAAAAATAAAATATGCACATAGAATGAAGTAATATAATAAAAAAAAAGCAAAAGTAGTGAATGTAATCACATAAAAGTAACAAAAAGAAAAGAACTTTAAAATTTAAGTTAAAAAATAAA
>JAPDVR010000021.1:4865333-4882833 GCA_026230005.1 Gila orcuttii
ACAACAAGGTCCCACTAGTTAACATTAATGCATTAACTAAAATTAACTAACAATGAGCAATACTTTTGTTATTCATCTTTGTTAACATTAGTTAATAAATACACAACATTGTAAGTTCATGTCAGCTCAGGGCCACTAATACTATCAACAGATTTTAATAATGTATTAGTAAAAGTTTAATTTAACAATAATTAAGATTAACCAAAGCTTTAGAAGTTTTTTTCATTGTTACTTAATCTTAACGAATGAAGTTAACTAATGTTAACAAATGGAGCCTTATTGTAGCGTTACCGTAAACGTTAACTGAAATAAAATAAAATGCACAAAAGTAAACTTATTTTAAAACAGCTAGAAACATCTCATTTTCATTTAGTTTAAGTTGACGTACTAAAATGAATAAAATTGTGCAGTCAAATTGATTAATCGCATGTCTTTTATTTACAAAAAAAGTTTGTAAATATATGTCTGTGTGTGTATCTCGTGTATATATATATAAATATATAAATATATATTTACAAACTTTTGTATTACATGTGATTAATCAATCTGACAGCACTAAAATAAAAATAAAACTACAAATATAAATATAAAAAATACAAACTATAGACCTATTTAACAAAAACAAATAAAATTTACAAAAATACAAAATTAGTAAAACTTTCACTAAAAATAACATTTAAAACATTCAAAATATTAAAAAAAAAATCATAATAGGTAAAGAAGATACCTATTATATTACTGTTTGAAACATTTCTCAAATAAATGTTTCAAACCGTAATAGTCTGAATAGTCACATGACCTGTTTATTATGCTGCACGTTTGATTCAGCGATTGGCGTCTAGTTGATTATTATTTTGCAATGTTTCTGAATCTACTTTGTGTCTACAGAAACTACTTTAACTTTATTTGGCCCAACGGTAATGGAAGGTGAATTCGAGTGCAGTGAATCATGGGAAAAAATGATTTGAAAAAGATTACAGTGATTACTTACAGTCGACTGATTAAACGGGTTGTGTTTTCATCAGTTAAAGTAGAAAACAATGCAGTGTTCACAGCAAGCGATGAGCTCCACTGACCTCTTATACACGATCTTCAGGTCTCTCCACTCCAGGAAGCTGCACATCTTGGGCTTGCGGGCCAGAACCGTTTGCACCAGCTCTCGGGTGATCTTCTTCTTCTCCTTATCGGACAGAGGAACGTACCATTTCTGCAGACGCAGCTTCCCCTGTCTACTGAACAACAGCATGAACTGCATCTGAGATGGAGGTGAGATCAGACGTACAGGAGAGTCAGATGGTAAATAAGAGAATAATAACTGTAATTTAAATAATAAGCCACTCAGGATTGGCACAGAATCATGCAAATTAAAGGGATATTTCACCCAAAAATTTAAAATCTGTAATTAATCACCAGGGATGTGAATCTTTTGGCATCTCATGATTCGATTCAAGTAGATTCTTGAAGTCAGGATTCGATTAAAAATCGATTCTCGATTTTGAATCAAATTTCGATTCGATGCATAGATTTGATTGTAGTTTACTGTTTTGTGTTACTTTTCATATTTGACTGCGATAGATAGGTTAATAGGTGTAGATGGGGAACATTTTTTTATTCATTTAAAAGAGTTAATCGTAACCCTTGGAGTTTATTTCATTTTTCTTCCCAATATTCAACCCAATATTATAAAACAAATGCCCTTTAAGCTGACCGCAATCGTAACACACACGACTGTCAGTCTTCTATAATGAACTAAGGTAGGCCTGAGACTAAGAGAAAAACTATTAAGTACATAAATAAAATTCCTCGATACAAAAAATAACACTTAAGCAAATGTAAAACTGGTAAATAAAATTAAGTTTCTCTGGTACAGTAGCCTAGTTTTATTTAACTCGTCTTAAGAAAAACTACAGAAACTGAATAATAAAAATAATAAAACACTATATAGTCTTCACCATATGAATTAAATATAAATTGATCAATAATAAAGATACAAAAAAGTGATTCAGTCAAAAGCAGTGTGATTTTTTTAAATGAACATTAATGAAACAATGGTTTATTAGGCTGCTGCCCCTTTAAGAAGAAATGCACAGATCTAGTGTACTGTTACACATCTGATTTTCTCCCAGCTGATTAAGTTGTCTTTACAAAAAGCAAGTAAAGACATTATTAAACTAATCCATGTGACTCCAGTGTTTTGTTAGTGCAAAAACACATAATTTACCAATTTATTTACAAAATGTATCTCTAACGCGCATTCACGTGAGCACAGTTGCGTAGCTGGCAATGAAGGGACAGAAAGCTCTCCGATTTCATTAAAAGATCTTCATTTGTGTTCCAAAGATGAACAAATGTCTTACGGGTTTGAAACGGCATGAGGGCGAGAAATTAATGACAACATTTAATTTTTAGATGAACTATCCTTTTAATATAACATTAAATCAATTAAAACAATAAACTCAATGCATCTATTCTGCATCTAAAATACGTGTAAAAAGGGCACATATATATTTTTCACATTTTACTATTAATATAATAGCATACATTACTATTGTTGTTATTCTTATTATATTGTAAAGAATGCATGTCATGCGGATAATATAATGATTTTATCATTATAACCAAACTCCTTGATCGGCAGTATTACTGTGCCAGTTCATTTGCACAGACAGAGATATAAATTACATTAAAGACCACATGCACATAACTTATGCGTTCTAGAGATTTGATTGGAAAGCTAATTAACGCATATGCCTTAACTAATAAGCATGTGATCTCCAATGCGCAGCTGGTATTTACACTTTGAGTCACGCGAGGCGTTTACAACCTTTTTCAGAAGGGAAATAACACACGACATACCTTTGAAGAGGTCCGTTAGTAAATGAGGGATGAATTCACATGAGTTCTGGATTCACAGTGATTCGCGTCTGTCTAAGCTCGAGGCTTGCCTTGTGTACAATAGATGAGAAACGGCGTCAGCTGACTGCTCGCTTCTCATTGGACGGAGGCTTCACTCGGGGCGTTTTCATTGGTGAGAAAAATTCCGTTATTCCCGCCCAGTCAGGAGCGCAGGCATTTAATTGGTTGATACGTGCGCCAGTCAACGCTAGAGTGTTGTTGGAAGGGTGATTGTCATACGGTTTAAAAGGTTGGTCCGGTTTTTAAAAGGGAATGAACGTCAGAGGATCACATTTAGTGTCAGATTTAAAAGCGTTTTTTCAGCCTGTACCTGGTAAAAAAATAAAAAAACATTCAGTCTATTAAGGCCTGATTGCTTTTTTTCATTCACATGTCGTTTTATTGGCACTTAGGCTAGATGACACATTATAGGCTCTCAGTTGAGAATGATAATGCACTTAAACACAAAATGTAGGCGACTCTATTAATGTATAATTTTGTGCATTCCTCTATAGGCCTACTGTAAATATCGTGTCTTTATAATATATAGGTAGGCCTAGCCTATAATCAACTGTTGTCATCGTATTGCTGTGTGAAACATGTAACCAAGGCTTCAATTTGACTAATTTGATCAGATTTTAATTTAATCTGATTAGAGTCAAAAGGCAAATTACACAAACGGGTTCATTTGCGGATACAAACATCTCTACTTTTTACTGTTATTTTATCTGAAAGGTTGAACTATGTTGTCAGGGCAAGAGTATTTTTCATAAAAAAATACATATTTATAAATAAAATATGAAATAAAAGCACACTCGGCAATAAAGCTCTTTCTGATATGTCAGGGTGAGGCAAGTCACATATGATGTGTTTCAATATTATTAAAGTATGCAAATTATAATTTATAAATTGCCTGTTGGCCTAAGCGATTTGGACATGAACAGGACGCTTTTCCTTTAGGCTAGTGCCAGTTAATCGTTTAAATCACCAAACAGTGTTTATATGACGTCATCACTGATGTTACAGCGCCACCAAGTGACGATTGTCGCCATGGAACCTTTTTATAGATTCTTTCTTTTGCCATAATGCAATTAGAAAAAATGTGAAAGCAAAAATAACAAGTGCTCAAATACATGTGAAAATATCCTTCATTCTAAATAAACGCTAAAACTGGCTTTATAAGAAAAGGTTGGAAGCATTGTGTACTTAATTTTACTCCGCTACCTGTTGCTTGGCATTTAAAATAGTTTGTAATGAATGGCACTAACTTATTTTTATTCCATACATGCCTATAGGATACATTTCAATTGTGCTCTGTTCTGAATACAATGCATTTAAAGTATTTGGAGTGAGAGTTTTCGTTTAGGTTTCAACTATTTTACATAATTTCAGAATGTAATAAAATGCAACTTTTCCTCTCTCAAAGCAAGTTTGACCTCGTGCAACTCTCCGTAAAATACTGTAGCCTAAATGGAATAAAAATTGTGCGGATTTAAAAAAAAAAAAAATAAAAAAAAAATAGGCTATACAACAGGGACCGTTTGCACCAATAAAACAGTTATTTATTCCCAACAAGGAGTCATTATGGCTGTTATAAATATGAGGGTCCCTGGCTCCAAAAAGTTTGAAAAACTCTGCATTAAGAAACCTCAAAGAAAGTGTAATGTAACAGCACAAAATGTCAGTGTAAAGACAAAGGTTCTTAAAAACAAAGCCTCTTTATTAATTTATAAGTCTAAAAGTGTATCACTGATCTCCGGCGGTCACTCAGACGGTTTGCCCCGGTGCGCGTGCACGGCGGTGTGTATCTCTCGCTGCGTGATCACGCGCCTCCGGTTGAACTTGGATAGGCGCGCGGCCTCGGTGCCCACCTGCGCGTGCACATCTGCCCGGCGTCCAATCAGAGAGATGGCGTCACTCACGTCAACAGACAGCTCCTAAAAAATAAATGTCACTTTAAAATTCTCAAAAAAAAAAAAAAAAAAAAAAAAAAACTTGAGCCTCTGTTGCAGGAATTATTCAAATAATAAAAAAGCAACATCAAAAGATACATGTTAATTTGGTAACAATAAGGTCCATTAGTTAACTAGGCTACCTTAGTTAGCATGAATTAAGAATGAACAGTAGGCTACTTCAACATTTATTCATCTTAGTTAATAATTTCAACACTTACTAATACGTCATTAAAATCAAGTTAACATTAGTTAATGCACTGAACTAACATTAACAAATAATGAACAGCTGCATTTTTATTAACCAACATTAACAAAAAATAAATACTGTAACAAATGCATTGCTCATTGTTAGTTCGTGTTAGTAAACACATTAGTTAATGTTAACTAATTAACCTTATTGTAAAGCGTTAGCCTACCGTTAATTTTATGTCGGAAAAAATACTGTTTCGCTACTATTAAACTTTGTTTTGTTGTTGTTGTTGTCGTTGTTTTTTGTTACACACCTTCTCAATCTTGTAGATGTAGGCAGAATATTTCTTGACGCTCTGTTTGCGTGTCCTGCATGTTTTAATGGACTTCTTGAAGGATTTCAAACTCCTGTCAGATGATGTTTTCATGATTGATGCTCTGATGCTGTTCAAGCGCTTTCACAGAACCGGAAGTGACACTGTTGATCGCCGGAACAATTTATTGCGTCTCTGCTCGTCTCAGCACAGGTGAAACATTTCAGTCCTAATAAATCTTCTTTCCCTAATTAAGACATTCAATCAAATGCCATTGCGTTAGTAAATCATAATTTTGTTAGTACTAAATTAATATATTAAGGTTGATTCAGTCATTAAATACATTAAATAATATTTTTGACTTGAATAAAACCAGTTAATGTAGATTTTTTAAAGTTACAGTTTATTTAGAGCAGGGGTGTCCAAACTCGGTCCTGGAGGGCCACTGTCCTGCAGAGTTTAGTTCCAACTTGCCTCAACCCTCCTGCTCTTAAGTTTTTAGCATGCCTAATGACCTTCAACAGCTAATCAAGACCTTGATTAGCTGTTTCAGGTGTGTTTAATTGGGGTTGGAGCTAAACTATGCAGGACAGTGGCCCTCCAGGACCGAGTTTGGACACCCCTGATTTAGAGTGTGCGAGTTTGGGAATTAATTTGATATACAACTATAAAAGGCTTAATTATTATCCATAGTTGCTCTTTTCCCCTTAGATTCATGTTAGATTAATTAGCTGTGCAATTGGATGTGCATTTGATAAATAAACTTGTGATGTTTCTATATGGACTCATTGTTTCATTGTTCTGATCGTGTGAAGACAAACACACAGTTTAAGAGACTTAGGCCCAGTTTCACAGATAAGGTTTAGATTAAGCCAGGATTAAGCCTTGGTTCAATTGGGATGTTTAAGTAGCTTTTATAAATGTGCCTTAGGAAAAAAAAATGGCACTGACATATTTTAAGATATACTTTCAGTTAAAACAAATCAAAAAACATTTTACTCCGGGAATAGTTCAAGCCTTGTCCGTGAAACTGGGAGACTGTTTGATTTCAAGAGAAACTCGAGACAAAGTGGATATACTTCAATGAAACCCCTGAGAACTCAATGAAGTGTGAGCATTGAATCTTCCTCCGGGATGGAGAGAGAGAATCCGTCACACACAGATCAGGACTATTATTGGATGTATGGATTACAGTAATCCAGAGCACACTAAACACTGCTGCTCATGTAGTGCTCACTACACAGATCTGATCATCAAGATGGACACCAGGATCCTCACTGTGTTTCTGCTGCTGGTCATTCAAGGTTTGTGTGTGTGTGTGTGTGTGTGTGTGTGTGTGTGTGTGTGTGTGTGTGTGTGTGTGTGTGTGTGTGTGTGTGTGTGTGTGTGTGTGTGTGTTCATAACAGACTCAACAAAAATTAAGAACATTGTGCTAACGTTCCCATTAAGTTCTGAAATTATATTTCTGAATGTTCCTGAATGTCCAGTTTTTTAAATGTTTTTTCTTGGTTGTGTGAACGATAAGGGAACATTCTATTTTAACATTCTTCAAACATTATGGAATGTTACTTTTAAATGTTCTCTGAACATTCTAAAACAAGAAGTAACATTTAAAAAATGTTACAACTACCATTTTTTTTTTAACATTCCATTGACGATAAATAATGTTAAATAATGAAAAAAATGTATGTTTGGTGCACATTTTTTTAGAACATTATTAAAGGCCAGATAACTTTGAACCAACGTTCCATTAATGTTGGAAGAACGTTTGTTAATAACATTCAGAGAACCTTCACAGAAGTTGTGAGATAATTCCCCGTTAGCTTCACAGTCTGCGTGTTTGTGTCCCACTAAGTCTCTGTTTCCTGGAACTTGACTGTTATGTATTTGGACTATAGCAGATTTCGGACATTTGGATCATTAGAACACAATCACCAAGCGTTTACCTGTGGATGAAGATATAAAAAACAAGTTTGAATGAAGGAAATAAAAGTGTGCAGAATGATTAATTTATGGGGAATGAAATTTGAGCACTTTACCTTACTGATTTTGATCCTTCAAAAAAAAGATAGATAGACAGACAGATAGATAGATAGATAGATAGATAGATAGATAGATAGATAGATAGATAGATAGATAGATAGATAGATAGATAGATAGATAGATAGATAGATAGATGGATGGATGGATGGATGGATGGATGGATGGATGGATGGATAGATGGATTTCTTCAACAATGACCTGTATCTCTGATCTCTCACAGCTTTCATTGGCATTAACACACAAGGGGTGAGTATGTGTGTGTGTGTGTGTGTGTGTGTGTGTGTGTGTGTGTGTGTGTGTGTGTGTGTGTGTGTACATGTGATAGTGTGTGACTCCTGCATGTGCACATGTGTGTGTCAGGAGTTAGAGATGCCATGGCCTTATGAGGAAGAGGAGGAGGAGAGTGTGAAGGAAGTGACGGAGAACCAGACGCCGACGGCCTGCAACTGTGACTGTCAGGATCGAGTTCCACCCACCGGGACTCCAGCAACCTGGACCTCCGTCATCAGCACCACACCGGACACACACACCGGCCCGTACCAGGAATGCATGCCGGGTCAGTCGCCGCACATCTCTTCATGTACATCCCTGGTCGAAAGTTACACACCCCTTGCAGAATCTGCTAAATGTTCATTATTTATTTATCAATTATTGCAAAATTCCTGTGATTATTTTTTTTAGTACTGTCCTGAATAAGATATTTTACACAAAATGTGTTTACCTATAGTCCACAAGACAAAAAAAATAGCTGAATTTATAAAAAATGACCCTGTGCAAAAGTTTACATCCCCTTAATTCTTAATACTGTGATACCTGGATGATCCACGGCTGTTTGTGTGTTTTGTGATGGCTGTTCTTGAGTCTCTTGTTTGTCCTGATCAGTTAAACTTCAGAAAAATCCTCCAGGTCCCAAAAATTCTTTGGTTTACTGACATAGATATTTGAAGGAAACTCTATTGCCCTCTTGAGTACTGAGGAGAACAGTTCATATAAGCAAGCTCAAGAGCTCAGTTTCCATCCACCTATTTTTATGCACATTTTAGGATATCGCATAAAATAATGCTGGATGGAAATGCCAAGATGCATAAATTCTCTCTATCCTTTTTTTATTAACAAGACATAGTTGCATATACAAAGCAATAGACAAATGATATATACACACAAGTAGGCTCCACGTAGAGGGGGAAAAATATAATATAAATATATAGATGTATATAGTGTATACAGGTACAGTAATAATTTTAATGACTGGTTATTCCAGTGTGATATAACAACATTTTTGATTATATATATTTTTTTTGTGAAAAAAAAAATATAGATATAAACTCACTGAGTGATTAATAGATAACTTAAACAATTTGTAACAATACATGTTATTAATAATAATAGTAATAATATTAGTGGCAATAGTAGTAGTAGCAGCAGTAATAATAGTTATATTAACAACACTAAAACTGACAATAACATTCATAACAATAATAATAATAATAATATAACCTATTATATAGTCCGTAAAATAATTGCCGACTATCACTATTCCCTAGTTCTAGTTCATAAAATAAAAAAAACGTATGAGCTCGATTGAGTTGGATACATTTTTTATCCGATCAGAAAACGTGCATAAACTACGATGGAAACACATTTTCCCAATAAATTCATTGATGGGAATCTAAAAAATAATGTGACTTACAATGGGACGCCATAACTGGACAAACCAAGGGACTAACTGCAGAAGTGCACACTAAAGGCCATTGCACACTGAGTCTGAAAATTTCGGATGTGAATTGTGCAATGGCCTTAACTGATACTGGGCATGAAACCAAGAGGCTTTAGAGCGATTACATGAGTACCGATCATCCGTGATGCTTCAGCTGAAACTGATGACACATGAACCAACCTCTGAACTCAGTTTGACAGAGTAGCGAACATTACAATCAAAATATTACAAGACAAGGAATAAGAAAACTAGAGGGACGGTCTGCAGGAGACGACGAGAGACGAGCTGACCATCAGAAACACCATCAGAACGAGAAAGCAGTGGCTTTGAGAGAGAAGAGAGTGCCAGCGGATAATCTCATGACTAATGAATGTGATGCCCAGATTAACGGGCCTGAAATAGTCCTGCGCCCTCACAAACTGCTGGAGATCCACTCGTGCCAACCAACGGGATCCTGATCTCCATTCAGGCAGGAGGAGACTCAGACTAGTAGAACTATATGAGTGGAGTTTGATGTTGGCTTGACAAAGCAGGTCTGAAAGCTTAAAATAACTTTGAACAGCATGAAGGTTTTACTCAGAGAAAGCAAAAAAAAAAAAATGACTAGCGTGTTTTTGTAATTTATTAGCAATCCCATATTGTACAACTTTCTACCAAAAACCATCTCAATATATATTTTTTACAGCTGTTTTCTCGGGAGCTCTGCCAAGAACAGCTCGATTTTGGCCTGTCTACTTAATATTCATGAGCCTATCTTCTGATTGGCCTGTTGTTTTCTAAGTGACCCAGCATTGGTGACTGAGTAGTTCTGACATCACATTTATTCATAGATGCCACCTACTTCACTAGAAATAGAACGCCGCCATATTGACGCCCGATCTCGCCCGGTATGGCCGCCCAAACTGCCCATTTGAATGAGAGAGAAAGACAGAGATAAAATTTTAATTTTAGGCTCCGATCCTTATTTGTTACCCCCAGTTTTCTTTTGTCCTTTATTATCTGCCCCAGACTTGCCTTCCATGATATATATATATGTATATGTATCTTGTACATAACCGCTCCCCATACAGTGGGGATCGCTTGAAGGCTTTCAAGAGTTACAGACGCGTATCAATATGCTGTTGCTGGATAGGTAACAAACGTAAAAGTGCGGCACCTGGCCACCAAGGATTTATATTTAATCATGGGGAATGTAGGTATTATAAAAAATAATTTGGTGGTAGTTTGCTCTGACTAGGTAGCGAGTTGTTAGCTAGCTAAGTGGCTAACAGCTGGTAGCTTGCCAGCTGTTAGCTACGGCTCACGGCTAGCTGTCATTAATCTGGATTAGGCCTGTCGCGATAGTCAATAAATCAATTAATCGCACAATAAAAACAAAATGAGCTCGATAATTTTTCTGGCCGCAATCATTTCCATTTGCATGCTTGTTTGTTTTCCTCGTCTCTCTCTCTCTCTCTACCAAAGAGACAACTCTGTTAGTGAAAGTGAAAGTGACACGTGATGGCCAAGTATGGTAACCCATACTTGGAATAGGGGTGGGGCGGTATGGATTTTTTCTAACCGCGGTTGAAAAGCAAGATTTTCCCGCGGTATGGCGGTAAACCGCTTTAAATAGCCTCTTGCGATCTCTTGCGCGTGAACTGGAGCTCGTCTCATAAATGAACCGAAACTCGGCGTAGGCTGGGCCTAAATGTCTACTTTTAAACAAAATTCAAAACGAAATGATAACATTTTAGTGTACAGTAGCCTAGTCAGGTAAGGTCAGGTTTGCCGATGTGCGTTATAGGCTATTTACTTATTCATATTTATCCCTGGGCGCCGATCGGAGACGGAGTTCACTGCTGATATTCTGGGGATACAACATAGCCAATATACTAGGGACTTTAGCCTTTAAATATCTTTGCTGCATTGGATCAGTTTTCTTTCTAGAACAGCCAAGAGCTTTCTAGCCTCGCCGCAGCAGCGCCTCGCATTGCTCATAGACCTTAAAACAGTCAGCGCCGCGGATGCGGTTTCGAAAATTGATCAAAAAACGTTGGTGCGGGTGGATGGCGGACAGATGATGAGTTTTGTGATACGGTTGCGGATGAAATAATAATAGCCCATCCGCGCATCTCTAATACGAATGGAATGTTATTATGCGTCATGGAACATTGCGCTCCTCAACTCGCGAAAGGTCGGATTTGATTCAACTTTTGATGATAAGTTTTGTTTAGAAAACCTTGAATCCATGTAATAATAACATTACCGCGGTAATGCGGTAACTGTCCCAGCCCTAACTTGGAATTTGACCTCTGCATTTAACCCATCCAAGTAAGTGCACACACATTAGGAGCAGAGTAGTGAGTAGTGAACACACACACACACTGCAAACTTGGATACACACCCGGAGCAGCGGGCAGTGGCGCCCAGGGAGCGATTGGGGGTTAGGTGCCTTGCTCAAGGACACTTCAGTCATATTCCTGCCGGTACTGGAATCGAACCAGCAACCTTTGGGTCACCAGTCCAACTCTGTTACCATTAGGCCATGACTGCCCCTGTTTAAGACATAACCGACATATTTTACGTGAATACTCTCCAAAACGGACATTTCAACATAATGTTGTGTGTATTTGTCCATTCAGACACGAAACAGAGCTCAATTCATTACTCGCGCTCTGTATAGAGGTCTATGGCTGCACGCTTCGGGTCGAGTGTGTGCGCACAGAAAGATGAGCGATGATACAATATGAGACATTTCTTCTATCCTTTTCTTTTGGTATAGAATAAAATACCAGTTCCTCTTTCGGCTGTTGTTGCAGCCAACTGCACAACATATTGCAGGCATTACTGAGACCGTCAGTCGTCAAGATGGCGGCGCAAAGTTACAGTGACGTCATGTGACCCGAACGAATACAGAAGTCACAACGGCTCGTGAAAAGACACAGCTACTTTATCCAGGCTGTGTGCATTTGTTTTGAAACTTATATGGTACTTTCATAACCCCTAGACCTCAGTTATCATGAAAAAAGCCAGGAAATTTCAGTTTTGACAATATGGGACCTTTAATCCAAAAACCACTGAAAAATCCTATCGGGTTTTTGTCGAGGGACCAAAACCCAAACCTCAGTTTGACTTCCAGGAACAGGTGGATGGAGCTTGTGGAATATAAATCACATTCAGCATTATGTTCTCGAGATTTTGAGGATGATCTGACGTTTCCGCTCCTCTTTTCCTCAGAGTGTCCCTACCACACACCGCTGGGATTCGAGGCGGGATCGGTGAAGGCGGATCAGCTCACCTGCTCAAACCAGGACCAGTACATCGGCTGGTTCTCCTCCTGGACCCCGAATAAAGCCAGACTCAACAGTCAGGGGTTTGGGTGAGTGTCTCAGAAAAACCTAATTCACTTGCACTTTATTTTACAGTACGTGCACTTACAGTACCTAAGAAAGTTATTGCCGGATACTCCGGCAATAACAAAACAGGCGAATCTCACTCATCCAAAATCTCAAAAATAACCAGTAGGGAGTGTATGGAGTGTGTTTATTACATGTGAGAAAATAAATGATCTGAGAGAAGAAAAAAAAGTGTGAGAGAAAAAGTTATCACACTGATAGCAAAAAAGCATTTCATGAGAGAAAAAAGAATATTTGAGGGAAAAAGTTTTGATACCAATACCAAAAAATAATAATATTTGAGACTAAAAAAAGTTTTGAGAGAAAGTATTTTCTCATAGAACATAAAAAAATATAAATTTGAAATTTTTAAAAGTATTTCTGAGAAAAAAAATCTCTCTCAAAATACTTTGAAAAAAAATCTAAAATATATATTTTTTGCTATCAGTGAGAAAACATTTTCTCAACAAAAAAAAAGTGTTTCTCTCAAAACGCTTTTCTTTGCTCTCGATGCAATTTCTTGCTCTCGTGTCAGGATTTTACTTGCGCTGTGAAAATTGTGTCATGGGCGGGGCCACGTTCTTTTTTTCCTATTGGAACGTTCCTATTGGCCAGTCGGGTGAGCATCGTCTTGTCTTGGGAGTCGAACTGAATCATTACACCATTGTTCGCGTTCGGTTCACCTAGATAGATGCCGTCTCTGCCTTAGTTGAGCACGGACACTCCAATGTTTGGGTAAGATGATGACACACACAACTGGATGTTAGCTGGCTGAGCAAGTTCAGCATCACTGAAGATTAAACATTAAAAAATAGCACTCATATTCATTAATGAATGTGTATTATATTATTAGCCAGCTAATCGCTAGTAAAGCTAATCGCTAATTAGCCATAATGCTAGGTAAACTTGCAAACTCACCTGGTTTATACTATTTTTAAATCAAATGCCAAATGAATGTTTTGATTTAGATAGTTTCACTCCTTATTTAGTGAGTAGTGAGCTAGTTTCTACCTTTGCACTTGCTAGCCTCAATACACATTCATTCATGAATATGAGTGCTATTTTTTAATGTTTAATCTTCAGTGATGCTAAACTTGCTCAGCCAGCTAACATCGAGTTGTGTGTGTCATCATCTTACCCAAACATTGGAGTGTCCGTGCTGAACTAAGGTAGAGACGGCATCTATCTAGGTGAACCGAACGCGAACAATGGTGTAATGATTCAGTTCGACTCCCAAGTCAAGACGATGCTCACCCGACTGGCCAATAGGAACGTTCCAATAGGAAAAAAAGAACGTGGCCCCGCCCATGACACAATTTTCACAGCGCAAGTAAAATCCTGACACGAGATCAAGAAATTGCATCGAGAGCAAAGAAAAGCGTTTTGAGAGAAACACTTTTTTTTAGAGAAAATGTTTTCACACTGATAGCAAAAAATATATATTTGAGATTTTTTTTTCTCAGAAATAATTTTAAAAATTTCAAAATTATATTTTTTATGTTCTATGAGAAAATACCTTCTCTCAAAACTTTTTTTAGTGTCAAATATTATTTTTTGTCATTGGTATGAACTTTTTCTCTCAAATATTATTTTTTTTCTCTCATGAAATGCTTTTTTGTTATCAGTGTGATAACTTTTTCTCTCAAACTTTTTTTTTTCTCTCAGATCATGTATTTTCTCGCATGTAATAAAGACACAATTCTAGCTCCATATGAGTGCAGCCTTACGTAGAGACTCAGGAAGAGTTTACTTTTAGACGCACATGTACATTAATGAATGGTTAGTGGATACATGTATGTAGTTGTTGTGGAGTTACATTGATCCATCTCATCGACTTGCATGAACCGTCATGTTTAACTCATACACAATTCCCTGAGGTCTTTATAAGACAGCTGTGACATTTTTTGTTCGTCTGTGCTCAACGACTGAACAGTTTTCATGCTTTGCTCGAACTTTTGCCATTGTGTTAGAACTGGTTACACTGGTGTGGCTTGTGAAAAACAAATGTTGGCGCCGTGGGTGTAAACGTGCAGATTAAGGGCCGGTAATATTATAATAAGATCCCCTTCCTACATCAGAAAGGGAGAAATCTGATCGGCTTATTTTCTGAAATGCTTGCAGAGAAAGGCTCACCAAAACAAAGTTACTGGGTTTTTCACTTCTCACATTTTATAGCACTTAAACATGGAAAAAAAGTAAGATTTTCATGATATATCCCCTTTAAAAGTATATATTTTTAAAAACTGATGGTGAACTCTGGACTGATTGTAACTGATAAAACGTTGTCAGAATAATTCCGTTTCGCATGGACACGCGGAAGCTATAAAAAAAATCTGTATTATGAATTTATAAGGCTAGATGGGTAGTTTGCTGAGGTCAATTTGTAGAGAAAGACTACGCGCCTGCGCACATATATATTCAAATGCACATACCTATAGACTAAACACGTAATATGCATGTGCACGCCGTCAGTGCTTTTACATATTTGCATTTTTGAAGTTTGCGTGGAGATTTTTAAAAAAAATGTTATTCAACGCCTGCACCTTGGAACCTATTTCAAGGTTTGTGTTCTCGAGACACCAGGTGCTGTTTTATGCAAATGAGCGGCCGGATCGCATTAAAGGTTTTCTGTTCGTGTTAGCGGCCCCTAAGTTAATAACTAATGATCTTTACAACAAAAGTGAATCAGTCAAAACTAACTTTAGCTGGACAATAACTTTATTCTAGATCTGCTGTAAAGACAAAACAATCTCTGTTACTTTAATTTCCTATTATCACTGTAAAGCGGCTTTGAAACAGTCTGTATTGTTAAAAGTGCTGTATAAATGAAGGTTTCTTGACTCTAGCATGTAAAGTGTGTGTCCTCTCGGTCTCAGCTGTGCCTGGCTGTCTAAAGCCCAGGATGCGAGTCAGTGGCTTCAGATCGACCTGCAGGACACTCAGGTGGTGTCCGGGATCATGACTCAGGGGCGCTGTGATGCGGACGAGTGGACCACCAAATACAGCCTCCAGTACCGGACCCACCAACACCTCAACTGGGTCTACTACAAAGACCAGACCGGGAACAACAGGGTAAAGCCTGAATACAGCCGTACAGTTAGAGAGATTCTTCTTAAAACTCACAGACTCACCTCTGTAACTGTCAAGCTTTAATATCTATCTATCTATCTATCTATCTATCTATCTATCTATCTATCTATCTATCTATCTATCTATCTATCTGTCTGTCTATCTGTCTATCTATCTATCTATCTGTCTATCTATCTGTCTATCATCCATCCATCCGTCTATCTATCTATCATCTACCTATATCTATCATCCATCCATCCATCCGTCTATCTATCTATCTATCCATCCGTCTATCTATCTATCTATCATCTACCTATATCTATCCATCTATCTATCCATCCATCTATCTATCTATCTATCTATCATCCATCCGTCTATCTATCTATCATCTACCTATATCTATCCATCCATCCATCCATCCGTCTATCTATCTATCATCTACCTATATCTATCCATCCATCCGTCTATCCATCCATCTACCTATCCATCTATCTATCATCCATCCGTCTATCTATCTATCTATCATCTACCTATATCAATCCATCCATCCATCTGTCTATCTATCTATCAATCATCTACCTATATCTATCTATCCATCTATCTATCTGTCTGTCTGTCTATCATCTATCTATCTATCTATCATCTATCTATTTATCTATCCATCTACCTGTCCGTCCATCCAGCCATCTATCTATCTTATATATCTGTCTGTCTATCTATCCATCCATCCGTCCGTCTATCTCTCCATCTATCTATTTCTCTCCATTTCCCCATCTATCTATCTATCTATATCTCTCCATTCATCTATCCTTCTGTCATCTATCTATCTTTCTCTCTATCCATCTGACAATGCTTTGTATGACAAACATCTGCAAGGTTGTGTTGTTCAGTTTAATAATCTTGTTCTCTGCTTGTGTTCCTCCGTCAGGTGTTTTACGGGAACACGGACCGGTCCTCCACGGTCCAGAACCTGCTGCGCCCGCCCATCGTGACCCGGTTCCTGCGGATCCTTCCTCTGGGATGGCACACACGCATCGCCATCCGCCTGGAGCTGCTCATGTGCATGAGCAAGTGTGTGTGATTCAGGAGTCACAGTGGCGGCTGCTGGCTTTAATAGAGGAGGCACACTCAAAGTTTAGCGCTCGGATTGTTTAAGTACTTTCAAATGGCTTTTTTCATCACTTATATACATGAATATTTATAGAAAACGACACCGACATCAACACTGCAAAAAATGCTTTTCTAGTTTTTTTGTCTTGTTTCCAGTCCAAATATCTAAAAATTCTTAAATCAAGATGCATTTATTAGATGAGTAAAATTACTTAAGATATTATGTCCTGTTTTCAGGGGGAATTAATCAAAATTAAGTGAGTTGATGTGTAAAAAAAATCAAAATTATCTGCCAATGGGGTCAGAAGGTACAAGATTATTTTCCTTACCCCATTGACAGATAATTTAGCTTTTTTTTTAAGCATCAACTCACTTAATTTTGATTAATTTCCCCAGAAAACAAGACTTAATATCTTATGTCATTTAGTACTTTAGTAAATGTATCTTGATTTAAGAAATGTTTGATATTTGGGCTGCAAACTAGACAAAAATACTAAGTAAGAAAAGCATTTTTTGCAGTGAAGACAATATAAATATAAGTTCCCTCACCTAGTCCCAGCCTATCATCACTTGCAGTAAATAAATCCCTCCTCCTGTCCTTTTAAATGTCCGTGTTAAACGCACGTCCGGTCGTTTAGTTGCTGCTTTATTTTTTATTTGTACCTGTTGTTTAAATGGTAGTTTAGTCAATTTATTTGCGATCAAATATTTCATATCTCTACTCTCCGATGATGTACTCTCCTACATCAGCAGTAGCGGTTCAAACTAATGTCACGTAATTTACGCCCCGTCGATGATTGGCTGATATACCAGCCATGTGACTTTTCTCA
>JAPDVR010000021.1:4887833-5012833 GCA_026230005.1 Gila orcuttii
GAGAGAGCGAGAGAGAGAGCGAGAGAGCGCGAGAGAGAGAGCGAGAGAGCGCGAGAGAGAGCGAGAGAGCGAGAGAGAGAGCGCGAGAGAGAGCGCGAGAGAGAGAGCGAGCGAGAGAGAGAGCGAGAGAGCGAGAGAGAGCGCGAGAGAGAGCGCGAGAGAGAGCGCGAGAGAGAGAGAGAGCGAGAGAGAGCGAGAGAGAGAGCGAGAGAGCGCGAGAGAGCGCGAGAGAGCGAGCGAGAGAGCGCGAGAGAGAGCGCGAGAGAGCGCGAGAGAGAGCGAGAGAGAGAGCGAGAGCGAGCGAGAGAGAGAGCGCGAGAGAGCGCGAGAGAGAGCGCGAGAGAGCGCGAGAGAGAGCGCGAGAGAGAGCGAGAGAGAGCGCGAGAGAGAGCGCGAGAGAGAGCGCGAGAGAGAGAGCGAGAGCGAGCGAGAGAGAGAGCGAGAGAGAGCGAGAGAGAGAGCGAGAGAGAGCGAGAGAGCGCGAGAGAGCGAGCGCGAGAGAGAGCGCGAGAGAGAGCGAGAGAGAGAGCGAGCGAGAGAGAGAGCGCGAGAGCGAGCGAGAGAGAGAGCGCGAGAGAGAGCGAGAGAGAGCGAGCCCCGGCCGCGCGCGCACTCTCACGTCTACAAACAACACTTGCTCTCTCTCCCTCGCGCATATTAAACTAAATCAATGGACACGATAGTAAAAGGTCGGAAGACCGCAGTTTCACGTGGAGCATTTGGATATTTTTAAAGATTAAAAACTCTAGGAACAACATCTCAATGAACAACATCTCAACACTAAATTATAAAGGCCTGTCTCATATAGAAGCCTGTCTCAAATACAAGCTGGATTTCATCAAAAATATCTTAATTCGTGTTCCGAAGATGAACGAAGGTCTTACGGGGTTGAAAAACATGAGGGAGAGTAAATACTGACAGAATTTTCATTTTTGGGTGAACTATCCCTTTAAGGCCTGTTTACGGTGTGTTTTATCCGGGTTTTCGCCTGGAAGGCTCTATAGAAATCTGGCACTCTATTGAACGAAGTTAAACTGAGAGAGCTGCCGTTCACAGACACCAGAATGAACGAGTTCACAGTAACGTTCATCAGGCAGTAATACAGTACGTTCAGTTCATGTTCACCCAAAATATGAACGAGTTCATGAACACAACACTGGTGGCATGAGTGAGATAACACCAGGAAGGGCTGAGCGATCTTCATACTAATCTCCCCAAGGTCTTCACAGAAGCAGAGCTCCTTTCTTCCACATCCCTTAGAGAAAGGGATCACGGTTGCTAGCTTTGATTTATTACTCACTAGCACAAGAGACGCCCCGTACTAAATGACCTCTGACCTCAGAAAGCAGAGGCTCCCACTCAGCCTTTCCCGAGATGTCTCGGTTCTGCATTTCAGGTGTATGAACATACATAAATTTTCTCCTCCATACATACATTTTCTGTTCCCATCTCCCTCTACAAATGAGAAAAACATTTTGCATTCCTTTGCAATCACTGATCAGTGAATATTAAAATTTCCGCTACAGACTTAAAGGTGCATTGTGTAATATTTCTGAGGATCTATTGACAGAAATGCAATATAGGATCCATAACTATGTTTTCAGTGGTGTATAAAGACCTTGGATAATGAACCGTTATGTTTTTATTACCTTAGAATGAGCAGTTTCTCTCTACACACACCGCGGGTTCCCTTACATTGAAATGCGACGACATGTTTCTACGGTGGCCCTAAACGGACAAACGCGTTTCGTTACTATGTTGCTCTTCGTGCAAGGAAGCAAGCTTAGTTCAGCGAATAAAACACTGACACAATGATGAACAAGTAACAATAATATTCACAATAACATAGTTTTACTGAATAATTAGGTAAACATAATTTCTTAATTTATACTTGTAAAGAAACCTCATTGCTGAACTGGCTACTCTCTGCTGTCTCAGACGATGACATCACTTCCTGACGGCCACCATAACTTTTGTTGGTTGCAATTCTTAACCTCACCACTAGATGCTGCTAAAAATTACACACTGCACCTTTAAAAGAGCCAGACTGTGATATTCTTATCAACGACTTAAGGTGATGATACACAAGGCAACTTTTTGAGCAATGTTGCTGGGCAATCTTGCCTAGCGATTGTTGCTAGGGCACTTTCCCATTGAAAATGGGCAATACATTTTTATCTGGATAATTTAGATCGGTCGTGGGCCCTGTGTCTCATCTGGTTGCCCGTTTACGGCAACATTGCCCAGCAACATTGCTCAAAAAGTTGCCCTGTGTATCATCACCTTTACTGATCTGAAACTCAGCAAAGTTGTCAAAAAAGAATAGTCTTTTTATTTGTCTTTCTGTAATGACAACTGAATAAATTTCTAATTAATTCCTTAAATGAGTCAGTGTTTATCACAGACGTAAACATTAAAGATTTGCACAACTACTGGGCTTCTTCAAAACTGTGAAGGAACAAACAGACGAAGCCTGTAACCAGCTGTTTCTCACTCAACACAACACAACTTGCCTGTAGTCGAAGAAACACCTAAAAATGATTGATAACTGTGTAATTGATTGACCTCTTGACCTTTCCCCGCCCCGGTGCCCTAGTGACGACCTTGGGTAGGAAATGACCTATGACCATTAACTAATTGGCTAATGTCTATGACCTTGTGAGTATAAGGTGTCCATTGATTCATTTCTGAACTTTGACACGTTACACTGGAAGTCATGAGGATTATTTTCGAGCTCTGACATCAGGTTGTGTCTGTGTGTCACATCCAGCTATATTTCTATATCTATATTTCACAAGATTTCACGCTAACAAAAGTTGAAAAAAATCTGTTAATTAAAAGAATATAAATGAAATTATTATATATCGTTCAGTTTAAAAAATAAACACTTTTCTAAATTTACTGAAACAATTATTTTAGTTTTAGATCATCTTACATGTTCAGAGAGTTCAGAAGAAGCTCCTGACACACTGATGTCCATGAGTAGGTTTACAGAAAATGCAATAAGTAAAATACAAAAGATCCCAGAGTGTTTCTCTCTCACACCAGCGTTTGACAGTGTGTGTTCAGAGACGTGTGTGTGTGTGTTCAGAGACGTGTGTGTATGCGATGTGCCATTGTGAATGTTTTGCTAGTGCTACATTTATTTCAAAGTATAATCTTAAAAATTTAAATTAAATCTTTTAAAAATAAAAGATTGTTTAAATTAAATATTTAAAGTCTTAATAAAAACAAATATTCTTCATCGATGGTCTTTGGGTAAAACTTGCATTTTTTTTTATTTATCAGGGGTATGTAAAATAATTAGACATTTGAAGTGTCACAAGTCATCTCACACATGTGAAATCTTCAATATATCCTTAAGTTGTATTGCCACATATCTTCAGAGAGAGAGAGAGAGCAACAATGAAAACATTGATAAACTGAAGCCTCAGACTGTCCTGACTCCTGTAACATCCTTCTGATCGCCAGCGTATCTTCAGAGAAACAAGTTCTTGATAATAATGTAATCTTCAGGATATAGTGACAGACCCGATGAGACTCTGTGCATCATCTCACACATGTAATGTTAGTCCGCTAACCAGAGCCAAAGTGTTGTTCATACTAAATTTTATTTCAAAGCTTAATTGTAAAAAGTTTAAATATGACATTTTAAAATGAAAAGATTGTTTAGATTAAATGTTTAAAGTTTTAATACATTCGTATCTTCTATTTATCTTTTAGAAGATTACTGTAATGATTTTGTTTAACGGTGACTTAAGGTATAATTTTTATTAAACAACGTCTGTTCAAAAACTTTAGATTGTTGAAAATTTTAAAGAAAAAACTGTACTTAGTTGTCTTTAATCTCATTTATATGAAAATATTCAATCAGCATTTTTGTCCATGTTGGGTTTCAATTTTTATGCTGGGCTTTCCATAGCAATTATGATTTCTGTACTGTAACTGCATATCCATCACAGAAAACTGCATTTTTACATTTTCAAAAAAATCAAATAAATAAATAATTTAATATAATTTATAAGCTGTTTTGCACACACACACACACACACAGTTGGTTCCATAAAATTAACTAATCTCTATTTTTAAATTAAATTATTCAAACTCCTTACATTCAAATGCAAATTGTGAAAAATGTAGATTCTGTAATTATCTTTAAAGTTGCAGTAGGGAGTTTTGAGAAAATCTTGACTTAGCCTGAAAATTTGAACAAGCACAACTTCCAGGTCCAACCCCCTTGCTCTCTGCTGCGCTACAGCCCTCCCTCCACAGCTCCTCCCCCACAGCGGAGCCTGCCGTGAACGCGCAGGCTAGTAAACAGGACCACCGATGATGGCAGATTATAAACAGTTATGGAACATTCACTAATAGGGACGAAACATCAACAATATGCTTTACATTGACTATGGCCTGCCCATACTTTGACTACAAACTTGGTCCTCAAATCATTATGTATTTTGCAATACATGTAACTTTATAACCTTGCACTCTTTCTATAAGTTATAAATAGCTAGTAAGATAACGTTAAAGGATTAGTTCACTTTTAAAAAAAACTTTTGCTGATGATTTACTCACCCCCATGTCATCCAAGATGTCCATGTCTTTCTTTCTTCAGTCGAAAAGAAATTAAGGTTTTTGATAAAAACATTCCAGGCTTTTTCTCCATATAATGTACTTCAATAGGACACAAACGTTTCAAGGACCAAATGACAGTTTCAGTGCAGCTTCAAAGGGATTTAAACGATACCAGACGATGAATAAGGGTCTTATCTAGCGAAACGATCTGTCATTTCAAAAATAAATAAAAAACTTTAAGTTTTATAAGCACAAATGCTCGCCTTGCTCTGTTCTGTGATGCACGTTCGGGACTCTCCTGTTTGAACTCGTTCATCAAAATGAACAAATCTTTTTCGAATCATTTCGTTCGTTGAATGAACGAAATGACTCCGAAAAAGACTCGTTCGAAATGAACGAATCTTTTTGCGAGTCATTTCGTTCGTTGAATGAACGAAATGACTCGAAAAAAGATTCGTTCATTTGGATGAAAGAGTTCGAACAGGAGAGTCACCAACGACGGTACGCGCTCGCGCTGTGCAAGAGAGGGGTGATCAGCGCGTACACGAGCGTGATTGACACTGCTAAGACATTCCTCCTGGCTCTGATTGGTTGTTTCTGACCGGGAGCGGTGTATTTCTGCAAATGGCAATAGGACCACAGGGAGGAGCCAGAGGAGCTCGATTTTTTCCACAGATTATCTGTCTCATATTCTACTGTGAGGACATAATGACAGTTTTAACAAATATTTGTTTACAAAAGCTACCTACTGGAGCTTTAAATGGTTTAGACTATTAACATAAAGATGTAAGTTTATTGTATAAACAATTGGTTTGTCTAATCCAAACCGTCTCTGAGTAACAGAGCCAAATGCAAAAAGTGTTGCAACTGTCCCCGGTCTCCCCAAAGTGTTCATGCATTGAGTCTGAAACACAGAAACATCAGAGATGGCAGAGAGAAGAGACTCGCGTCCAGTTTTCAGACATTATTCCTTTAAAAAACAAAAACCTTCTGAGCTTTCACAGCTGAAACACAGACTGAAGAGACAGAACTCACATCAGACTGAACGGCAGAAGAAATCATCATCTGATGTCTGAGCTTTCTGATGGTAAACTAAGACTCTCGGCTGGACAATCAATCATGTAAAAGATTATTTACTGTTGATTCTCAGAGGAGCTTCACAATGGGCCGTGAGTTATTGAATGCAACACGTGGAAGAGGGATTTCGCCATTTGTTATTTGTATGTGTCCTTGGGGAGAGACGAACTTCACTCCAGCACCGCCCATCTCTCTCACACACACAGACACACACACACACACACACATGGGTCTCGTTTAAAAGCTGCTGGGCAGAAAGCCAGAACACACACTCAAAACTGGACCTCTGAGCTTTCAGCAGTTTCTTAGCGATTATCCTCAGCGCTCAAGATGGAAGGCAATGTTAATGGTAAGTGCAATTTAAAAGTACTATCTCTTCAGATAACATGGCTTGTGCAGGTTTTATGAAAGACCTTTTTAAAACCAAGTAAAGGAAACCTACGGAATAAATTAAAGGGACATCATCAACACGTTCTCAAATGTACATGTCAAACACAATAAGAAACACTATTAGCAACACTTCACTCTTGCAAAGTACGACTTATAACACTCTAAAAAAAATGCTGGGTTGTTTCAACCCATGTTTGGACAAACCCAACCCCTGGGTTTAAAATGTAATTAAAAAAAATTAAACCAACGGTTGGGTTTGTGCATATTTGACCCAACATGGGTTGAAAAAACTATTTTTACATTACTTTTAATGGAAGCTTGTTTCTGCCACGGAATAAAACAATTTAAAAGATTATTGCGACTTTTTCATCTCACATTTCTGAGTTTTTTCCCTCATAGCGAGTTATAAAGTCGGAATTGCAAGTTATAGAGTAAGAATAGAACGTTTATTGAGTCAGAATTGAGTGATATAAACTTTTCTCGCAGGTTTGAGTTTTTATCACGCAATTCTGACTCTATAGCAAATAGCCTATGACTTAACTCGCGATTGTGACAATTTTTTTCTCCGTGTGAGTTATAAAGTCCAATTCTAGGGGGAGACTGATTTTTCTTATCTCAGAATTGTGAGTTTATATCACTCAATTCAGAAAAAAAAAATCAGAATTGATTAAGAAGTTGCAATTACCTTTTGCATTTTTTTTTTATTCTGTGGCGAAAAAAAGCTTCCATAACTTTAATTCATTTTTGGAAAAAAATAACTTGCAAATGTAACGGGTCCCGGCCAGGGGTCCGCTAGCAGATATATATTGATACTCCGGGTCGAAGTGCTCTGGAAATATTGAAAATATGACACGGTTATAAGAGACGCGGGACAACAGTTGCTCTTTTTCCATTCAACCGGAATATCACTTTATTAACAACATTTCAACCTTATATCAGCAATCAAGAATTATTACTGTTATTTTTGGTTGCTCTGTATCGAAACACAGGTAATATCCACAATTGTATAACACGAAATCACATATTTGTCAAAACGTACATTTCCACATAAATGTATCTTCACATATTTCCTCAACATTCACAGTTTTATCTTAAACCATAAACACACATTTTCTCTCTAAACCATGTTCTCTGTTATCTCTCATTAAACGAGTATTTCTGTATTCATTATACATTTTGTAAGTGTTCACTTAATGTAACAGAATAAATCCCATTTGCAGTTAGGTTAAGTTAAATTATATTTACATTAAACGAGAACAAACTTCAATAGTAAACATATTTGCCCTTATAACTTTTACACGATTCCTATGAACCGAAACTGTTTTACAGTCTAATATTACCATGTGCATTTAATGCTACCACGTGCGTTTCACCCAAAGCTACATCTGTAAACTGCTTTTACTCTGAACATTAGCGTTATTCATTACCCGTAATGCATAGGCTTACACACAGTTACTTTACACATATACAGTAATAACTCAGACATATCCCCGAGCCATTAGGAATATATAAAAGAAAACATTAGTGCGAGCGTCGGCCGCCATTTCCTCAACTTCACAACGTTATCATTATACTTTACCATTTACACATTTAACATACCTTTCGCTTATCAAACACACATCACTGAGAATTCATATTAGCTTATAACCCTTTCGTAGTCATATAAAAGTTGTAAAACTAACCTGGAAATATTGAAAATATGACACGGTTATAAGAGACGCGGGACAACAGTTGCTCTTTTTCCATTCAACCGGAATATGAGCTCGTCTTCCTCCACGCCTCGCTAAGGGTCCCAGAGTGACGCGGCTGAAAGGTACTGCCACCTTGTGTCCATTATGTGCAACAGCATGTCATAGCACGCTTCTGTGTATTCTCTCAATAGTATTTAACTTGTAATAAGAGGAAAGAAAACAAAAGATAAATCTCAACAAAACCTATTTTTGTGAGTGTCACACAAACACTGAAAAAAAATTGTCTAAAGATTCTTAAATCAAGATGCATTTACTGCAGATACAAAATGACATGAATATGAAGTGTAAAAGATTCTTCACTGCTGATTTGAGCTTCACAATGGGTCGTCAGTTAAAGCACCTCGAGAGAACATCTAAAGTTTTATTCTCACCAATGCCAGTCTGATGCTCCTGTGCAATGATTGATGTTCTGGTGAGAATAAACTTTAGATGTTTCCTCGAAGTGTTTTAACTCACGGCCCATTGTGAAGCTCCTCTGAGAATCAACAGTAAATAATCTTTTACATGATTGATTGTCCAGCCGAGAGTCTTAGTTTACCATCAGAAAGCTCAGACATCAGATGATGATTGATCAGTCTGTGTTTCAGCTGTGAAACCTCAGAAACAGTCTCTGAATATGAGAGAGGTGTTTATTTTTTTTAATAAACTAAATACACTGAAGGAATAATGTCTGAAAACTGGACGCGAGTCTCTTCTCTGCCATCTCTGATGTTTCTCTGTTTCAGAATCAATGCATGAACACTTTCACTTACTGGATCCTTGGACTAAAAACTTTCAGAGTTTAGCGGCTTTAAATGATCAGATTGCAAACAGATATATTGAATATCAAGTTCTTCCAAAGCATACGACATTTATTGCCATGACTTTATGAATTTCAGACTTTATGCACTGATTCAAGAGCCTAATTTGTGGAAGGGTGAATTAAGACATTCTTGAGAAACCCTGAAAAATAAACAGTGTTTGGTGTAATTAGGCTACTTAACTAATTTAATTACCCTATAGTAATGTATTTATTTATTCCCTTGAAAAAGAAAAGGGAATATGTTTAGTTTTCTTAATTTAACTGTTACTCCTGATGTAGGCTAAGTGCGTTATATATAGAACAATTATGTAGCCTAAAACTAGTGGATTTAGGCTAACGTCTAATGCTAAAATGTATGTTTTAACGTGGCCTTCTTCCTTTTATTCAGTTCAAGAATAATTCATGCAACTCAACTGTATGTTGTTTATTTGATACAATTAAAAGTTATATTTGCGGCGGCCCTTGTATTGTTCGATTGCTTGCGATTTAGAAGCCTAAATAGTAACGCGTACTTTTTAGAGAGAGTATTTACACTTTTCAAGATGTTACAGCTAGTAATTAATTACTTTTTAGAGTACCTTACCCAACACTGAAAAGCGTTTACCAAATGTTTACATTTTTAACATGCTTAAAAACAGTCAGTCGAGCAGAACGCCTTGCTAGACAGTGTCAATCTGTACATTTCTGGCATTATTTAGGGTAGACTGTGTACAGTTGAGACATGATTAGCCTACAGTTGAGACACCTTAAATAAGTTGCGTACACAGCATGCACAAGTTGTGATTTTTGTCCGAAGATATCACTTCACCATACACACTCCACAATGAATAGCTTATTATCCTTATGTGACTGTTACACGTAACTGGTATCATCACAAAACGTTATTCTGTGCCCTAAAAACTGGCATATTTCTTGGTATTGTGTCTTGCAAGATCATTGCAAAATCTAGAGAAATGTGTGAGGTGGCCAGCGGGGTAAGTTGAGACACGGGTCTCATCTGTACCCCCGATAGATTTCTATTAGGAAACACACTGTTTAGTTGTTCAGTGTTATGATGATAACAGGTTTAACGTTGTATTTAGCCAGCATAGGACGCAAATGAAAATAAAATTTGATATTTGTGATATTTAAACTGTGTATTATTAATAAATATATATTAAATATATTGTTCCTGTTTTATATATTTGAACCAGTGCTAATTGAAATAAAATGAATGAATTTAAATGGATGAAAAAATAAACATGTTGCCCAATTGTTTTTTTTTATTTTTTATTTGTCTTTATTTATTATATTTGCAATGAACATTTAGTTACCTTTACATTATTAAAAATGGGTGTCTTAACTGGACCACATATGGGTACAGTTCAGACAAAAAAACACCTTATTTTTATGAGCTAATTGTGGAAAATATAAACTACTTATGGGTGTTATTGATTGATAATATCTTAGTCTACAAGCTAATGAAATGTAATGTAGAAATTCACTTCTTTTCAGTATCTATTTTTGTGTGAAAAATCAAAACACAAAAAGTGTCTCAACTGTACTCAGTCTACCGTACAAGTTGTAAATAAATATTTTTTTCTGAATATATTTTTTTGTTTTTATCTTTTTATTTGTAGTGACTGTGCCGTTGATTAACGGAGATGATAGCAGTAAATAGAACTAACTTCTGTAATAGGCCACTCATATTGATTAGCCTATGCTAAATTGCCATGTTTCTCTAGTTGTGCAGCCTGGTTTTATGAATCCGACTAAAGAAGACCCGGAAGACGGGAAAACTGCGAAGACTGCGAGGACAATCGATAGTGATGAAGCTGATGAACCGATGAGGAAGAGGAGAAGCGATAGTGATGAAGCTGATGAAGCGATGAGGAAGAGGAGAAGCGATAGTGATGAAGCTGATGAAGCGATGAGGAAGAGGAGAAGCGATAGTGATGAAGGTGATGAAGCGATGAGGAAGAGGAGAAGCGATAGTGATGAAGCTGATGAAGCGATGAGGAAGAGGAGAAGCGATAGTGATGAAGCTGATGAAGCGATGAGGAAGAGGAGAAGCGATAGTGATGAAGCTGATGAAGCGATGAGGAAGAGGAGAAGCGATAGTGATGAAGCTGATGAAGCGATGAGGAAGAGGAGAAGCGATAGTGATGAAGGTGATGAAGCGATGAGGAAGAGGAGAAGCGATAGTGATGAAGCTGATGAAGCGATGAGGAAGAGGAGAAGCGATAGTGATGAAGCTGATGAAGCGATGAGGAAGAGGAGAAGCGATAGTGATGAAGGTGATGAAGCGATGAGGAAGAGGAGAAGCGATAGTGATGAAGCTGATGAACCGATGAGGAAGAGGAGAAGCGATAGTGATGAAGCTGATGAAGCGATGAGGAAGAGGAGAAGCGATAGTGATGAAGGTGATGAAGCGATGAGGAAGAGGAGAAGCGATAGTGATGAAGCTGATGAAGCGATGAGGAAGAGGAGAAGCGATAGTGATGAAGCTGATGAAGCGATGAGGAAGAGGAGAAGCGATAGTGATGAAGCTGATGAAGCGATGAGGAAGAGGAGAAGCGATAGTGATGAAGCTGATGAAGCGATGAGGAAGAGGAGAAGCGATAGTGATGAAGCTGATGAAGCGATGAGGAAGAGGAGAAGCGATAGTGATGAAGCTGATGAAGCGATGAGGAAGAGGAGAAGCGATAGTGATGAAGGTGATGAAGCGATGAGGAAGAGGAGAAGCGATAGTGATGAAGCTGATGAAGCGATGAGGAAGAGGAGAAGCGATAGTGATGAAGCTGATGAAGCGATGAGGAAGAGGAGAAGCGATAGTGATGAAGGTGATGAAGCGATGAGGAAGAGGAGAAGCGATAGTGATGAAGCTGATGAAGCGATGAGGAAGAGGAGAAGCGATAGTGATGAAGCTGATGAAGCGATGAGGAAGAGGAGAAGCGATAGTGATGAAGCTGATGAAGCGATGAGGAAGAGGAGAAGCGATAGTGATGAAGCTGATGAAGCGATGAGGAAGAGGAGAAGCGATAGTGATGAAGGTGATGAAGCGATGAGGAAGAGGAGAAGCGATAGTGATGAAGCTGATGAAGCGATGAGGAAGAGGAGAAGCGATAGTGATGAAGGTGATGAAGCGATGAGGAAGAGGAGAAGCGATAGTGATGAAGCGATGAGGAAGAGGAGAAGCGATAGTGATGAAGGTGATGAAGCGATGAGGAAGAGGAGAAGCGATAGTGATGAAGGTGATGAAGCGATGAGGAAGAGGAAAAGCGATAGTGATGAAGCTGATGAAGCGATGAGGAAGAGGAGAAGCGATAGTGATGAAGGTGATGAAGCGATGAGGAAGAGGAGAAGCGATAGTGATGAAGCGATGAGGAAGAGGAGAAGCGATAGTGATGAAGGTGATGAAGCGATGAGGAAGAGGAGAAGCGATAGTGATGAAGGTGATGAAGCGATGAGGAAGAGGAGAAGCGATAGTGATGAAGCTGATGAAGCGATGAGGAAGAGGAGAAGCGATAGTGATGAAGGTGATGAAGCGATGAGGAAGAGGAGAAGCGATAGTGATGAAGCTGATGAAGCGATGAGGAAGAGGAGAAGCGATAGTGATGAAGGTGATGAAGCGATGAGGAAGAGGAGAAGCGATAGTGATGAAGCGATGAGGAAGAGGAGAAGCGATAGTGATGAAGCTGATGAAGCGATGAGGAAGAGGAGAAGCGATAGTGATGAAGCTGATGAAGCGATGAGGAAGAGGAAAAGCGATAGTGATGAAGCTGATGAAGCGATGAGGAAGAGGAGAAGCGATAGTGATGAAGCTGATGAAGCGATGAGGAAGAGGAGAAGCGATAGTGATGAAGGTGATGAAGCGATGAGGAAGAGGAGAAGCGATAGTGATGAAGCTGATGAAGCGATGAGGAAGAGGAGAAGCGATAGTGATGAAGGTGATGAAGCGATGAGGAAGAGGAGAAGCGATAGTGATGAAGCTGATGAAGCGATGAGGAAGAGGAGAAGCGATAGTGATGAAGCTGATGAAGCGATGAGGAAGAGGAAAAGCGATAGTGATGAAGCTGATGAAGCGATGAGGAAGAGGAGAAGCGATAGTGATGAAGGTGATGAAGCGATGAGGAAGAGGAGAAGCGATAGTGATGAAGCTGATGAAGCGATGAGGAAGAGGAGAAGCGGGAGTCACACCGATGCTTCTGTGAAGACTCCAGAGGAAGACACAACCGACGGTAAGATTATTATACCTCATCAAGCCTTTTATCACGATCTCTCAGTAGCACCTCATTGCAGTACACGAGATCCAGGGGGCGGAGTTGGATCCAGATCTAAGGGGTGGAGATGGGTAGGTTTAGGGGTGGGTTTAGGGATCAGGGGGTGGAGATGGGTAGGATTAGGGGTGGGTTCAGGGATCAGGGGGTGGAGATGGGTAGGTTTAGGTATATGTAAGGTGGGAGGAGTTGGATCTGGATTCAACTCCTCCCCCTGGATTTAATGTTCTGCAGTAAGGGCCGCTTAACCTGAAAAACGCTTAACGGTTAAATGTAGGCTAGTAGCTATTAAAAGATGAAATTCTGTACACAACTTATTAATGGGTGTTTCTGCAACTACGGGCACTTTTGACATCCCAATTTAAAAAAAAAATCAACCTCCATGAATTTAAATTTTAACCATCACAGTCTGTAATATATATAAAAATTTACACAAAATAGAATGTAGTCGTTAAGATTTTAATCTGGAACATGTTTATTTTTTATGTTTTTCGGGTCATCTTCTTAAAAAGTTTCCTTACCGCAACGTTACAATAACGTTCGTTTTATACATTTTTCTTTAGTAATTTCTATAAACAAGTTAATATATTTAAATAGCTTTTTCAAATTTTATGCAGTTTTGTAAATACTAATATATAAAAAAAATATACAAAATAGGAAATTTCATGTTTTTTTCTATGCCATGTAAAACATTTACAGTAACCTTAGATGTCAATTGTTTCCATACACACAAAAGATAACATATTTAACTTTTTTATGACAAATGTTGCAATTTCAATGTGTTAATCATCTTAGTTTAAGTGTAAAAATATTTTTGTGCAAATGAAAATAGAGCAGTGCTGCGGTAATGACATCTTGTGTCGGTAAGGACACAATGTTAAACTGCCATGTTAAAAAATGGCATTTATATATATATATATATATATACACTAATATATATACTAATATATACACTGTAAAACGTAACTGCTGATCTTACTAATAAAATTAAGTGCTTATAACTTTTTTGAATAAGTTTGTTAACCTTACTGAGTTTAACTAAGTAGCGGCAACTTTTTAGCACGGAAAGTTATTAAACTTAATAGAATCAATTATCCTCTTCCTAATAATGAGTATTGTGAAATTTTCGAATGGACATGTGCAGTTCTACATGTAGGTGGAGTCAATTCCCAACGGATTCTGAGGAGAGAAGCACATGGAAATGTGAGTTGGTGCTTGTTTGTCAGTTTTTTTTATTTCTGAATTGCCTAATATACATTAATCGATTGTGTAGTATTCAGATTAAATTACTTAATGTTACATGGTGATGTTGGATGTGATGTTATTTTATTGAAATTGTTGTATTGTGCTAATTGAAATTAGCAGTCTAGCATTTGCAAATCTTTGATATTTGGCTGCATGTATTCAGTAAAGAAACGTTTTTTTATGTTTTAGATGTTTATATTGTGTGTACAATCTAGACTGAGGAAATATTTTACAGATTACTCTACTGATCATTTATATTTGGATGTTTAGATGTGTTGAACAAGGCTATTACATTTTATATTATTTCTTTTTTTTCTTTAGATTAAAATGTTTAAACACTACACAGTGATACGCAATTAGAGTTGCAGAGCTTGTTTTGTGGAATGAGACATGTATATTAATATTATTTTCTTATTTTGCAGTATTTGTTTTATGGAATGAGATATACAATGAAAGTGTGAGTATTGTGGGGTTTTTTTTGTGGCAGTGTTGCTTAAAATATAGAAGCTGCACCAGAACTAGTCCAATTCCATGCCTTCACACAAACTGTTTGAGTTCATTCAAGTTATTTAATACATTAAAGATGAATTTAACAAGAAATCAATCCCAACATGTTGATGCAAACCAAACAATTATCCCTTTAACACATTAACCATAAGCCCAACGTATTTTAACTTTTTTTTCTTTCACAGATCAATGCAGAGTGTAATCGCATCGCAATCAAAAGCCTCAAGCTAGAATTCTTCTCAGCGCTTGATCAAAATGCGGCTCGAAATAAAAAAAAGTGGCAGTTAAAGGAGCATTTCACCCGTGGGAACATTCATCTTTATTGAAAGTGGGTCATATGTGTAGTCGAAATATAATCAAATTTTCGAATTTGGTGCCTTCTTGACCGAGTAAAGACAGAAAGTAACTTTAGGGCGCATTTGTACTGAAAACCACAACTCCCACAATGCACCACATTGCACAGCTCCGCAAGCCACCTCCACTAATCCAGAAAAAGGAGGTATCTGCCAATCAGATTCAGAGAAAGCACTCTACCGTCTACAAGGCTGGGTGCCGCCAGAGTTTGAAATTCATTTCACAGAAAAAAAAAATCTAGTTTGTTGCCGAAATCATTATTGAATTACACCTCGTTTCTATTTATGTTGAATGTTCAGTCCGAACATTGTAATGCAATTTGGATTTGCAAAATAAGAATAAAATATGTAGGCATGAACATTATTTTGTTATCTATTATCATGTAAGGTAACAGTAGGTTAGGAACAGTAGTTCCACTGATGGAATGTTGGTCGTCCAAATTACATGTGGAATAAAACACTAATAAGGAAAACAATGTAAATGTGAACCATTTATTTCAATAATGATATCAACAAAAATAATTATGTTAACAATAAAAGTTCAACAATACAATAGTAACAACAATAGTTCCTCCTGAGCTTCCTCAACTTATTGGTCCCGCAGTACTGGCAATCTGGAGCTGGATATTTCAGTCGGATTGCCGACGCGAGCGGGTAGAACGACAGGACCAGTCCGCCTCAACTCGAGCCAGTCCGGGCTCCTCGACCGCGACAGGCAGGTCTTCTGCATCGGCTGCAGAAGCGGCAGTAGCCGCGCCCCGTTCCTCAATCAGCCAGATCAGAAGACCTGCCTGTCGCGGACGAGGAGCCCGGACTGGCTCGAGTTGAGGCGGACTGGTCCTGTCGTTCTACCCGCTCGCGCCGGCAATCCGACACTTCGCTGTATTGCGGCTCGTAAAGATAGCCACGAACATCGGATTTGAGCAGAAGATTTTCAAAATCATCTTCTTCCATATCATGTTTATTTCCTTCCATCATTGTCGTAACTTCCTATCTGGCTCCACAGCGCTTGTTAGCTTAGCTTCCAAACAAGATGGCGGATTTTGCTTACTAGTTTCGGCCATTGAAGTCCCACCCACTGATCTGTAATAGGTCTGTAGCGTGAGTGGGCCCCTCCCCCTGAATAAGTGATGAGCTAGTGTTTGTAATCTTAACCCTTATACAAAGAAATGGGACTTCCTGCTTTTTATGACGCAAAATGACGATTTTTACATCATAAAAAGCAGGAAGTGGAACACTTAAATCCTTATTTCTCCCATCTCAGGGGAAAATAAGGGAATAAATCATGACCATTCAAAAATATGACTGGGTTTCTAAAGATACAAAGCTTAATGCAAATGGGTGAAGTGTCCCAAAGAGACTTTTTGAGTTTCTTGTGCAAAGTAAATATATGGTAAGCTTGTCAATGCTTCTTTCTTAAACAAAATTCTGGTACTGTTTTAGCTCAGTTTTTTATATTTCATTCTATGTTGTAACATATTTATCAGAGTGCTGACGTCACTGAATTCTTTTGTTACTAGATTTGAGCTAATTTAATATTCAATTTTAAACTTTTTTTTTTTCAGAGCACTGTCATCACTGCTATGTGCGCAGTTCTTCATGGCCTTCCTCTCATTCTTGGAAAAGAAACCTGTTTTATTTTTTCAATCAAATGTTTACAGGTAACTTTCTCTGTATATTTCATTAAAAACTTTGATTCCCCACACATACATTACATATAGGCATTCAATATGCTTTATTCAACTCTTTTATCTTGGATCAGACATGCAAACTCTGCATTTGTTTCATTTATTTTCTTTTTTTTTAATCCAACATTTTGTCGAATGCAAGTTCTTAATTATTATACAGTTATTTTTAATTTTTTGTCTGTTTCAGACAATACTTAAACAACCATAATTAATCTCTGCTAGTTGTACGTTGACCTGATACTTTGTTATATGGGTTTTCATTTGTAATTTGTTCATTTGTAATGCAACCAGAATTTTAATATTGCTGTTCCTGTTTTTATTAGGACTGTGATTGACACACCCAAGACTTCAATCAGGATTCTGACGTGACAAGGGAAGACAGCCAGGATTCTCCCTCCACAAGCACTATCTGGAGTCTTCTTGCACAGCGTTATTCTAGACGGAGCCATTATCATGGATGATCTTGAAAACTTTCCAGGTGCCATGTGCTTAATTTTTAGGCTGATTTAAGTTCTTCTTTCCCTTGGACACAAATCTTTTAAACCAAAACTACATTCACTTAAAAACCTTCTGTTGATGTAACCGAAGGCTGTTTGAGATTGTGTTAAAGGTATAGTTCACCTAAAAATGTAAATTCTGTCATCAGTTTGTCACTCTCATGTTATTCTTAACCCATAAGACTTTGGTTAGTTTTTGAAACACACATTTAGATATTTTTAAAGAAAACCAGAGAGGTTTCTGACCCTCCATTAAAAGCCCAGGTAACCAAAACTTAAAAGATCCAAGAAGGTCATTAATATGCTAAAATCAAATGGATTCATTTTACAATGATTTTTGTAACCTTTTTGGATATTTTTGGTTTTGTTTACCTGGACTTTCAACAGAGAGACAGAAATCACATAGATTTCATTAATCGGTCTAACCCAAGTTTTATGGGTTTGGAACATCATGAGGACGAGTAAATGATGAAAGAATTTACATTTTTGTGGAATTTTCAATTACTGACTGAAAATTCTGTCAGTAATTACTCACCCTCATGTTGTTCCAAATACCATAAGACTTTGGTCTATAATTTTTATTAAATCTGAAAGCTTTCTCACTCCTTCATATAGGCTTCTATGTTATTGAAACTTGCCGGCCCAGAAAGTTAGTAAAGACAATGTTTAAAATAGTCCAAGTGACAGAAGCGCTGCGCTTCGGTAACTACAGTGGCTCAATCTTAAGTTTATCAAACGACGAGAATACTTTTTGTGCGCAAAAACAAACAAAAATAACGACTTTATTTCATCTATTCATTTCCTTCTCTGTGGGCCTCGAGTCAGTTCACTAGTATAATAGCGTAAGCTTCTGTTGTTATACGTCACACGCATCACACACATGACCAGCGTCGGCCAATAGTGAGCCTACGTGTGACGTACAACACAGAAGCGTTACTGTTACACTAGTGAACTCACTCGAGGCCCACAGAGAAGGAAATGAATAGTTGAAATAAAGTTCTTATTTTTGTTTGTTTTTGCGCTCAAAAAGTATTCTCGTCGCTTGATAAACTTAAGATTGAGCCACTGTAGTCACTTGGACTATTTTAACGATGTCTTTAAAAACTTTTCGGGGAACAAGTTTCAATCCCTTAGAAGCCTATGGACTTGTATGGAGGAGAGATCCAGCTCTCAGATTTAATCAAAAATATCTTAATTCGTGTCCCGAAGATGAACGAAGGTCTTACGGGGTTGAACAACATGAGGGAGAGTAAATACTGACAGAATTTTTGGGTGAACTAACCCTTTAAAAAAAAATTCTGAGTATCAAAATTAAGCAAACATTGATTTTTACAGGGTCAGCTATTCAGTTTCTTGTCAAAAGATTGTCAGTATTCTTTGTTTATTCATCAGTCATGATTTGTTGTAATGCATATTGTTTCATTAATAAAAAAATGTTTCGAATGTACTTGGTGCCAGAATGGAATTGTTTGGTATTGTAATGCCTGATGAAAATGTATGTGTAATAAATAATGTTTTGCCTAAGATCTCTTGTTGCTTGTTGGCTTAACACATTTTTTTTTTTTAGTTCAGCTTACTTGAAAATGTTAAGGCAATTGGTTTCCTAAGATTTTCCTAGTAATGTGAACACTAATAATAAGTTAACACAACTAATGATTTGGAGTTAACAGTACTTGACCAACAGGTTTTCTTTACTAAATTAATTAAGTTTTGCCAACAAAGTAATTCTGAGTAGTCTATACATCTAAGTCAGGAGTACATCTAAAGTAAATTGTCAAACATTTTTTATAGTAACTTAAACTCAAGAGTAAGTTTACTATACTAAACAAGGATTTGTTAATACAACACGCAATTTGTCTCTACCGCAACACAAGGTCTTTACCGCAACACCTAAATTTGCTGCGGTAAAGACATGTTGCGGAAATGACATTTTGCTAATATTTTAGCTAATTGGCAGCTAGCAAGGCCTACCACATTAGTTTTGACTCTTAGCATCTTAATATACATGAATTCAACAGTAATATACATTTATTTTTAAAATTTAGTTCAAAATACACAATTATTAAGCTGAATGGTAAGGACGCACAATAAATACTAGCAGAAAAGATGTTTACCTTATTTTTTTGGTATCTTGTGAGTGAGGTAGTGTGGTGGCCCAGTTTGTCAGCAATGTGCTCAAGTGATAATTTCTGTTTCCATAGAAACTAGACTTGTTTGTATTCGATAATATTTCATAACAAAAGCTTTTTTTTCATTGTTGCGGTAAGGACTCAAAAGTGTGGGACAGGCACATTCAGTGGCGCAAAAAATGGGTATGCGCTATATGCGGCGCATAGGGGCGCAGCACGATGGGGGGCCCCAAAGCGATGGTAATTTTTTTTTTTATTAAATTAAAAATATATATATTTTGTATTTTCTATGTAGCTGCTGTTGAGCGTTTCTAAATCATTTCTGGATTTCCTCAATGTTATATAAAATTTTAGAGGACTAACAGGCTAGAGTAGGCGCCCTCATGGAGAAGGGGGCGGGGTAATATCGCGAGCGGGCGGGGCGCCGTGAGCGCTGAGCGAGCAGGTACGAGTAGTGAGTTCTCGTCGAAAAAGATGGATAAAACAAAATGCTGGGGGGCTAAAAATAGAAAAAGAAAGCAGGAAAAGGAGATGGCATGTCAATTGATGCAACAGCAGCTAAATAAGTGCATGGTGAAAGCCAACAGGTAGTATTTAAAGCAGTGTTTCTCAACCTCTCCTGCAGGGACCCCCTGACAGGACATGTTTTTGTTTTAACCCTGAAATGGCACACCTGATTCAATTAGTCAGCTACACATTAAGCCTTTGAGCCTTTAATTAATTGAATCAGGTGTGTCTTTTCAGGGTTAAAACAAAAACATGTCCTGTCAGGGGGTCCCTGCAGGAGAGGTTGAGAACCACTGATTTAAAGTGTGACATCCAGGCATGAAGGCTATCTATCTGGCCATCGGGACTACCGGGAGATTCCCGGTGGGCCGACGTGCTTTTTCGGCCGATACATCTCATACTTTTTTTTTTCTTAACGGCCCATAAAACTCGTACATCGGCGGCTCATTCGTGTTTTGTTTTTGTTTTTGCTTTTGCTTAATCGGCGGCGCTGGGTTAGTGTCGGTGTAATGCATTGGTCAAAAAAAGTCAGCGTTAGTTTTTTTTCTGACACACCTGCCCAATGAAACATGTCATCATGTGCTTATATCTTTCAAGTATAGAAATTAGTAGAAACCTAATTATGAAAGTTTCCTTTATTTTCCAGTGCATTTGTTTTACAATATATGGCTATTACTATCATGGGATTAATATTATAACTATTATTATGTAGTAATGTAGACAGACACTGTAACTAAAAGAGGTTTGAATTTTTCTTTGTTTAATTTGCACCCTGAATATGGGTTGGAGCTTTTAATTTTGAACTCTCAAAGTGCACCAGACTGCTGAATTTAACATTAAAGAACACAAAAATTTCTTCCGGGGGGGGCATGCCCCCGAACCCCCCTAGAGGAACAGAGGTCCACCTACCACAGGTTTCCCTAAAATCCTGTGAGAAACACTGGTATTGCTGTTCCAATGGAGCTTATAGTTTTTTTAGGGGGGTTCATCACGGTGGAGAAGCTATAGTTCAATTGTATTAATAAATGACAATTTTTTACTTATTTTATCTGTTAGCTCTCACTCGTTCCTACTCACTTATTACATAGCACACTTGTAAAAATGTTGCTGCATACCCCTCTGACACTGGGTAGTTGCGCCCCTGGGCACATTTAGTTAAAAAAATCATAAAAAATATCGGTAAATAATACAAAGAATTGTAAGATGCTGTATATGAGTACATATAACAATTCCATTTGAAATAATGTCAAATTGTAATTAAATTAGCTTATTTTATGTATTTCAACATTGAGACCACAGGTCTGGGACATTAACAAAAATGGTGTTTTGAGCTATAAATGCTTCATAATATTATATATAATCACATTAATCAGTAATTATATATTTTGTCAAGGTGTGTAATGGCACTGTGAATATATTTATGAAACATCAAATGACAAATTTTAACATAAATCAAAAATTTCACTGCTGGGACTTAAAAGTGCCCGTAGTTGCAGAAACACCCTAATATTACTATATAGCCTACAGAAAAGCAAGCAATGATGTTGACGTGAATTTACACATGGTTTGTCTTAAAGTATATTAAAAACACCACATAGACACATAAACAACATTAAAAACTTGTTGTTACCGGTTACCTATGACATTGAGTTCTGCTAACTCTTCTTCTTCACAGACCGGTGTGCTGAGTGTGTGTGAAGCGTTGTCTTCATCTGGGATCAGCGATGGAGTCGAGGAGTGTGTGAGAGACACAACAGCAGGAGAATCTCAGTCTGAGGATCACAGGAACGAACAGGAATGGGAACGGCTTTGTGAAGTCATTAGAAGACTGGAGGAAATTAGAAGAGAGCACAAAATGCATTCGCGTGCCGATATGGCGATGTCTGAAGAAACACGAGTAATCTGGCATCAGCATTTGATGGACATCAGGAAAATAAAAGGTATTCAGATGCACCAGTATAATGATGATGAGGAAGCTTTTTATTCACCCTTTTAGTTTTTAGTTGCGTTAAAGACTACAGAACAATTCCATGCAAAACTAGTGGATTTAACGTCTAATGCTAAAATATATGTTTTAATGTGACCTTCCACTTGGTCAGTTCAAGAATAATTCATGCAACTGTATATTGTTTATTTAATAGAATTAAATAGAATTAGAAATCTAATTAATAGAATACAATTATCCTTGTATTGTTGAATTTCTTAAGATTTAGAAAGTAATTAGTAACGTGTTACTTTTTAGAGAGAGTATTTACACAGTTCAAGATGTATTAGTAGCTATAGTAATGAATTACTTTTTGTAGAAACTTAAACAACACTGAATATAAAGTGTTTACCAAATGTTAAAAAATTTTAACAGCCTCAAGAAATGGTCGATGGATGGACCGGAACGGAGTCTTTCAATTATGTAAGACCGTGTCTGCAAATTTTCATATTTCATATTTTCATCGACACTCATATTGCTAAATCTAAATTTTCCTAAATCTAACTATTGTCATCTTTTTCTAGCTTTGCAGCCAGCAGGAGAGGGAAGAGCAGGAGAAGGAAAAGCAGGAGAAGGAAAAGCTAGTAATTAATTACTTTTTAGAGTAACTTACCCTACACTGAAAAGCGTTTACCAAATGTTTAAATTTTTAACATGCTTAAAAACATTCAGTCGAAGGAGCAGAACGCCTTGCTTAGACAGTGTCAATCTGTACATTTCTGGCATTATTTAGGGTAGACTGTGTACAGTTGAGACATGAGTACTGTACTGACTAAGTCCTAAACGAAGTCTAGTACTGGTTGCTAATACAGCGGATTAAGTTTAGACGTGTGCCCGTGTGTCCTCACTTGTATCAAACATAGACTTCCGTAATGTTACTATTCTCTAGCAAGGGGGTAATGATGGCGCAGTGGATAAGACACATGCCTTTGGTGTGAGAGACCCGGGTTCGAATCCACTGTGAGACACCTATGTGTCCCTGAGCAAGACACTTAACCCCTAGTTGCTCCAGAGGCATGCGATCTCTGACATATATAGCAATTGTGAGTCGCTTTGGATAAAAGCGTCAGCTAAATGAATAAATAAATGTAAAAGTTTATTTTCCTTTGCATATATCAAACAGTGGCAATATATTTACTCAAAATACATGTAACCAAAACACCGAACTGCTTTGTTCACCTGTAGGAAAGACACTAGGCACAGTCAAAAACTGTTTGCTTCGAAAAAACCACCACACTGGTCTGATTTTCCTCTAAGTTAAATGACCTGCCCAGCTGGCTCGAAATCAGCTGAGTTACAAGCACATACTGACCCCTAGTGGCACAGAACAAAATTACATAAAATAATACCGAATGAATATGGCTCATACACTCCAGCCCCTAATTTCATCTGCCAGAGCAATAGGAAACTCCTTTTCTCCTGGTTCCATTTTTGACGCTCCTGTAAAAGCGGTAAGTACTCGCAGATCCACCTTTTCCAAAAGAGATCCGAAATGTACAGGGTTTGTTTCCACCTTCTCCTCGTGTAAACATCCGTTTTATTGAACAATCCTGGTGGGAGAACTGGTTTTCCTTTGAGGAGTAGCAGATGGTTAGGCGTCAACGCCTCAAGATCGTTGGGATCCTCTGACAGTCTTGTGATGGGGCGATCGTTAAGCATAGCTTCAGCCTCACAAAGCACGGTATGGAACCCTTCATCATCCAAGATTTGTTGACGGAGCACAGAGCACAAGATTTTCCTGATCATCCGTATCATGCGCTCCCATGCACCACCGTGATGTGACCCAGCTGGGGGATTAAAACTCCACTTGATTCCCTTTTTAGACAAGGCTCTTTCAATGCGGTCATGATTCAAAGAGGCTAAGGCTTCTCGCAACTCCCTTTCTGCACCCACAAAGTTGGTGCCATTGTCAGATCTCAAGTGCGAGACTTGTCCTCTTCGACAGATGAACCTTCGCAAGGCGTTGATGCACGAGTCTGTGTCAAGAGAATGGGCCACTTCCAGGTGCACGGCCCCTGCTTGTCATGCAAGTGAATACTACTCCATATCTTTTCACGATGCTACACCCTCTTTTTACATCAATTGGCCCAAAATAATCTACGCCAACGTTAGTAAATGGCGGTAGATCAGGAATCACTCTCTCTTCTGGCAGGTCTGCTATTTTTTGCTCACCAGGTTTTCCACCATGGAGCTTGCAAATGAAGCATCTTGATATGATCTTCCTCACTGCAGTAGGTCCACTTGTGATCCAGTACTTTCTCCTTGTAGCGGAAAGAACATGATTTCTACCTCCATGTCCAAGCTGTAAATGGCCATGACGGAGGATAAGATCAGAGATATGTTGGTCCTTTGACAAGATGAAGGGGTGTTTAATGTCCTGTTTAATGCTGCCTTTTTCAGCCGTCCCCCAACTCGTAGAAGTCCTCCTTCTAGAACCGGATCCAATTTGAGGAGGCTGCTACTTCACGGCATTTGTGACTTGCCAGAGGTTAGTGCAGCAAATTCAGTGGGGAATCTCTCTTGCTGGCATAAAGCGATTATGCAGGTCTCAGCCTCCAAGAAATCTTCCAGCGTCACCTTCTGATTCCCAAGCGATGTTGAGAAAGCTTGCATCTCTTTTTGCACATCCAACCTTGCTGTTCCAATAGCACTGATGTTTGCACGCTCCAACTCTTTTCTTTTTTCTTTTAGTTTGAGCAGAGTTCCTTTCAGCTTTATGAGCCATGCAACTGCAACTTTCAATCTTTGCCAATCAGAGAAATGGGTCATCAATTGCGATGTGGCATTGGTGTCAACAAGTATCGCATTGACCGTCAGACTTCTCTTTACTTCTGGGTCGTCGGCAGTGACACTTGTATCACTTGTATTCCCATACAGGAAATGTTGGCCACGTTTCTTCAGGTTCCCGTAGAAATTTCGGGCCTTCTATCCATCTTTGCTTCACAAGATCTTCTGCCTTCAATCGACGTGAAGCATAGTCAGCTGGGTTCAGAGAAGTGGGAACGTATCTCCACTGCTCAATTTCCGAGTTGACCCTGATGGTGATTAGTCTGTTTGCTACAAAGGTTTGAAATCTTCGGTTCTCATTCTTTATGTACTTAAGAGCTGATGTGCTGTCAGTCCAAAAGCAAGTCTTCTTTAGTGGAAACTGGAGCTCCGATTGAAGCATCTTGTCCACTCGTACTGCAACAACGGCAGCAGTAAGCTCTAAACAGGGAATGGTGACAGTCTTCAAAGGGGCCACCCGGGCTTTGCCAAATAAGAAAGTAACATGAACCCTCTCATCCATGTTCTGCATCCTCAGGTAAGTAGCCGTACCATAGCCATTCTCGCTCGTGTCGGCGAAATAATGCAATTGGGTGCTGACAGTCCTCCCAAATCCTGCAGGCTTTACACATCTGTAGATCTTGAAATATGCCACTTTCACAAGATCTGTCAGCCATTTGTTCCACTTTTGCTGGAAAGCTGGAGGTATAGGATCATCCCAATCACACTTTGTCCTGCATAACCCCTGCAACAGCAGCTTGGCCAGAAGTACTAGAGGTGCCAGGAACCCCAATGGATCGTAAACGGAACTGATGATGGATAACATGCCTTGCATGGTTGCCGGCTTCCTTTTGACTTTCAGCTTGAATTTGAAAGTATCCGTCTCGATACACCACTGCAAACCCAAAGCTCTGTCCAACGGCAGCTTATCCCTATCCAGATCAAGCTCATGCAGGTTTTTGGACTTGAGATCCTCTGGGAGGCTTTGAAGCACTTCTCGGCTATTACTAATCCATTGTAAGGGTAAACCCTCCTCGGCCGCAAATGGTTATAAGGTTCTTAACCATGGTGACTGCATCCTCTTCAGAGGGCAGACTTTTCAAAAGGTCATCCATATATAAGTTTCGGTTGACCGTTTCAATCACTTCTGTTGAAAAGTTAGCCTGATTGTCTTCAGCATTTTTTCTAAGAGCAAGACAGGCGGCACTGGGTGATGAAACCGCTCCAAATAAATGGACAGTTATGCGATGCTCTACAAGACCTTGCTCCAGGTTACCTTGAGGCCACCATAAGAATCTTAAGTAGTCCCGGTGTTTCTCTGCCACCTTAACCTGGTGGAACATAGCCTTTATGTCCGCCATTACAGCCGCTTGTTCCTGTCTGAACCTCATAAGAACTCCAACTAACGAGCTGGTGAGGTTCGGTCCTTGCAAGAGCTGACTGTTGAGTGAGATCCCTTTGTACTCTGGTCCACAGTCAAACACCACACGTAGCTTTCCTTTCAGTGGATGGTACACGCCGTGGTGCGGGATATACCACACCTTGCCTGCTGGCATTTCCAACTGATGCTGCGGCACTTCTTCAGCATAGCCATTTCTAATAACATCAGCAAGAAAGTTGTTGTACTCTTCATGAAAGCTTGCGTCTTTCTGAAGTCTCCTTTTTAGACCATGAACACGTTGCATGGCAACACCAAGGTTGTTTGGCTTCAAAACATCTTTCCCTTTGAAAGGCATTTGAAACGTGTAATGTCCGCTTTTAAACTGAGCAGATCTTTCCATTAATTCCACAAACTTCTTTTCTTCCCTTGACATTTCTTCCTTTTCTGCAGAACCTTATCCATTGAAGTCATAGTTTTACTGGCTGGTTAACAGTTCTTCAATTCTGTCAAGGGCAATTCTGTTGGCGAAAACTAAAGGGTGGTCACTTCCACAGTTGCTACTTCCCTGTAACGGACCATTTATTACCCATCCCAGTAGGGTTCTGATCGCGTAGGGTCCTTCACCTTCACGACTGTTAATCACCTCCCAAAGCTCCATCAACTTGGAGGCGTTTGTGCCAAATAATAGGTCCACATCAGCATTTATATGGGGAATCTTCACATCCTTTAAATAAGGCCATTTTTTCAGCTCCCTTTCGCTAATTATATTGGCTGTAGAGACAGGCATCCCTTTCTGGGTACACACTTTGGAAAGTGGATAGAAGCACTCACCAGAAACTCCTGAAATTTCCAGACCGTCAACAACAGAGCTTTCTACTGCGTTATTATGGCCCAAGGTGCGGATATGAATCTTGCATTTGTGCCCTTCCTTCCCTTTGAGTAACCCTTTCCTTCTCTCCTATGTGCAAAACACTGGGGTGCGTTCGTTTGCACTTATTGCAAATGATGCGCCTATCGCACTTCTTACTCAAGTGTCCTGTACACAGGCAACTGAAACACAGACCTTTCTCCTTTAGATAGTCCAGTTTCTCCCTGTGTGTCTTTTTTCCCAGTTTAAAACATTGTTCCAAAACATGATTACCAGCAGCACAATACAGGCAGGAAATAGAATCAGTCTTGGTAAAGGATTTTTTTTTTCTGATTTCACTTTTTTCTGAGCCTTTTCCTTCTCGTTACTATCTGGTTTGCTGTATCCATCCTCAAGGATCACCTGTGTTGCAAAGCTGTTTCTTCCAAATTGAGGTTTTACCTGTAACTTGTTTGCTTTTGTGGCTCCCTTGATAACAGGTAAATTGTCCTGTATGTCACCAAAGACTGGATCTGAAATGATTCTTACCTGGCGCTCGATGTACTCCACAATGTCTAAGAATCGTGCTCTTTGCCCAGTTTTCTCCAGTATGTCACATGCCCTTGTTCTCCACTTGTCTCTGAGTTTATACGGAAGCTTTTGTCTCAGAATCTTTATGTTTGCTGGCATGTTAAGTTCCTCCAAGTACTGAAGATCATCCATAGCGTTGGAACACTCACGGAGGAAGAGTCCATAATATTTGAGCGCTTTGGAGTCCTCAGCTTTGATACTTGGCCATCCTGTGACCTTCTCCATGTATCAGAATCAGAATCTTTATTGCCAAGTAGTGTTGTGCACATACAAGGAATTTGCTTTGGTAATAAGGTGTTACCGAGGCTGCTATAATCAGTGCCAACTTGAGAAAAATACAGCATGACATGAGGAGAGGTGAGAAGAAAAAAAAGGCAACCCCCAGACTATGCTCCTGTAAGGAGAACAGTCTGGGAACAGGAAAAAACACCTCAGCAACATTAGCACATAAACTGTGCAAATACATCTACTGATGCTACTGGACACATCTTCAGTGATGTTCCTGGAATCATTGGGTGTTTCGGGTCTTTCAACATCTGCCTTCCACAGCTCCGCCCATGTCACCTTCCTCTCGATCGCGTTCTCCCATCTTGTCCAGGCACCCTGTTGCCTCATTCCTACTGTCCTGCAGGTTCTCTCCTCCTCGACCACTGCTCTCACCTCCTCCTGGACTAGGCAGCGTTTTTCCTTTCCTTTGGTGGTGTCAATGTGAGGAGTTGAAAAGGAACCCAGTCCAGCCCTGCCTCTTGTTACCACCCCCACCAGCCTTTTGTTGTGTAATCTTTCCTCTGCTTGTCGAACAGCCTCCTCAGCCTTCCACTTCCGACCAGTCCTCACTTCAATCCCAGCAGTTGCCACCTTTGGATCACTTGAATCTCTGTATAGCAGCACTTCTCTAGTTCTTGATGCCTTGAACTCCTCTTCCAAGGACTTGAGTGGCAATTGCAGTTTGTTACGTTGCGCATAAAGTGCGATGCTACTTAGACTTTTTGGAAGCCCCAGCCATCTTCTGAGGTGGCTGCTGACCTTCCTCTCTAAGGTTTCCACAGTCGAGAGTGGCACTTCGTAGACGAGTAGTGGCCACAGGATTCTGGGAAGAATACCATGCTGGTATAGCCAAGCTTTGAACTTCCCTGGCAATCCAGACCGGTCCACTGACTTCAGCCATCTGTCCAGCTCAGTGCAGGTTGACTGGATGGATGCGGAGTCCCTCAGGGTGCTGTCAAACACCTTGCCTAAGCTCTTGACAGGCTTCTCAGTGATGGTCGGGATTGTTACACCTGCGACGATAAACCGGGATTTCTCATCCACCTTTCCTCTTCTCAGTACCATTGATCTTGACTTGGCTGGTTTAAAATGCATCCGTGCCCACTCCATTAGCCTTTCAAGACCCTTTATAATCCACCTGCAGCCTGGAACAGATTCTGTGGTGACCGTGAGGTCGTCCATAAATGCTCTGATCGGTGGCTGACGTTGAGCTGACTTCGTCTTGGGCCCTCTGCACTCTGGTTCAGCAGACTTTGAGAGCATATTCATGGTCAGGGAGAACAGGATTACGGAGATGGTACAGCCCGTGATGATTCCGATCTCAACCTTGTGCCAGCCTGATGTCACTGCTCCTGAAGAGGCTCTCATCCTAAAATTGTTGTAATAGTCAGCGATGAGGTCTCTGACTCTGCTGGGGACGTGATATTTTGTCAGAGTGAACTGCACAAGCTTGTGTGGTATTGAGCCATATGCATTTGCCAGATCGAGCCACAGCACTGACAGATTGCCGTTGTTCTCTCTGGCCTCTCTGATGAGCTGTGTTACCACTCCTGTGTGTTCCAAACATCCAGACATTCCAGCTTTTCCACCCTTTTGGACTGATGTGTCGATAAACCTGTTCTTTGAGAGGAAGGTGCTCAGCCGGTTGGAGACAGCACTGAAGAAGATCTTAGCTTCAATACTCAACAGGGAGATGATGCGGAACTGGTCTATCTTCTTGGAGTTCTCCTCCTTCGGAATCCAGACCCCTTCTGCAACTCTCCACTGTTCAGGAATCCTGCCCCTCCTCCAGATGACACGCAGAATCTTCCACAGGCGCAGCAGGAGTTTAGGACAGTTCTTGTACACTTTGTACAAAGTGCCGCTTGGTCCTGGAGCAGAGATTGCTCGCGCTTTCTTGACAACCTCTCGAACCTCCTTTAGCTGCAGCTCTGACATGTTGAACTGCACACTTGGCCCAGGAGGGTCTATCAGAGTGCTGCACTCCCCTAACTCTTGCTCTCTCGCTGGGTCGCTGTATATTTCCTTCAGGTGATGATCAATCTCCTCCTGAGAGCAGACCAGCTGGCCACTACGCTTCTGCCCTAGCAGCTCCTTAGTGAACTTAAAGGGGTTGGCAATGAATGGAGCTCGCTTTCGGGCTCTTTCGCGGCGGCGCCTCCGGTGCCACTCTGCCCGACGGAGGATCCTGATCTTTTTTCGTAGGATGCTCATCAGCTGTGCCAAGCTAATGCGCTCCTCCTTTCCTGCCCGCCTGTACTGCCGCTTCAGGGACTTCATCTCTTGTCTGATGTTATGGATTCTCATCTCGCGTTGGTTATTTGAGTGAGATCCTTTGGAGCCTCCTTCTTTCACCTCTTCTCCAAACCGTTCAGATGCAATGCTGATGATGATCGTTGTCATGGCTTGCAGTTTCCTGTCGGCATCTCCCCTGATGGTAGTCTCCAGAATCTGGTCGACATCAATATCAAACTGGTTCCACAGTGAGGTCATGTTAGCTGCTGGCCACTTGATCCGCCTCCTCTCAGACTTGATGCTAGATGGAGTCATTTGCAACACTTGGAGGTTCCGGGCACTATGGGGTGACTCCGGGCCTGGCTCCTCCTGCGTCTCACCAGGTTGAACACCTGTGCGTTGTGTTTGTCCTGTCCCCACCAGACACTTCATCCTCCCTTGGTGGATCTTTAGGCCTCGCTTGTTCTTACAGATTTTGCCACATGTACATTGCTGTCTCGTAGTCGTTTCTCCGTTGCCTTGTTCTAATGCCGTTGTATCCGTCCAGTTGGGGTGCTCATCCTCCCCCCCTCTCGGGCATCCCTGAGGGTATTTTTCCATTAGGTTCATCGTAGCTTGTTGTGGGAGTCCCCCTCACAGAAGACACAGATTGGGTTGCCAGCCCATTCTGCCCCGGTTGCCGTCTCTCCGAGCTGTCACCGCCTCTCCGGTAATCACCACACTTTTCGTGGTTGTCATCCAGTCTTTCCTGGTTGTCACTGATTAAATCAGTAAACAATACACTCTACAAACAAGACATTGCAACACGGTTGGGAGTGGGGGATGGAGGTAGTCCAGCCCAGGCAAGCAGCATCCGATCCTGCAGCCATTCTTGGCCCTGTCACAGACCCGCCCATCAGACTGGGGGTACGAAGCAGCGAAGGCGTGGGATGGGGTGTGGGGCAGGTGCATATCTGTGTATGTGTAAGTTCATGTGTGTGTAGGCCTGGAGAGAGTCGCTAAGCCAGCACCATAATCTAGATGCCTCAGTCCGCAGGATTGTCATAGCGATACACAGCAAGTTGCCATGGAGACAACCTTGATCATGTCCCAGGCAGAGTCAACAATCACCAGGTGTCTGAGGAGTCGGGGAAGGAATGCAAGAGCGGCTCACTGCAGTGCTCTTCCAGGAGAGTTGTTGTTCCAGCAGCGGCCTTGGCCAAGGCCAGTGCTGGTAGTGGGGTGCCAAAACAGTTAAGATTGGGATTGTTTGGTCTTGGGGCGAGTAGCCGCATTCAATTTATACAGGCTATTCTCCTGGTCCATTTTGGTCTCTGAAACGATCCATTTGCCTTTGCAAAGCTGTGAGCTTCTCCATGATGTTATCCATATTGTGGTTCAGACGCCTTCATAAAAGTATTGAACCTTAGAGGATCTCCATCATAAATTGGAATTTCTCGGCGCAGCAGCAGTTGTAAAGTTTGCATTTTAACAAGGAGAGCTGTTATGTCATTCTGTTGTTGCAGCAAATTATAGAGACCTGCTGTCTGATGTTGGCCTTGCAGGGGTTGAAACACTTGTTGGCCTAGAGTGGGATGAAAGTTTTGAATGACACTTGGCTTTGGCAAGATAGCTGACTTGGCTAATGGTGAAACATTGCTTTGTAGTGGTAGAGATGCGTGTTGCTGTGATGGCAGAGGCACAAGTACCGAGGCCTGTGGATTGAGGGAGGTGGGCAGGAGCCCATGTTGGTTTTAAGCAAATGTGTGCACACAAATTACCATGGCCATTTTTAATATCAGTGCAGATCACCACATACCCCAATAGAGCGTTGGCCGGCTAGATGAATGGTGTTCCTGTTGTGATGATGCTGGTATTCCAGAGACCCTTTAGCTCGCTCCGGTGCAGCTCCTTTCAGCAATCGGCAACTCCAAACATTTGCCCACCTCACATCCGTGGTTTCCAAACTAACACGTATAATCCACAGTATAACAAATCCGCATCCTCACGATGAACGAGTATCCAAATTGAAGCAGTTTTTGACCTAAATGTACTGACTAAGTCCTAAACGAAGTCTAGTACTGGTTGCTAATACAGCAGATTAAGTTTAGACGTGTGCCCGTGTGTCCTCACTTGTATCAAACATAGACTTCCGTAATGTTACTATTCTCTAGCAAGTTTATTTTCCTTTGCATATATCATACAGCGGCAATATATTTACTCAAAATACATGTAACCAAAACACCGAACTGGGGTGTGTTTCCCAAAAGCATAGTTTGCCAACTATGATCGCAATTTCCATTGAACTCTATTGGTAACAACGGAACTTGTGACCATAGGGAAACGCACCCCTGCTTTGTTCACCTGTAGGAAAGACACTAGGCACAGTCAAAAACTGTTTGCTTCCAAAAACCACCACACTGTGTCTGAGTTTCCTCTAAGTTAAATGACCTGCCCAGCTGGCTCGAAATTAGCTGAGTTACAAGCACATACTGCCCCCTAGTGGCACAGAACAAAGTTACATAAAATAATACCGAATGAATATGGCTCATACAAGTACAGTTGAGACACCTTAAATAACTCGCGCACGCAGCATGCACAAGTTGTGATTTTTGCTGTGCACGTGTATTAGTGTCCTCTTTGATCATGGCAAATTTTAACAACGTAAACATATCCAATCCGAAGATATCACTTCACCATGCACACTCCACAATGAACAGCTTATTATCCTTATCTGACTGTTACACGTAACTGGTATCATCACAAACGTTATTCTGTGCCCTAAAAACTGGCATATTTCATGGTATTGTGTCATGCAAGATCATTGCAAAATCTAGGGAAATGTGCGAGGTGGCCAGCAGGGTGTCACGATTAGCCACGCACTTCCTGGGTTTACTTGGACTACATTTCCCATCATACACCTCCCTGGACTGATTACATCAAACACCATACACCTGCACGGCACTGATTGCACACACACCTGCACTTCATTTACACACACATAAAAGCCACTTCCACACACCACTTCTCTGCAAAGGATTGCATTGCCCTGGCTTTCAATTCCAAGCGTTTATCTCTGTGTCTGCTGATCTGATTACTGACCTAGTACTGTGTACCCCGACCTCTGATTGTTCTCTGCCTGTCTTGACCCGGATTGCTCTTTGGACTTTGTCTTTTGCTGCCTGTCGTGACCTTTGTCAGTGACCTCGACTTGCTCTTTGCTCTCTTCGTTGATTCTGTCTGCTGTTGATGCTCCCGTCTGCGCCATCATTACAGAATACTTCGCCAAAAATGAATCCAGCAGCACTGTTACAAACCTTTTAAGTCTAGGGAGAGTAAAGTGTGCAACATTAAAATACTGAACGTGTACTGGAAAAATATCTCACACAGACCAGTCCAATTGAAGTATGTTGAGGATTTATTATATTGAGAAGCAAGGTGTAAAGAATACCTCAAGATAATGAATTAAATAAGTGTACCATTTAGATAAAAATCATACAAAGAGAAGGTTCACAAAAGAAGAGGTAAAGAGAAAAGAACTAGACAGTGCCAAATCAAAGAAAGAAACAAAACCAAAACCAGTCTTACTAATTATAAACCAAACAATTTATAATCTGACTAAATTGACATTCATCAAAAACAAAAGATCTTCAGCGTCAGAGACGCCCTAAATAAACTGCTCTTACTGCAAAACGAAAAATACAAAAGATGGCACGTGTCTAAACTAGTGTTCTATACACAATTGATCCCTCAGTGTAGCACATGTATATCACGTGATATCTCACCTGTTCTTTTCTCTTCCCCCGTTAAATAACAAGTTTCACAACCAGACCAACGGCAAACTACTCAAGAGAAAAGACGACCCAAATGGCTTCTAAGTTCTCAAAGAACACAGTTTCTCAAACACTAAATTGATACAGGGCAAATATGCGTCTCAAACAAATCAAAGTGGAATCTCCCGCTTCCCACACAGATGTGCTCTTTATAGGCGCATAGTGCGCCCTCATTGGTGGAGCCGCGTTGCATCATCACCGAGCATTTCGATGACTGGTAGATGGATGGACCAATCAGGTAACCGCATCGTCCTGCTAAGAGTGAAAGGAAAAAGGAAAAAGAAAAGGAGAAAGAAACAAACAACAACACCAAACAAATAATAACATAGGACGTAACAAGCACAACTGACAAATGTGGATCTAACAGGCACCATCCAGAACCCGCTGAGTAAACTGTTCAATTTATCAATTTGATCGCATCATTGAGGATTATGTGGAGGAGTTTCTTTTTTATAGTCACCTTGTTCCTGGTGATGATGCTATGCTAAATGACTGTTTCTGGAGTGGACTAGACCAGAACATTAGCTCAAATTTACCAGAGGAAGACCCCAGCTGGACCCTGGCACAGTATATTGACTTTGTCCTGGAGTTTTGTGGATCCCCCTTCACTGTAGGGAAGGTGGAGGAGGATGTTATCACGACCGCACTGCCTGAGAATCTCCTCGTCACTTCAACCATCAAGATAGCCATGGCTTCGGTCTATGGGCGTCCAGGACTGATGTCCACCGTAGCACAGCCCCCGCTGATGTCAGTGCGGAGGGCCAAGAAGACCGTCGTTCCAGGGTCCCATCTCCCAGAGCCTGTCCAGCCAGAGCACGTCTCACCAGAGCTTCCAGAGCCTCGCCACGTCTCAGCAGAGCTTCCAGAGCCTCGCCACGTCTCAGCAGAGCTTCCAGAGCCTTCACCGCTGGTCCCGTCCAGCCCAGAGCCTTCACCGCTGGTCCGGTCCAGCCCAGAGCCTTCACCGCTGGTCCCGTCCAGCCCAGAGCCTTCACCGCTGGTCCAGCCCAGCGCCCTCACCGCTGGTCCCGTCCAGCCCAGCGCCCTCTCGCTCTCTGAGACGGAGGAGGAGGAAGAGGACTTCCTGCGTCCCACAGTGCCCGGAGGTCATTTCTGAGCCTCCTGTCAGCCCAGAGGCCATCTCCATATTCCTTGCCCTGCCGGCGCCCCCCAAGCTCCTGGCCCTGCCGCCGGCGCCACCCAAGCTCCTGGCCCTGCCGGTGCCGCCCAAGCTCCTGACCCTGCCGGCGGGAGCTTGGTACTAATTCAGTACTAATAATATACTGAATATTTGTAATTTAATATACAGTGAACCTTGGAATTTGTCTCTACCGCAACACAAGGTCTTTACCGCAACACCTAAATTTGCTGCGGTAAAGACATGTTGCGGAAATGACATTTTGCTAATATTTTAGCTAATTGGCAGCTAGCAAGGCCTACCACATTAGTTTTGACTCTTAGCATCTTAATATACATGAATTCAACAGTAATATACATTTATTTTTAAAATGTAGTTAAAATACACAATTATTAAGCTGAATGGTAAGGACGCACAATAAATACTAGAGCAGAAAAGATGATGTTTATTTTTTTGGTATCTTGTGAGTGAGGTAGTGTGGTGGCCCAGTCTGTCAGCAATGTGCTCAAGTGATAATTTCTGTTTCCATAGAAACTAGACTTGTTTGTATTCGATAATATTTCATAATAAAAGCTTTTTTTTCATTGTTGCGGTAAGGACTCAAAAGTGTCGGACATGCACATTTAGTTAAAAAAATCGTAAAAATTATCAGTAAATAATACAAAGATTTTTAAGATGCTGTATATGAATCTGTATATTAAACATATAATATGTTTATTATATAATAATAATAAACATATTATTATTGGGGGGGGGGGGGGGTATTATTATATATAATACATCCCCCCCCCCCCTTGCTTTGGAATATAGACCTATGGTTGGTCTTGTTTTTTTCCAGACATTTTCCAGATTATTGTAGAAGTGTAGAAATTATTAAAAATGAAACAGAAAAAAATTATTTAAGTTTATGAAATTAATAAATGTAAAATGTTAATGTAATGTAAAAATATAATTATTAATATTTTATATAATATATATATTTATATTACAAAACATATTTTACTCTAACACTCCAAGAAAATTAAAGCCAAAAATCTGAACATGTTGTGTTCCACATTTTAGGTTGATATCTCAAAAAATGAGCTTTCAGTAAGATTTTATTCGGGCGCAGTACCCAACTTTTTCACTAGGTGAACACCAGACTCCATTACTGCCCATATAAGGGCGCCTCCATTTTCCTTTATGTTTTGAGTGATCTGTACCATGTATTTCCATAATTTTCATACAATTTATGAAGTAGACATCCTATTCAGAAGTAGTATGGGTGGTTTGGCAGTATTTGATTTGAATTCAACCTCTAATAAATGCATAAAAAGACATATGTGCGTTATAGCTCGCAGCCGCATCACAAATCGAGAATCCATAATATTTTCTTTATATTTAAAGCATTTTCAGACCTTTTTTTCTCATAAAATGGAATTGGTGTTATCTTTTGAACTCTTGGCATGAAAACAAATTGAGGTTTCTACCAATCTTTCTTAATTTTTCATGTTTATTGCTATTTTAAAATAAAGGCCTAAACACGCCTAATGAATTTGAAATATTCTTGTTGCAAATTGATAAATTAATGCTCTTCTGTAATCTATTTTAGAAAACAGCCACCAAATATGAAAACTAGAGATTTTAAGCTTTCAAATGTTATATAGTTTGTCAATATTACTTTAGGTTTTTACTAAGATATTATTGTTTTAAATATATAGTGGCAAACGTCCCACCTGCGGGACAGTGACACTTAAGGGAAGTGTCCGTAGTTGCAGAAACACCCTAATATTACTATATAGCCTACAGAAAAGCAAGCAATGATGTTGACATGTGAATTTACACATGGTTTGTCTTAAAGTATATTAAAAACACCACATAGACACATAAACAACATTAAAAACTTGTTGTTACCGGTTACCTATGACCTTGAGTTCTGCTAACTCTTCTTCTTCACAGACCGGTGTGCTGAGTGTGTGTGTGAAGCGTTGTCTTCATCTGGGATCAGCGATGGAGTCGAGGAGTGTGTGAGAGACACAACAGCAGGAGAATCTCAGTCTGAGGATCACAGGAACGAACAGGAATGGAAACGATTTCGTGAAGTCATTAGAAGACTGGAGGAAATTAGAAGAGAGCACAAAATACGTTCGCGTGTCCTTATGTCAATGCTTGAAGAAACACGAGTAATCTGGCATCAGCATTTGATGGACATCAGGAAAATAAAAGGTATTCAGATGCACCAGTATAATGATGATGAGGAAGCTTTTTATTCATCCTTTTAGTTTTCTTCATTTAATTACAGTTTCTCCTGATAATTGCGTTATAGACTACAGAACAATTCTATGCAAAACTAGTGGATTTAACGTCTAATGCTAAAATATGTATTTTAATGTGACCTTCCTTTTGGTCAGTTCAAGAATAATTCATGCAACTGTATATTGTTTATTTAATAGGATTAAAAATAGAAATGCCGTCCTTGTATTGTTGAATTTCTTAAGATTTAGAAAGTAATTAGTAACGTGTTACTTTTTAGAGAGAGTATGTACACAGTTCAAGATGTATTAGTAGCTATAGTAATGAATTACTTTTTGTAGAAACTTACACAACACTGAATATAAAGTGTTTACCAAATGTTTTCATTTTTTAACAGCCTTAAGAAACGGTCGATGGATGGACCAGAACGGAGTCTTTCAATTATGTAAGACCGTGTCTGCACATTTTCTGACATTTAAATGCTTATATTTTTAATTATTAACTGAATGTGTCATATTTTTCATTTATAATGAATGCGCCCTTGATTAATGCAGACAGAGCCGATGGTAAATATGATCTTCTGTTATAGACACTCATATTGCTAAATCTAAATTTTCCTAAATCTAACTATTGTCATCTTTTTCTAGCTTTGGAGCCAGCAGGAGAAGGAAAAGCAGAAGAAGGAAAAGCAGGAGAAGGAAAAGCAGAAGAAGGAAAAGCAGGAGAAGGAAAAGCAGAAGAAGGAAAAGCAGAAGAAGGAAAAGCAGAAGAAGGAAAAGCAGGAGAAGGAAAAGCAGAAGAAGGAAAAGCAGAAGAAGGAAAAGAAGAAGGAAAAGGAAAAGCAGAAGGAAAAGAAAAAGCAGAAGAAGGAAAAGGAAAAGCAGAAGGAAAAGAAAAAGCAGAAGAAGGAAAATCAGAAGGAAAAGAAGAAGGAGGAAAAGCAGAAAGAGGAAAAGGAAAAGCAGAAGAAAGAAAAGAAAAAGCAGAAGGAAAAGAAAAAGCAGAAGAAGGAAAAGCAGCAGAAGGAAAAGCATCTCAGTCTGAGGAATACAGGAACTTCAAGAAAGAGCTTGATCGAATGGTTGGAAGATTTTGCGCTCAGATTGGCGACAGGAGCGGTCATGAGAAGCTTTGTGAAATAGAAGCAATCATGCGTCAGATTATGAAGGAGAGCAGAGACATAAAACCAAGTCCAGATGCACCAGTAGGATGATAAAGACACTGTTTTATTCACCATTTTAAGAAGAAATATGCTTTGAAATACTTAAAACTCCACCCTGCAATAACTGTAATAAATACTGAGCTCATTGTTTCTGCCTAAAATGAACACAATATTCGCTAACTGTGAGATCTGTGTGTGTACTTGAACACAGTCTGATAACAGTCACTCTGAATTGTAACAGACTTGTGTACTTTCTGTGAAACTTTGTGTATTGTGACAAGCTACAGAAATAAATGTGAATTGAATTGCTGTGACTCATTATTTCATCACTTACATAAACACTTTGAGATTTTATATTTTGTGTTTTAACTTTAATCTAATGGCATTTTCTGAAAATCATTAATTCACAGTAAACAGACAATGTTGTGTAACAAACTCTTTTCCTGCTCTCGGAAAATGTAAGATGTTTTTATTTTTTTTTAATATAAAAAATAGAGTGTGTGTGTGTGTGTGTGTGTACATTGTTCTCCACTCCTGTGAAAATCAAGGAGATTTCTGAGCTTCTCCAGGATTTATTGAAGAAAACGACTCGGTTACTAACGTAACCTCGGTTCCCTGAGAGGAGGGAACGAGTATTGCGTAAGTAGCTTACGCTATGGGAAAACTCCTTTTCTCGAGAATATTGAAGTCTTTATGTAAAACGCATTGCAGCTGCACAGCTGACAGCAATGAACGAATATCCAAATATCAAATACACAAATATCCTCGATCGGTATCCCGCTCGACCGTGCCCAGGAAGAAGCCACACTCCTGGTGGAGTGTGCTTTGACTCCCCAGGGGCATTGAAGTCCCTTAGCTTCGTAAGCCAGCGCTATAGCTTCAACTATCCAGTGAGAGATTCTCTGCTTTGAAACGGCGGAACCTTTCGTACGGTCGCCAAAGCATACAAACAGTTGTTCTGTCTGTCTGAATAGGGCAGAACGCTCCAAATACACTCTGAGAGCCCTAACGGGGCAGAGTAGATTAGCGTCGTGTTCGTCTGCTGGAGACGAAAGCACAGTTAGGGAGATAACCTGTGCTCTGAAGGGAGTGGTGAGCACTTTAGGAATATACCCCTGTTTCGGCCTAAGGACGACCCTGCAGTCGTTAGGACTGAATTCTAGGCAGGCAGCGCTTGTCGAAAGCGCGTGCAGGTCGCCCACTCTCTTGACCGAGGCGAGTGCCAGCAAGAGCGCAGTCTTGAGCGAGAGCTGTTTAAGGTGCACGGTTCGGAGTGGTTCGAACGGGGGCCCTTTAAGAGCGTCTAGGACAGTAGCTAGGTCCCAGATCGGCACTGAGGGGGGGCGTGAAGGGTTCATCCTCCTAGCGCCCTTTAGGAAACGAATAATTAGGTCGTTTCTTCCCAATGGACGTTCCATTACAGGGTCGTGTGACGCTGTGATGGTCGCCACATATACTTTGAGCGTGGAGGGGGTGCGGCCCGCCTCCAGAAGCCCTTGTAGAAAAACGAGTACATTCGTAATCTCGCATGTCTCAGGGTTCAGGCCCTTGGCATTACACCAGTCACATGGAGGGCGCCCGCGCCTCAGCGATGGTTTTTAGTGCTCCGCTCGCGAGGTTCCTGGGAACCCGTTGAGGGGCCATGCATGAAGGGCCCACAGATCGGGGCGGGGATGAAATATCATCCCGCTGGCCTGACTGAGGAGGTCTGGCCTCAGTGGAATCGGCCGTGGTGCAGATTGCATTTGCATCAGATCTGGAAACCATGTTTGGTTCTTCCAGAGTGGGGCTATCAGCAGCACTGCGTTTTTCTCCTCTCTGACCCGACTGATGACCTGTGGCAGCATCGCGATCGGGGGAAAGGCATATAAGGGGCGGCTCGGCCAGCTCTGGGCGAGCGCGTCCGTGCTTTTCGTGAAGAAAAAAGAGCAGTGCGCGTTCTCCTTGGAGGCGAAGAGGTCGATCTCCGCTTTGCCAAAGGTTTTCCATAACCACTGAATCGTCAGCGGGTTGAGAGCCCATTCTCCTGGGAGAATCTTGTCTCTGGATAGCATGTCTGCCCCCTGGTTCAGGGCGCCTGGCACATGCGCTGCTCTCAGCGAGCGCGAGTTGTGCTGGGACCATAAAATGAGTCTCCTGCCCATTGAATGCATGGAGCTCGACCTGAGTCCACCCTGGCGATTTATGTACGACACTACCGTCATGTTGTCCGTTCGGACCAGGACGTGTTCGTTTTTAGATGTGGGAGCAGGGCTCTGAGAGCCAAAGCGACCGCTTTCATTTCCAGACAGTTTATGTGTAGGCGCTTCTCCGGGTTTGACCAAAAGCCGGAGACAGGCCTGCCCTCGTAAAGGGCCCGCCAACCTATTTTGGAGGCATCTGTCATTATCATCTTTCTCCTTGTGTTCACACCCAGACTCACGCCTGACTGGTACCAGTCGGCGGCTTTCCAGTGCATCAGGGCTTTTATACAGCCGTGGTTCGCTCTGATTAAAAAGTGGCCCGAACGCCACGCGTGAGTAGGGACGCGGCTCTTTGAGCCAGCGTTGGAGAGGGCGCATATGCAACAATCCTAGCTGGAGTACGGCCGATGCTGAGGACATGAGACCGAGCATCCTCTGAAACCGTTTGACGGGGGCACGCGCGCCCGCCCTGAATGATGTTGCACGGCGCCGGATGGTAAGCGCGCGCTCTGATGAGAGACGCGCTGTCATTTGCATCGAGTCTAGAACTATTCCCAGGAAAGAAATCCTCTGGCTGGGAGATAGTATGCTTTTTGCAAAATTGATTCTTAGACCCAGGCATTCTAAATGGCTGATAATCCAAGATCTGTGTGTTATCAACTGACTCTCTGATTGTGCTAGAACCAGCCAATCGTCGAGATGATTCAGTATTCGCACTCCCCTTCGTCTTAGGGGGGAAAGTGCTGCATCCATACATTTCGTGAATGTACGGGGAGCCAGGGACAGGCCGAACGGAAGTACTGTGTACTGGTATGACTGTCCCTCGAAAGCGCATCTCAGAAACGGCCTGTGATGAGGCGTTATTGGAATGTGAAAGTAAGCATCTTTCAGATCCACTGAGAGAAACCAATCTCCTGGGCGTACTTGCGCGAGGATATGCTTGGTTGTTAACATTCTGAACGAGCGAATCATTAGTGCTCTGTTCAGGTGTCTGAGATCTAGGATGGGGCGGAGACCGCCATCCTTTTTCGGGACGAGAAAATAGCGGCTGTAAAAACCTGTCCCGCTCAGAGAGGGGGAAAACAGTTTCCACAGCGCCCTTTTCTATTAGTTTGCGCACCTCGGTGCGTAGAACATGTGAACACTCCTTTCTCACTTTTGTCTCGACCACAGTCGTAAAACGTGGTGGTCTGCGAGCGAACTGGAGCGAGTATCCGTGCTTTACTATATTCAATACCCATTTCGGCATATCTATAATGTTTTCCCATGCCGCTGCGTGTACAGATATGGGCTGAATACAGGCTAGGGGCGGGCCGCTGTGACGTAGGGACCTGGCCAGCGAATGAGTGTTTTATCTTTTTTCTGTAAATGTCCTGAGATCCGAAACTCTGTATATCATCCTTCAGTTGGTGAATTCGACTCTGGAAAGGTTTGCACAAGTGTAAAAATGATAAAAGCTGCTTTTAATGTCCTCTGATGGTCATATACTGTTATTATATCTGGATAATAATTTTGGATGTGGACTGAACGTTTTTGTTGTATACATGTCATCCCGAGTTTGTTGTTAAGTTGATTTTTAAAAGTCATTTAGGTTTTATTTTTTTGCATATTTGCAACAATTTTTTATATGCTCAAACAGAGGGGTGGCGGCGATGGGCTCGCTCACGGCGAAAGTGGCGAAGCGAGCCCGCAGTGTGGATAGACCTAGGTCGTCACATTCCGGGCATCCGCCCTTGGTCAGAGCAGCTTCTGCGTGGTTCCGGCCCAGGCAGCGAGCGCAGATGATGTGACGATCCCCGTCCGGGAGAAGGTCTCTGCACGACGCGCAGGAAGGCATTTGAAACAACGCCTCAGAAAATTTGCTCTTTTACAAATGTCGCGGGGCGAACAGATGTAAAATACTTGCGTGTGTGGCGCGCCGGATGGCTCAGTAGGATGGTGTTCGAAGGCGGCTGAAGGTGCCGACGTCCTCGTAGCAATCCCGCTGGTATGCTTTTCCACGGCGGCGAAGGCTTTCAATAATCCGGAGGATCCAGCGAAGAAGGTGTTCGCTGAAGGAGATTAAATCTAAAGAACTCTCATGACGGGGCGCCCAATATATAGCTTGGCCACGCCCATCTTGGCGGGCTCTGACGCGCGCGGGCGCGAAGCGCGTTCATTGGTCGCGCATTCAGAGTCGCCCCGTCATTGGTTCGAGCAAGTTGCCGCAGCACAGCCAATGACCGAGCTCCTTCGTTCATTGCTGTCAGCTGTGCAGCTGCAATGCGTTTTACATAAAGACTTCAATATTCTCGAGAAAAGGAGTTTTCCCATAGCGTAAGCTACTTACGCAATAGGAGAGACCTCTCGAAAGGGAACTGTTTTTAGAGTATGAAAGTATTTATTTTCTTGAGCTTTGTTTAAGTCGTAAACGGTTCCCCTGAGTCATGAATGTGTATTGGTTATTGACTGCAACACATGTGGAAGAGGCATTTCACAGGTTTCGCCTTTTGTTATGTGTATGTGTCCCTGGGGAGAGACGAACTCCAGCACACACACGGGTCTCGTTTAAAAGCTGCTGGGCAGAAAGCCAGAACACACACTCAAAACTGGACCTCTGAGCTTTCAGCAGTTTCTTAGCGATTATCCTCAGCGCTCAAGATGGAAGGCAATGTTAATGGTAAGTGCAATTTAAAAGTACTATCTCTTCAGATAACATGGCTTGTGCAGGTTTTATGAAAGACCTTTTTAAAACCAAGTAAAGGAAACCTACGGAATAAATTAAAGGGAACTCAATGCATCACGTTCTCTAATGAAACACAATAAGAAACACTCAGCAACACTTCAGTCTTGTAAAGTAGCCTACGACTTAAAACACAAAAAAATGCTGGGTTGTTTCAACCCATGATTGGGTCAAATATGGACGAACCCAATTTTTAAACCAACGGTTGGGTTTGTCCATGTTTTACCCAAAATTGATTTTTAAATTACTTTTTATGGAAGCCTGTTTTTGCCACGGAATAACACAATTTAAAAGATTATTGCGACTTTTTCCGTCAGAGTTTTAAAGTCGGAATTGCAAGTTATAGAGTAGCTAAGAATAGCAAGTTTATTGAGTCAGAATTGCGTGATATAAACTGTTCTCTCGCAGGATTGAGTTTATATCACCCAATTCTGACTCTATAACTGGCAAATATGACTTTATAATTTTATAACCATTTTTTTTCTCTAAATGAGTTATAAAGTCCAATTCTGAGGGGGGAAAAGATTCTTCACTGCTGATTTGAGCTTCACAATGGGTCGTCAGTTAAAGCACCTCGAGAGAACATCTAAAGTTTTATTCTCACCAATGCCAGTCTGATGCTCCTGTGCAATGATTGATGTTCTGGTGAGAATAATCTTAGATGTTTCCTCGAAGTGTTTTAACTCACGGCCCATTGTGAAGCTCCTCTGAGAATCAACAGTAAATAATCTTTTACATGATTGATTGTCCAGCCGAGAGTCTTAGTTTACCATCAGAAAGCTCAGACATCAGATGATGATTTCTTCTGCCGTTCAGTCTGATGTGAGTTCTGTCTCTTCAGTCTGTGTTTCAGCTGTGAAACCTCAGAAACAGTCTCTGAATATGAGAGAGGTGTTTATTTTTTTTTAAGCTAAATACACTGAAGGAATAATGTCTGAAAACTGGACGCGAGTCTCTTCTCTGCCATCTCTGATGTTTCTCTGTTTCAGACTCAATGCATGAACACTTTCACTTACTGGATCCTTGGACTAAAAACTTTCAGAGTTTAGCGGCTTCAAATGATCAGATTGCAAACAGATAATAAAACAATGTTTCTTGTAAAAAAAAACTGCTTCTTTCCATTTTTCAAACTATTATTTGCATTGCACTATAATGGATTAATTGAATAACCGATTTCAGAGGTTGAATATCAAGTTCTTGCAAAGCATAAAACATTTAATGACAATTTTCTAATTTTCTTCCTTAATTCACACTTCCTAATTTGTGGGTGAATTAAGACTTTCTTAAGAAACCCTGAAAAAATATAAATCGTGTTTGGTGTGTAATTACTTAACTAATTTAATTACAGTAGTAATTTATTTTTATAATTTATTTTATATTTGTAATATATTTTATAGTTACTCTGATTTAATTGAATTATATATTACAGAACAATTGTAAAAACTATGTAAAACTGGATTTAACGTCTAATGCAAAAATTTATGTTTTGATGTGTTTTTTGTTCAGTTCAAGAATAATTCATGCAACTGTACATTGTTTATTTGATAGAATTAAAAGTAATATTTGCGGCCGTTCTTGTATGGGGTGGTGATGGCGCAGTGGATAAGACACATGCCTTTGGTGTGAGAGACCCGGGTTCGAATCCACTGTGAGACACCTATGTGTCCCTGAGCAAGACACTTAACCCCTAGTTGCTCCAGAGGCGTGCGACCTCTGACATATATAGCAATTGTGAGTCGCTTTGGATAAAAGTGTCAGCTAAATGGATAAATGTGAATGTATTTTTCAATTGCTTGCGATTTAGAAAGTAAGTAGTAACGCGTTACTTTTTAGAGAGAGTATTTACACGTTTCAAGATTTTACAGCTAGTAATTAATTACTCTTTAGAGTAACTTACCCAACACTGAATATAAAGTGTTTACCAAATGTTTTAATCTGTAACAAGCCTTAAACGCCTTTGACATTGTCAATCTGTACATTTTCTGGCATTTATTTACAAATTAATTTGTCACTTGTATTTGTAGTGAAGAGATTATAGCAATAAATCTTCTGTAATAAGCCACTCGTATTGATTATGCTAAATCTAACCGTTGCCATCTTCTTCTAGATTTGCAGCCTGGTTTTCTGAATCCGACTCAAGAAGACCCGGAAGACTACGAAGACTGTGAGGACAAGCGACAGTCACACTGATGAACCGATGAGGAAGAGGAGAAGCGGGAGTCACACCGATCGGAAGACTCCAGAGAAAGACACAACCGACGGTAAGATTATTATTATTATATACCTCGTCAAGCCTTTTATCACAATTTCTGGGGGCATCCTAAAACACTTAAAGGGATAGTTCACCCAAAAATGAAAATTAGCCAATGATTTACTCACCCTCAAGCCATCCTAGGTGTATATGACACTCTTCTTTCAGACAAATACAATCAGAGTTATATAAAAATATGTCCTGGCTCTTCCAAGCTTTATAATGGCAGTGAATGGCTGTTTCTGTTTTGAAATCCATAAAAGTGCATCTATCCATCATAAAAGTGCATCTATCCATCATAAAAGTGCATCTGTCCATCATAAAAGCACATCTATCCATCATAAAAGTGCATCTGTCCATCATAAAAGTGCATCTATCCATCATAAAAGTGCATCTATCCATCATAAAAGTGCATCTATCCATCATAAAAGCACATCTATCCATCATAAAAGTGCATCTATCCATCATAAAAGTGCATCTATCCATCATAAAAGTGCATCTATCCATCATAAAAGTGCATCTATCCATCATAAAAGTGCATCTATCCATCATAAAAGTGCTCCACACTGCTCTGGGGGGTTAATGTCTTCTGAAGTGAAGCGATGCGTTGGTGTAAGAAAAATATCCATATATATAACTTTATCACTAAAATAACTAGTTTCCGCAGACGGCCGTACACATTGATTTATGCCAAAAGAGTACAGGACCTGACACATAACTTAATGTTGACCGCGGTTGCCCAGCCCTGTGTGTTTGAGCCGTGCATCAAGTTCAAGCATTACTCTTTTGGTGTAAATCGATGCCTGACTCTACTAGTTCGAACTAGTTAGTTTAGTCGATAAAGTTATGAATACGGATATTTTTCTTACACCAACGCATCGCTTGTCATCAGAGCCGGTCCGAGCCTTTTGGGGGCCCTAAGCAGAATTTGATTTGGGGGCCCCCTCCCACTACGCAAAGTCACCTGTGCTTGACGATTATTGACACAAATGTCACGCAATAATGATACATTATAAATGAATACAGTGAGTTTATGTTTTAATACAAAATAAATACTTAATAAAAAATAGATGCCTACTTAAATAAAAAAGCTTTAACTTTTTCTTTACTCTTTTACTAACTCTTTGAAACTTCTTAAAACAAACTGTCTCAAAACATATAAAATAAATTATTTGCTAAAATAATGACAAAACTGAGAAATCAGAAACATAATAAGAGCAAGGGTTCAACAATGACAATTGTTGTTGAAAACTGTACAAATATTATTATTTCTCAACTGTCTCAATACAGTGTAACTGTCCTCAAAATATTTTTTATTATTATTATTGTTACAGACTTTGTTGGATTGTACATGACAGAATCCAACTAAAGGCCTCATTAAGGCCTCATTATGCTTCTGCGTCAACTCCACGGCGTAGCTACGCCGTCACTCCTACGGCGTCGTGGCCGTTTTATGGTTCTGCGTCAGGTTGCGTTGCATCGCGGTGCATCTGACCAATCACAGCCCTTGCGGTCTGCGTCGCCTCGACGTGTAGTTACAATTTTTTGGAGGTGCACGTCGAGCTACGGCGGAGGGGTCGGAGAGGGGTTCGCGTCGACGCAGAGGGGTCTGCGGGGGTACGCCGTCGATTTGACGCAGAAGCATAAAACAGGCTTTATGCTTCTGCGTCAACTCCACGGCGTAGCTACGCCGTCACTCCTACGGCGTCGTGGCCGTTTTATGGTTCTGCGTCAGGTTGAGTTGCATCGCGGTGCATCTGACCAATCAAAGCCCTTGTGGTCTGCGTCACCTCGACGCATAGTTACAATTTTTTGGAGCTGCACGTCGAGCTACGGCGGAGGGGTTCGCGGCGACGCAGAGGGGTCTGCGGGGGTACGCCGTCGATTCGACGCAGAAGCATAAAACAGGCTTAAGTCTGTTGCTATAATACCGGTAATGATGTACTGCGAGCATACGAGCGCGTTGTATGCGTGTATGCAATCTATTTTTCCCCTCGGGGCTTGCCGTAGATAGGAATGGGTCGTGCGCACTTGGTACTGGAGTGTTGCAGGTTTTTGGAGTTAGTGATCTGAATGATGTGTGGTATAATAATGTGGAGAAGAGTTCAAACTGCTATGTTTATTATTTATTCAAACTGCTACCCTTACACCTAGAAGGTTAAGTTCCCCTGCGGCTATTTTCTCCAACTTAAACCGATACCATGACTATGCGCAGTTGCGCACGAATTGTAATTTATATGCACTCGCGAGGTGTCTAGATTATGCGCATGACTTAAACGCTGGCAGACACAGCAGCAGTTGTTGGCAGGTAGATTGATCATGAAATCAGAATTTTCTTGTCTTGAATTATTCATTCATTCATATTCATTCATTCATTTATGTCACTTGTTTAAGTCATCTAAAAAAAAAAAAAAAAATTAAACTCGATTAGCAGCCGCTTAGTTCGCTTATGCCTCGGGCCGGCCCTGCTTGTCATATACACCTAGGATGACTTAAGGGTGAGTAAATCATGGGCTAATTTTCATTTTTGGGTGAACTAACTATCCCTTTAACGTGAAAAACGCTTAATGTAGGCTAGTCATATCAAGATCAAATTCTGTAAAGACTATCTACTACTATATAGCCTACAGAAAAGCAAGCAATGATGTTAACTTGTGAATTCACACATGGTTTGTCTTAAAGTATATTAAAAACACCACATAGACACATAAACAACATTAAAAACTTGTTGTTACCGGTTACCTATGACCTTGAGTTCTGCTAACTCTTCTTCTTCACAGACCGGTGTGCTGAGTGTGTGTGTGAAGCGTTGTCTTCATCTGGGATCAGCGATGGAGTCGAGGAGTGTGTGAGAGACACAACAGCAGGAGAATCTCAGTCTGAGGATCACAGGAACGAACAGGACTGGGAACGGCTTCGTGAAGTCATTAAAAAAGTGGACGCTGACAAAATACGTTCGCGTGTCCTTATGTCGATGCTTGAAGAATCACGAGTAATCTGGCATCAGCGTTTGATGGAGATCAAGAAAATAAAAGGTATTCAGATGCACCAGTATAATGATGATGAGGAAGCTTTTTACTCACCCTTTTAAGCAGGAATATGTTCAGTTTTCTTAATTTAATTACTGTTATTATTCCTTATAATTGCGTTATAGACTACTGCCTCTTCAAAACTAGTGGATTTAACGTCTAATGCTAAAATATATGTTTTAATGTGACCTTCTTTTTGGTCAGTTCAAGAATAATTTATGCAACTGTATATTGTTTATTTAATAGAATTAAAAATAGAAATGCCGTCGTCCTTGTATTGTTGAATTTCTTGCGATTTCGAAAGTAATTAGTAACGTGTTACTTTTTAGAGAGAGTATGTACACCGTTCAAGATGTATTAGTAGCTATAGAGGAAATGCATTAACGTCACTTTCCCGCCGGAACACGCCCCCTCAGCCGGACTGAGTGGCAGAAGAGCAGCTGCGTGACTGGATTTAATAGGGGAAACTGCGAAAACGCGAGTAAAACAAACGATTATCAGTTTAAACTAAAGATTGGACTCAATATAGTGTTCCTTACAACTTACTAAAGATCCAGTGATCCATGGATATTGACATGCAGCCAGAAATCGTGTTTCCTGACATTTATATGTGCCTGATTTTGACACCGGGGAAATACATACAGCAAATTTGCCTGTGAACGCTTTATATAAATACAATATAGGCAGGTCTAAATCCAGGTGATCACTTATATCAATGTTATATATATCATCATATCGTCTAGACTTAAAACTTGTATAGTTTTTTGTCAGTGTTTATTTAAAAATGTCAAATTATACAGAATATACAGTGGTAAATATTTGATTGATGAGTTGTCACTGCAATATATAACAATACAATATATAGAGAATGATTTTACCACTAAATTCAGCATATTGACACAAAAATGATAACTGCAAATCCACCTTTCGCTGCCTGGAGTCCAGTTGTTCCCTTTCGAACGGTCACTTCGTATTGCGTAGCTATACGCAGTGGGGAAACTCCTTTTCCTCGATTTACTGAAGCCTTTATGTAAAGCGCATTTGCAGCTGCACAGCTAGAACATGAGCGTCTGGCTCGCTCATAGGCTGCGCTGCGGCAACTGCACATCCAATGGCGCGGGCGCCTCTGACGTGCGACCAATGAGATTACTCTGCGTCATACACGTCAGAGCCCGCCAAGGGGGCGTGACCTCAGTCTATAATAGTCCCCGAATTCGCCATTATAGCAGATTTTACTCCTTCAGCGACAAACTTCATGTCTCTGACCATTTATTGAGTCTTCGCCGTCGAACAAGCCTTCAGCCTGAGCGAGCTACAGTTCAGCAGACGACACTATTCATCGTGTTTCTCCTGACGCCGTCTCTCCTGTGGCTATCCGGCGATATCCTTTTCACCACAATTGTATATTAGTGTGTATTATTTGTTACGAGCGTTGTTTCAAATGCCTCGTGTCAATACCTGCGCCACGTGCGGATGCAAGCTGCACGAGGCGGACCAACACGCTAAATGCATTCCATGCCTGGGACTCCACCATGCTGAGAATGCACTGTCTGCCGGCGGATGTGCGGCCTGCGAGAGCATGCCTATCTCCGTGCTGCGATCTCGGCTAGCCCTCTCCCGTGACGGTGATGCCGCCCTTCCCGCGCTTCCTTTCCCGGCCCTACTTCAACCGAGGAAGAAGAAGCGCCGCAGCCAACGGCATCCGGAGAGCATGGATGTTAGTGAACGCACGCCGGCCACGTCCCCGCGTGCCTCACTCTCTCCAGCCCGTTCATCTCCGGTCCTGTTCGAGGGAGATCTGCGCCCCCCCCACGTGGCGGGCCTTGTCTCCTTCGGTGGGCCTAGCGAGCACGACGACAGCCTGCCTATCGCCGCGTCTGAGGAAGAATGGCCGGGCTCTTTCGACCCCGTCATGGCTTCCCAGCCGACGCCCAACGCCTCAGCTACCAGGACTAACTCCGACGCGGAAATGCTTCGGATCCTGACGCAGGCCGTAGCGGACCTCGAGCTCGAGTGGGCCGCGCCCGCTGAACCCCCTCGAAGTCGGCTGGACGGCTGGTTTCTGCCAGGGCACCAACAGGCCCCTCGCCACAAACCAGCGCCATTTTTTCCTGAGGTACACGAGGAGCTTACCAAGGCCTGGCGCTCTCCTTATTCTACACGAGGCCCCGCAGTTTGCGCGACGCTCTCCTCCGTGGACGGAGCAGCGGGAAAAGGCTATGAGTCGTTGCCGCCCCTCGAAGAGGCGTTGGCCGCTCATCTTTGCCCGAACACAGCTGCTAGCTGGCGAACTAGAGCTGTTCATCCCAACAAGCCGTGCCGTAGCACTTCAGCCCTTGCTGGACGCGCGTATTCCGCCTCCGGTCAGGCTGCATCGGCCCTGCACACGATGGCCGTGCTGCAGGTTTACCAGGCCAAACTCCTCCGGTCTATGGACGAGGCTGGCCCGGACCCTGAGGCTTTTCGGGACCTGCGGAGCGCCACGGACCTGGCCTTGAGGGCTACCAAGGCCACAGCGCAGGCTATCGGGAGGAACATGGCGAGTTTGGTCGTGCTCGAGCGCCACCTCTGGCTTACCCTCACTGACATTAAGGACGCGGAGAGAACGAAGTTCCTCGACGCCCCAGTATCCAGCACCGGCCTCTTTGGCCCGGCGGTGACGGGGTTCTCGGAGAGATACACCGAGGCACAGAAAGCGTCCCAGGCCATGCGTCACTTCCTGCCAAAACGTTCTAGCTCGGCGTCGAGTGCTCACAAGCTAGCCCCGTCGACGCCTCGGCAAGCAAAGCCCGCGAAACAGGCCTCTCAGCCCCGCCCTGCGGCTGAAGCCCAGCGCCAGCCGAGAGCAACCAAGCGCTTCCCGCTTCCTCGACGCCAAGGCCCCAGACCAAGCGCCGCGCCTCACACAGCGCCGCCTAAGTCGTCCTAGCATGCAAGAGGAAGAGAGAGGGCACGGGTCCCGCACTAGCCGGACCACCCTCAAAGAAGTCAACAAAACTTCCCACAGCCCCCTGTTCAGTTCAGGCGGCTGGGGATTTTATTACTGCAAACAGGCCCGCAACAGTAAGCGCGTTCTTGCAAACAAACGCCGTTTTCACGGCGACCCAAATAAAGCACAAAAAGAGTATGTTTCACAAACACAACACGTGGGTTCACGGTCCCCCTTCACCAGGCGGCCCCTCCCCCGTTGTAATACTGCCTTCCCTACACGCAAATGCTTGTACAGTCAGTCCAATACTCAATGTGTGCACAAATCACAATATAAGGGTATCAGGTCCCCCTTCACTAGGTGGCCCCTCCCCTGTTGTATCACTGACTTCCCCACACGCGAATGCCTGTACAGTCAGTCCAATATTCAATGTATGCACAAATCACAATATAAGGGTATCAGGTCCCCTTACATTAGGCGACCAGCCCCAATCTGTGTGTCAAGCCCTAGCCACACGGGTTCTAGCCTGGCAAGCTATCCCCGGTGTGTCGAGTTGGGTCATAAACACTATACAGCGAGGTTACTCGCTCCAATTCGCTCGCAGACCCCCAAAATTTCAGGCGGTTCTCGAGACTTCGGTGAGAAGCAGCGTGAGTCACGTGCTTCGCACCGAAGTACAGAATCTATTAGCAAAAGGGGCGATAGAACTAGTCCCCCCCGCGCTAAAACAGATGGGTTTTTACAGCCGCTATTTTCTGGTTCCGAAAAAAGACGGCGGTCTCAGACCCATTCTAGATTTGAGACATTTGAACAAAGCTCTCATGAGACGGCCGTTCAAAATGTTAACTATCAAACATATCCTCGCGCAAGTGCGCCCGGGGGATTGGTTTGTCACAATGGATCTGAAAGATGCTTACTTTCACATTCAAATAAACCCTCGCCACAGGCCATTCTTGAGATTCGCCTTCGAGGGCCAAGCTTATCAATACACCGTTCTGCCGTTCGGTCTATCGTTGGCGCCCCGTACATTCACGAAGTGTGTGGATGCAGCGCTTTCTCCTCTGAGACATCAGGGAGTGCGTGTGTTAAATTATCTCGACGACTGGCTGGTGCTGGCACAGTCGAGAATCGAGCTATTAACACACAGGGATTTGATTCTCGGCCATCTAAAATGCCTGGGTTTCACAATCAATGTTTCAAAAAGCAAACTAACCCCCAGCCAGAGCGTGATTTTTCTGGGCACAGTGCTGAACTCGAGAGCTATGACAGCGCGTCTCACACCAGAGCGCGCGCTCTCAGTGCGAGCGCTTGCAGGCACTTTCAGAGCGCGCGAGCACGCGCCGCTGAAAAAATTTCAGAAACTGCTCGGTCTCATGGCAGCAGCATCGCCAGTACTCCGCTTGGGATTACTGCGCATGCGCCCGCTGCAGCATTGGCTGAAGCGCCGTGTGCCAACTCACGCATGGCAGTCGGGCAAACTGCGCATCGTGGTAAATCACGGTTGTTTAAGAACCCTGATTCCCTGGCGGGCTCAGAGCTGGTACAACGAGGGGGTGACAATGGGAACAATTTCCAGGAGGAAAGTGGTTCTTACAGATGCGTCCAACCTGGGTTGGGGAGCGCTGCACGAGGGCATGCCTGCATCCGGCCTCTGGTCGAGCACGGAGCAGAGCTTACATATCAACTGTCTGGAGATGAAAGCAGTTGCATTGGCCCTGATGGCGTTTCTGTCGAACCTCAGAGGTCACCATGTTTTAGTCCGCACAGACAATATGTCAGTGGTGGCCTACATAAATCGCCAGGGGGGCATCAGGTCTGGAAACCTGCATGCGATGGCGAGAGACCTCCTCTTATGGGCACAAACCAACCTGAGCTCTCTGAGAGCAGCGCATATACCGGGCGTCCAGAATGTGGGCGCGGATATGCTTTCACGGGGCAACACTCCCCTCGGCGAGTGGTCCCTGAACCCACAGACGGTCAGTCTGATATGGCAGGTGTTTGGCGAGGCCGAAATCGACCTGTTCGCCTCGAGAATCAACACCCACTGCAAGTGGTTCTTCTCGAAGGACAGGGACGCGCTGGCCCATGTCTGGCCCAACCGTCCCCTCTATGCCTTTCCCCCCGTCTCGATGATCCCACAGGTCATCAAACGGGTCAGAGAGAGCGGGTGCCCAGTCCTTCTGGTGGCCCCTCTCTGGAAAACCAGACCGTGGTTCCCGGAACTGGTTCAGTTATCGGACACAATCCCATGGCCTGTCCCACTGAGGAAAGACCTCCTCACACAGGCGAACGGGACACTGTGGCATCCGAGACCCGATTTATGGGCCCTCCATGTGTGGCCCCTCAACGGGTACCCAAAGACCTTCCTGAGAAGGTTTTAAGCACTATATCTGAAGCCAGGGCCCCGTCGACTCGGCGCCTCTATGCTTCAAAATGGTCAGGTTTTTCCAGCTGGTGCTCGAAAAATCAGGCTGACCCAGGGTCATGTGAGATATCTGTGGTTCTCTCATTCCTACAGGAGCTGCTGGATGCGGGTCGCTCCCCGTCCACGCTCAAAGTGTATGTGGCAGCCATAGCAGCGCATCATGTTCTGGTGGCAGGCCAGTCACTGGGAAGAAACGACTTGGTCGTGAGATTCCTTAAAGGTGCTAGGAGGATGAACCCCTCCAGACCTCCATCTGTGCCGTCCTGGGACCTCTCCATGGTCCTGAGGGCTCTGAAAGGTCCGCCTTTCGAACCGCTCCAATCGGTTGATCTAAAACCCCTCTCGCTGAAGACTGCTCTCCTTATGGCTTTGGCATCTATCAAGCGAGTGGGAGATCTGCAGGCGCTCTCTGTGAGCCCTGCATGTTTGGAGTGGGGTCCGGATGACTCCAGAGTCGTCCTCAAGCCCAGACATGGTTACGTCCCTAAAGTGCTCTCAACACCGTTCAGAGCACAGGTGGTAACGTTATCAGCCCTCCCTCCTTCTGCAGAGGATGGAGAGGTTAATCTTCTCTGCCCTGTCAGAGCGCTGAGAATCTATCTGGAGCGTTCTGCGTCTTTTAGGCAATCAGAACAGCTTTTTGTCTGCTTTGGTGGTAGATCCAAGGGGGATCCAGTCACTAAGCAAAGACTGTCTAGATGGATAGTGGATGCTATTTCTATGGCTTATACCGCAGTAGGTCAAGTTTGCCCTATAGGCGTCAAGGCCCATTCGACCAGAGGTATGGCCTCGTCATGGGCTTGGTCATCTGGCATTCCCATAAGTGATATTTGTGATGCGGCCGGCTGGTCCTCGCCTTCCACATTTATGACTTTTTATAATATGGAAGTGCCTTCCCTGCAGGCGAAGGTGCTTTCGGTATGATTAAGGCCCGTCTGTGGCCGGTCTTGTCATATATTACTGTGCACAATCACATTCACATATATATATATATAAACCCGCTGTTGCTGGTTATAATTACATATATAAAACCCGCCTTTGGCCGGTTATATGATATAAAACCCGCTTTTGCCGGTTATATTCCATACATATATAAAACCCGCTTTGGCCGGTTATAATTTCATGTATAAACCCACTTGTCTGGGTATACGTTCATATACTAATAACCCCGACAGTGTCTGGGTTCGTTGGTGTAGTATGTTGGGTTATTCTAACTGATGCGTACTATTTAGACCGGACGGTGTCTGGTCTATTTATGCATAATGGTGCGGTTATGGCTTGTTCTGTATGCTCAGGGGCCTGAGTTGCAGTGGCAGCCAGTTACTCAGTGCGGCGTTTTGCATGGCGTCCCCACTGCGTATAGCTACGCAATACGAAGTGACCGTTCGAAAGGGAACTACTCGGTTACTCACGTAACCTCAGTTCCCTGAGTTAGGGAACGAGTATTGCGTAGCCGGCCGCACTATGGTAACATGGCAAGTTGTCGCTTCAGTCGTTAAACCTGCTATAATGGCGAATTCGGGGACTATTATAGACTGAGGTCACGCCCCCTTGGCGGGCTCTGACGTGTATGACGCAGAGTAATCTCATTGGTCGCACGTCAGAGGCGCCCGCGCCATTGGATGTGCAGTTGCCGCAGCGCAGCCTATGAGCGAGCCAGACGCTCATGTTCTAGCTGTGCAGCTGCAAATGCGCTTTACATAAAGGCTTCAGTAAATCGAGGAAAAGGAGTTTCCCCACTGCGTATAGCTACGCAATACTCGTTCCCTAACTCAGGGAACTGAGGTTACGTGAGTAACCGAGTAGTTTCTATGAATTGCAGCGATCTATTTGCTTCTCTGTTCTGTAGCTTTAGGTAGTCTGTAAAAATATACCTCATATTTCTTGTCAAATCTAGTTGTACAGTCAGTCTCAAAGCTCTTTCCCGTTTTAGACGCGTTTTGTGTGTTTTTCCGCAGCATTCACGCTGAAAACCAATGCTGCCGCTCAGTGTTTTTGCCACTTAGTGGGCGCAACCGCAGTCACTCCGGCCAACGCTGACGTCACGTGCATACCCTCTATAGTAATTAATTACCTTTTGTAGAAACTTAAACAACACTGAATATAAAGTGTTTACCAAATGTTTTAATTTTTTAACAGCCTCAAGAAACGGTCGATGGATGGACCAGAACGACAGACAAAACCTTTCAATTATGTAAGACCGTGTCTGCACATTTTCTGGCATTTATATGCTTATATTTTTAATTATTAACTGAATGTGTCATATTTTTTATTTGTAGTGAATGCGCCCTTGATTAATGCAGACAGAGCCGATGGTAAATATGATCTTCTGTTATAGACACTCATATTGCTAAATCTAAATTGTCCTAAATCTAACTATTGTCATCTTTTTCTAGCTTTGCAGCCAGCAGGAGAGGGAAAAGCAGGAGAAGGAAAAGCAGGAGAAGAAGAAAAAGCAGAAGAAGGAAAAGCAGAAGAAGAAGAGAAAGCAGAAGAAGGAAAAGCAGAAGAAGAAGAAAAAGCAGAAGGAGGAAAAGAATCTCAGTCTGAGGATCACAGGAACGAGCCAAAAGACTTTAAGGAAGAGTATTTTCGAGTGGTTAGAAGATTTCATGCTCAGGTTTGCGACGAGAGCCCTCTTGCGAAGCTTCGAGAAATAGATGTAATCATGTGTCAGATTGTGAAGGAGACCAGAGAAATTAAAAAAAGTCCAGATGCACTAGTAGGATGATAAAGACACTGTTTTATTCACCATTTAAGAAGGAATATGCTTTGAAATAAGATAAGTGAAATCAAATATTCACAATGTTTAAGTTTGCGTACTGACCTGCACCCTGCAATAATTGTGATAAATACTTTACTGAGCTCAATGTTTCTGTATGTATAACACAGTCTGATAACAGTCGCTCTGAATTGCACAGACTTTTTCCTGTAAAGCTGCTGTAAAACGATGTGCATTGTGAAAAGTGCAACAGAAATAAATGTGAATTGAATTGCTGTGACTCTCATCATTTCAGCAGTGTAAGATATAAGATATTGTAAGATATTTTGTAAGATGTAAGATATTTTTATAAAAATAAAAATTAGTGTGTGGTGTACATTGTTCTCCACTCCTGTATCTCCAAAGACCAAGAAGTGCTAAAGGACAGTTCATGTTTATTTAGTTTTTTTCTTTTATTTATTCATGGATTTATTTAAATGAGAACATTATCATCTGAACTCGTCTGTAGTCGAAGAAACACATGATTATAGAGCAAAACACCTTCATCATGAAGCGTGTGACAGTAGAAGTAGGCCTACGGAAGCCCTGAACCGCAACTTTAAAAAAAAAAAATCTTGCATTTCGAGATTAAAGTTGAAATATTTCGACATTAAAGTCTACATTACAGCTACAATGGCGTTGCCTATACTTGCACACAGACTCCGCCGGAGTAGGTACCACAATCTTGGTCCAAACTTTATGTGGCACATTGACTCGAAGCCTACGTGTCTTCGTGCTCATCTAGGCAACACCATCTGGGCCGAGAACACTTAACAGTAACCATACTGTCTCTCTCTTCACCATAAATACGTTCTGGATACATTTTTAAGTGCATCATTCTGTATCCAATCATTTAGCCGGATCCCGTGATTTCCTCAGATATAATAATAGCCTATATATATATATAGGCTATATAACCACTGATGGTGGTTGAGGAGAGATTCCCTGATATGATTGTAAAGCGCTTTGGGTGTCCTACAGTAGACATATGAAAGCGCTATATAAATGCTTAATTCATTCTTTCAATCAATCAATCAATCAATCAATCAATCAATCATTCATATTCATTCATTCATTCATTCATAAATCTGGATATCTCCATCAGGTCTGAAAAGTGTTTTCGCCTGTAAAGTCTATTCCGGCGCAGTATATTTTGTAATGTCCCAAAACAAATGGTAATTCCATCATGTTGTTAGATAAGCACCTGTAGAATTTCCTTTTTTTTTTTGAAAGCCCAGATAAAAGTAAAAAGCTACTATTTTGTGTAGATCCATGTCAGAGGCAGTTCGACTTCACGAACGCATTTCTTTACACACACACACACAGTAATGAATTGGAAACACTCGCTCTGCGCCAGTGACGCACACCGTTATGAATGCGTGCGGCAATGTGAAACAACGGCAAGCACACACGCAACTTCTACGGAAGACTGTAGCTATTACTGACTACTGTATTGTAGTCAAACGGGTTGGCACGTATGGTTGGGTTGCGGAGAGATTGTGAGATTGTGGTTAAGTCTCAGCAGCAGGAGGGATGTAGAGGTCAGTAAGCTGGGCTGAGTTGAGTGGGGGACGGAGGGGGGTGACTCTGGGACGCCAGAGTCACTGTCGAGCCCTCTTGAGGTGTCGTGGGCTAGTCGACGAAACACTGAGGACGGAAGGTGCCCACTTGAAGACCCTAGAGATGTCCCCTACTCGGCTCAATCCAGACGGTTGTCGTGCTGGTCCACTAGGGAGACCACACTGTAGTTGCAGCCGTCGTGTGTGCTGATGCGCCAAGTACACTGCAGCCGTTCACACCGGACAGAAGGGGAGTCACACCACCATATGGAAAGAAGCGTAAATGGATGGAGAAGCATAGTTTACTGTAAAGCTACGTCTTAGTGTTGCTTATCTTGGCGAAAGCCGAGTACAAATCAGCATGAAGTTTTAACATCTACTCTCGTGTAATGGAAATCATGAAGATCTGGATACGTCCAGTGACTGCGGTGAATAGTGCTGCTGGCAACAAGGGAAAGACCTTGTGACAGCCTGGAGAGACAGCTGACAGGAGGAAAGAGACCCCAATGGGGCTGGTAAGGGTTAGCTACCCTTGTCAGCAGTATCCAGCTCCGTGTTTACAGGATGCTGGAGACACCCGCCCAAGGCTTCTGAGAAATTAAAGAGAAAAATACCCCTAGAGTCTGCGAGAGCGGGGGCGGAAGATGACTCAATGTTGGACAACATGGTTAACGACTTAGGAATGGAAACGGATATGAGTATGGAGAGTAAGACTAGTTCAAGATCTGCAGTTAGTAAAGTCATTGAACTCCAAGTTTGTGTCTGTGGCTGGAGCAAGGCGACAACGGTCAGGGGTTTGAAGGTTGATCAAGGCAAAATGAAATGCTTTAGGGAGAAGGGACAAGGGCCTCGCATTGATCAGTACTTCTTACGAAGTCAGTCAAGTCAGTCAAATGAAATCCAGCGACAGGAAGCAAACCACAGCTCGCAGGATATCAGCACCCCTGTCATAGAGGAGAGGAGGGCTTGCACAGTTAGTGATGAACATTAGGGGTGGGGGAAAAATCGATTCTTAGATGCATCGCGATGCGGACGTGGACGATTCTGAATCGATTCACAAATGTCAAAAATCGATTTTCAAAAAAAAAATTTTTTTTTTTAGATATATATTTATAATAACGTAATATTGACGGAACGCAAAAGACGGAACTCTGAAGCGCGGAAGTGCAGTGCCCGGACCGTCTGTGGCGTGTGCACATAACAGAGACGCTATGGCTGAGCGCGAAATCCAAACACCCTCCTCGTTAAAAGCTGACGTGTGGAAATATTTTGGCTTCTATGAAGTTGAAGGGGGAAAGGAGGTGGACAAGAGCCATACTAGTTGTAAGCTTTGTAGAATAAAACTAAAATATTTCGGAAACACGACAAATATGTGAAGCCATATGACACGTTTCCGTCGAAAAATGCTAACTTACCCAAGCGCGAATCGATCACAGAGAATGTTGATTCATTCTCTATTGTTTCCATAATGGTGTAAATCTCACAATATTATGACATCGTTATTTCATTTAAATTAGGGTAAGTGTATGAGGAGCATATTTTGATATTTTAAATGAACTAGCAATTATCACATTTGATATAACAAGTAAAAATGACATTATTATATGAAATACAATTATAATAAAATTCGAAGTTAAGTGTACAGTATACTGTACTGTTTTCATTTTTAAAACGGTGTGAAAAGTAAAAATTATCATCAAATATTCATCTTTGACCTGTCAAAGTTTCCAACAAGTCTCCACAAAAAGGATGCATAGATTTATGGGCGTGGTAAGCAGAAGGAAAATGAGTCTGCACATACGCATAACCAGTAAGTAGCACATCTCGATGGGTAGTATGAATCGTCAGAACACTGGTCGTTGTTATATTATTCATTTACTACAAGTATGCTGCTAGTTCAGGCACACATTTATTTTCCTGTTGGTTCTTTGCAATGTTAAAATATATTGTACGTTAATTCTTTATGGGTCATTACTTTGTACTTTTAAACCAAAGTATTTATATTCACACACACAAAAAGATTCAGATAATCGATAATCGCTTTAGCATCGAATCGCAGCCCTCTGAATCGTAATCGAATCGAATCGTGAGGTGCCTAGAGATTCCCACCCCTAATGAACATATTCATAACCCGGTCAGACTAACCAGCATAAGAGAGAAAAGAACCTCAACGGGCATAGGCCTGGAGTTAGATGGCCAAGAGCTTGTGAGAAAACTGCATGGGACACGGTAACCACAGATCTATGCTTTGCATTGGAAAGATTAACTGGTACAGTTGAAAAGAAGCTGGATAAATTTGGGGACATCATTTACGCATATGGAAGTGAGAGGTTTGGTGTGGAAAAAAGGAAGGAAAAAGTACAAACTACTCCTGGAATGTCTAGACGGCAGCAGAAAATTGAAGGGTTAGTTAGAGAAAGGAGACAGCTGAGGAAGCAATGGAAAAGAGCAGAACGAAGTCAGAAGGAGGGACTCAATCTCTTACAAAGGGCCATAAAAGATAAGCTGGCAACATTACGCAGAGCTGAGCGCCTACGGAAACGCTACAAAAAGAAGGAACGTGAGAGGGCTAATTTCTATAAAGACCCATTCAAATTTGTAAAGAAGTTATTCACCAGGGAGAAGAATGGCACTTTAAAAGCATCTAGGGTTGAGCTAGAGAGATATTTGGAGGAAACGCATACAGATGCAAAAAGGCATGAGCCTATGTCAATTCCATCAGACATACCACCTATCAACCCACCAGAATACCAAATGGAGGTCTGTGGACCTAACTGGAAAGAGGTAGAGCAGGCTGTGAGAAAGGCAAGGGCTTCATCATCTCCAGGGCCTAATGGAGTTCCATACAGAGTGTACAAGAGTGCTTCAGGAGTTCTCCGAATTCTGTGGAAATTGATAAAAGTGGCATGGGAAAAACAGGTTGTACCTAGAGCATGGCGCAGAGCAGGTGGAGTCTTTATACCTAAAGAAAAAGATGCTACAAGCATCAGTCAGTTTCGTCCTATTTCTCTATTAAACGTTGAAGGTAAGATTTTCTTCAGCATTATTGCCCAGAGATTGTCCACCTACCTATTAAAGAATGGCTTCATTGACACTTCAGTTCAAAAAGCAGGCATTCCAGGGTTCTCAGGATGCTTAGAACACATCAATGTTATCTGGCAACGAATTCAGTCAGCTAAAAAGGAAAGGAAGGAGCTCCATGTGACATTCCTGGATTTGGCTAATGCATATGGTTCAGTGCCACATGAGCTTCTTTGGGCAGCATTTGATTTTTTCAGAGTACCAATGTCAATAACAAATTTACTGAAAGCCTATTTTGGAGATTTGCAATTTAGTTTCTCAACTCCAAAATTCAGCACTGCATGGCAATGCTTAGAGGTTGGAATTATGGCAGGATGCACCATTTCTCCACTGGCTTTTACCATGGCAATGGAAGTAATCATTAGGGCATCAAGATGGGTAGTAGGAGGAGAGCGCTTGGCTTCTGGGATGCGACTACCACCAATCAGAGCATACATGGATGACATGACAACCATGACTACAATAGTAGCCTGCACTAATCGGTTATTGGGGAAGTTAACAGATAATATTGAATGGGCACGAATGCAATTTAAGCCCTCTAAATCAAGGAGCATCTCGATAGTTAAAGGAAAGGTAGTAGATAAAACATTCTTCATTAATGGTGAGGCAATACCAACAGTTTCTGAGAAGCCAGTGAAGAGTCTTGGGAGATGGTACGATGGGGATCTAAAGGACACAGTTCGAGTGGGAGAAGTTAGACGACAAGCAGTGGAAGGGTTGAAGAGCATAAACAGCTGTGCTCTTCCAGGCAAACTAAAACTCTGGTGCTTTCAGTTTGGTCTACTGCCGAGGTTGCTGTGGCCACTGACTGTGTACGAGGTTTCTTTGACAACAGTGGATAAGCTGGAAGCGTTAATAAGTTCATACATTAGGAAATGGTTGGGAGTTCCACGCTGCCTCAGCAGAGTGGGACTTTATAGTAAAGGAATATTGCAGCTGCCAGTCTCTGCTTTAACCGAGGAGTTTAAATGTGCCAAGGTCAGACTGGAAATGACCTTAGTAGAGTCACGCGACAAATGTGTAAGGGAGGCAGCCCCTGTGTTAAAAACTGGTAGAAAGTGGTCAGCAAAGAAAGCTGTAGTAGAGGCAAAGGCTGACCTTCAAATTGGGGATATCGTGGGACAGGTACAGCATGGAAGAGGGGGTTTTGGGCTCAGTTTAGCTCCTCCTAAATGGCACAAGGCAGGCCCAGCTCAAAAGAGGAAGCTGGTAGTCAACGAGGTGCGAAAGCAGGAGGAGAGGATGAGGTGTATAAAGGCCATTTCCCAGGCCAGAGTGGATGAGATGGGAGAGTGTGGAACAACGCAAGATGGGCTGGCAAGACCTTTGGTCAATGGAAGAGAGTAGGATCAGTTTCCTTATTAGGTCAACATATGATGTTCTCCCATCACCGCAGAACCTAAACCTCTGGGTAGGAGAGGATCCCTCTTGTCCTTTGTGTTCATCACCTGCCACATTAAGGCACATTTTGACAGGATGTAAGGTGGCTCTTAGCCAAGGTCGGTTTACTTGGCGCCATGACCAAGTACTGCGATGTTTGGCTTTAGCATTGGAAGGCAAGCGTAGTATGACCAATAAGTTGCCGCCTGTTCTAGCAAAACATTACACGCAGAAGACAATATTCCTCCGCCCAGGCGAGCAACCACCAAGAAAAGGTGTTAACACCAATTCTCGCCCAGGACAACTGGAAGCTGCTAGGGATTGGAAGATGCTGGCTGATCTTGATCAACGGCTTATTTTCCCACCTGAGATTGCCACCACTAACCTACGACCAGATATTGTTTTGTGGTTTGGATCAGCACGCATTGTTCAACTGATAGAGTTAACAGTGTCATGGGAGGATGCGGTAGATGAGGCATATGAGAGGAAGAAACTGCGGTATGCTCATCTGGCCACTGAAGCAGAACAGCGAGGATGGAGAGTCCAGGTTTATCCAGTGGAAGTGGGTTGTCGAGGTTTTGTGGCACACTCTACAACCCGGTTCCTCAGAGACGTCGGATTCAGTGGCCAAGAGTTGCGTCGCACAGTAAAGAACTTATCTGAAGCAGCAGAAAGGAGCAGCAACTGGCTGTGGTTGAGACGGAAAGATTCTAGCTGGCTGTGTACAGGCCGCCACGCTACGGTTCCGTAGAATTCTTGAAAAACTTGAAGAGTCTGTTGGTTTATTTGTATAGGTTGTATAGTATTTACAGTCATTACGTTCCTGTGTATATTGCGTGAATGACGAGTGGTTGGGCAGATATTGTGTTTTTGCGGTAGGTGGTATGCCATACGGAACCGTTGCCACTGAAACTGCATATTAACACACACAGTAATGAATTGGAAACACTCGCTCTGCGCCAGTGACGCACACCGTTATGAATGCGTGCGGCAATGTGAAACAACGGCAAGCACACACGCAACTTCTACGGAAGACTGTAGCTATTACTGACTACTGTATTGTAGTCAAACGGGTTGGCGCGTATGGTTGGGTTGCGGAGAGATTGTGAGATTGTGGTTAAGTCTCAGCAGCAGGAGGGATGTAGAGGTCAGTAAGCTGGGCTGAGTTGAGTGGGGGACGGAGAGGGGTGACTCTGGGACGCCAGAGTCACTGTCGAGCCCTCTTGAGGTGTCGTGGGCTAGTCGACGAAACACTGAGGACGGAAGGTGCCCACTTGAAGACCCTAGAGATGTCCCCTACTCGGCTCAATCCAGACGGTTGTCGTGCTGGTCCACTAGGGAGACCACACTGTAGTTGCAGCCGTCGTGTGTGCTGACGCGCCAAGTACACTGCAGCCGTTCACGCCGGACAGAAGGGGAGTCACACCACCATATGGAAAGAAGCGTAAATGGATGGAGAAGCATAGTTTACTGTAAAGCTACGTCTTAGTGTTGCTTATCTTGGCGAAAGCCGAGTACAAATCAGCATGAAGTTTTAACATCTACTCTCGTGTAATGGAAATCGTAATGTTTCGACTTTAATCTCGAAATATTTTTTTTTACGTTGCAGTTCAGGGCTGCCGTATAGACCTATGCGCCAGAGAAAAAACGAGGGCGCCGCCATCTTCAGAATATTGTCTTTGAACTTCCGTTTTTGCGGTCGCTCTGTATATGTCTATGGCATCGCTGTCCAGGAGTAATTAGCTGGTGAAGTTGATTTACTTATTGTAGAGTTAACGAAAGTTATCATGAGCATTGTAATGTTTATCATAAGCATTGTAAAGCATAGGCTATGTCTTAACAAATAGACCTTGGAAATTTTTTAAACGAGCCGTTTTGGCCTACAAAGTGACATCATAACTTCGGCACTCCTTATGTAGCCACGCCCCTTTTCAGCGCTGCGCTCGTTGTCTTTTGACTTCCGGTCTGTATTTTCACAGCGATCTTGCATAGTTATGAATGAACGGCTCGTTTAAAAAATTTCCAAGGTCCATTTGTTAAGACATATGCTTTACAATGCTTATGATAAACATTACAATGCTCATGATAACTTTCGTTAAGTAAATCAACTTCACCAGCAAATTACTCCTGGACAGCGATGCCATATAAATATACAGAGCGACCGCAAAAACGGAAGTTCAAAGACAATATTCTAAAGATGGCGGCACCCTCGTTTCTCTGGTGCATAAGGTCTAACTTATAGAAGAGACGGATGAATCAACAGTGATGGATCAGCGGATACTGACTGATATTAGTCAGATTTATGATCAATATTCTCCATAACCTAACTCCCCACATCCCAGTAGAGCTGCACGATTAATCGATCGCGATCTTGATTCAAACACTCACGGATCTTATTCCTCTGTGTATTAAACCTTTGATGAGTCCGATCACAGAAACATTCAGATGTGTGTTCTGATCCAGAGAGAGCCGTTGTCGTGTGTTGACACATCAAACCGACGGAAAAACGGTATTTCACAAAAAATAAACCGCAACATTTAGAAGCGATAGCATAGCTCAACTCTGCAGTCTCGTTAACTGGGAGAATATATTATATTTTGACTGGAAGGAACCACGGACGATGGTTTACAATGGCGAGAAGCCTAAAGCAATAAAAAACAAGGACAAAAAAATTGATTAAATGTTGAGTAATGTAGCTTAAAGTTTAAAAAAAATTAATGACAAATGAGGGGAAAAAACAATGCTCCAGATTGGCAGAAAGAAAAACGTGGTGAAGACACGAAATATACTTCCTATTGAAATGCATTAGATTGAAAGTCGTGCTGAGTGAACACGAATCAATAGATTAAATTTCGTGACTTCTCACGAACTGCCGCGAGACTTGGTTGCATGTAGGCTATTGATATGAAACAGTCTTTTCAACCACACAGTATCAATATTTAAAATAAATCAAATGATCACAGAAATACTGGGATAACAGTTTATCAGATATGAACACTGATGTCAACAGTAGTGATCAATATAGAGTAAATCACCTTCGGAAAGTAAATAAAGATGATCAATTACATCGTTACACCAGTAGGTGGAGACAAGTGACTGTTAAAAATGTATTTGTCATTGAATCATTAATTCAAGAAATTCGTTCAAAAACGCTGAATTATCCAGTAATGAAAGTCTTTACGAATGAGTCATTGAATCATTCACTCAAACCATAAAAAAAAAAAATCAATTCATTCAAATCAATTAAACATTTTTAAATAGACTGCAGCAATTAACATTTAATCAGAACCTCTAGTAAATTACATGTTATTTTGTTTAGTTATGCTTTTCAGAATCTCCATTTGAAACAAAAAAATGGTGATTCTCAGTTTATCCAGAATCGTGCAGCTCTACATCCCAGCTAACAAATATATGTTCTAAGAATGTTTTGCTAACATATCCATTAAGCTTTAAAAACATTATTTTAGAATGATCTCTGAACGTTTAACTGTGAATGTTAAGGGAACATTACATTTGATAACTCTACAAACATTATGGGAACATTTTAGAATGTTCTGAGAACATTCAAAAGTAACATTAAAAAAAAAAACATCAGATTAGAAAAAAAGATTCCATATATGCTGTATATATAATGTTTGTTTGTTTTTTTGACAATGTTTTAAGAACATTATTAAACACCATAATGTTCTGTTAACGTTGCCGTAAGAACGCTTGTTCATAACTCTCCAGAACATTAGATAATAACTCTGAGAACATTCCCTGTTAGCTGGGCTATATCTGAAAACAAGATGAGATGCATATGGCTGATGCGTAATCATGTTTTCCAGGAAATCCAGGCGTTTGACATCTCATGTACTCGACTGACATATGAATCATAAAAGCACATACACGCAAAAACACGCTGAGAGGGCAAAATACGCCTCCAGGTACCTTGATCTTTATTTAGAAGGATTATCTGGCGAATGTGAAATTACATATTGCATAAAATTAATTAATAATTATTATTATTATTATCATATCTCCTCCTCGTGAACACACACTGGCTCTATTTCCCTAAACAGAAACATTAAACGATCTAAAGAGCTTGGACATCTGATATCCAGATATTGCATGTAAAACTGTATTTGCAGTGTTCAGAGAACTCTATACCTGAGGGAATCAAAGACTGGTAGATTTAGTAAAAAGTAAACTTGCTTTAAAAATGAAAAGGCATCATATACTTGGATTTGTTTTTTGCAGTGGATCTCAATGGCCAGCAGGAGGCGCCACACCATTTCCTATGATTTGGTCAGATTTGGTCGATGTTTTTGCTTCAATTATCATTTAAAAGGCTTTGTATATGATTTGTATAGACTAACAAAAGACCCACACCAAACCCAGACAGTGCACGTACGTTTTCATCCGGACAAGGACATTCACGATGAATTAATACATAAATGTGACGTTTAAAGCGACATACGTGCGCCATCTGGGAAGCAAACACACACAGAATCACGCAAACATACGCATTCTTACCATTAATTACTGTTATTCTTAATAACTACTGATATTCACGGAATTGTAAACAGAAAATACTCAAAGACAAAGTCATAATATCTACTGTAGTCTTATTCTAGAACTATAAAATAAATGTCAATACTGTCATCTCTACTTTTTAGCCAAATATAAGAGCTGTAATGCAGAATCAGATAATATATATATATATACTACAACCAGAGTAGAAACTAAAGCCTGCACGTACAGTGCTATACATATATATATATATATATATATATATATATATATATATATTCCCATTGAAATAGAGCTATTTAATCTTCTTTACTGTAGTAATCCAATAACAAAAAATACCGTAATTACATAAATAATACAAGAAGTGCTATCAAATATTTAAAAATAAAAAAAGCCAACAAAAATAAAGATGGGGACATATAGGCCTACCCTTAAGGGGACAGTTCACCCAAACATGAGAATTACCCCATGATTTACTCACCCTGAAGTCATCCTCAGTGTATATGACACTCTTCTTTCAGACGAATACAATCAGAGTTATATTGGTTCTGAAAAAATAGATATTTTTGTTACACGAACGCATCGGTTTGCTTCAGAAGGCTTTATTAACCCGCCAGAGCAGTGTGGAGCACTTTTATGATGAACAGATGCACTTTTATGATGGACAGATGCACTTTTATGATGGACAGATGCACTTTTATGATGGATAGATGCACTTTTATGATGGATGGATGCACTTTTATGATGGATGGATGCACTTTTATGATGGATGGATGCACTTTTATGATGGACAGATGCACTTTTATGATGGACAGATGCACTTTTATGATGGACAGATGCACTTTTATGATGGATAGATGCACTTTTATGATGGATAGATGCACTTTTATGATGGATGGATGCACTTTTATGATGGATGGATGCACTTTTATGATGGATAGATGCACTTTTATGATGGACAGATGCACTTTTATGATGGATAGATGCACTTTTATGATGGATAGATGCACTTTTATGATGGATAGATGCACTTTTATGATGGATGGATGCACTTTTATGATGGATAGATGCACTTTTATGATGGATAGATGCACTTTTATGATGGACAGATGCACTTTTATGATGGATAGATGCACTTTTATGATGGACAGATGCACTTTTATGATGGACAGATGCACTTTTATGATGGATAGATGCACTTTTATGATGGATAGATGCACTTTTATGATGGACAGGTGCACCTATGATGGATAGATGCAATTTTATGGACTTCAAAACAGAAACAGCCATTCACTGCCATTATAAAGCTTAGAAGGACATTTTTAATATAACCCTGATAGTATTCGTCTGAAAGAAGAGTGTCATATACACCTAGGATGACTCGAGGGTGAGTAAATCATGGGCTAATTTTAATTTTTGGGTGAACTATCCCTTTAATACATAAGAAGAAAAGGTCCACTAGGGGGCGCCGTTCACAGCGCAGTCTCTTTAAGGTCATTCAGGTTTGGCAAACGCGAGCGAAAGTGTCGAGCGAAGCCCGGTTTGGAGGTGAGCTGCTCGGGATACGGGTTTCCCTCGGGACGGCCCAGAGCACTGGAGTGCCAGCCGGACTCCAGGGGACCCGGGGCCGACGCATACGAGGCCTGTCGACTCTTGGCCTGCATGAAGCTCCCGGGTTTCGAGGAGGACTGAGGAGGAGGAGGGTAGTGGAGATCTGCTGAGGTCTGGTTGGAGGAGGAGGAGGTGAGATGAAGAAGCTTCCGCAACGACCTCAGAGGCTGAGACAAAACACACTTATTATTGATTACATGCATTTATTCATTTGTTTAAATATATTTTATATGTAATTTATTTATATGTAATTTATACATTTAATCTGATACATATATTTATTAAGTAGGCCTACACATAATATGATTCATACTATCTGATTATACATGGTTACATAGCTCTTATATGTGGCTTTATATATAATTCATAATTTTTCCTATATTTATATAATTTACATAATTTATTTATATGTAATTTAAAGGGTTAGTTCACCCAAAAATGAAAATTATGTCATTAATGACTCACCCTCATGTCGTCCCAAGCCCGTAAGACCTCCGTTCATCTTTGGAACACAGTTTAAGATATTTTAGATTTAGTCCGAGAGCTTTTTGTCCCTCCATTGAAAATGTACGTACGGCACACACTCTTTGTCCAGAATGGAAATAAAGACATCATCAAAGTAGTCCATGTGACATCAGTGGGTTAGTTAGAATGTTTGGAAGCATCGAAAATACATTTTGGTCCAAACATAACAAAAACTACGACTTTATTCAGCATTGTATTGTCTTCCGGTTCTGTTGTTGATCCGCGTTCACGATTCCGCAGTGACCCTGCTGACGTAAGACGCTGATGACGTGTTATCTGGTGCGCCCGAGCTTCGTTTACAGTTTGAGGGAGACGGGCGCTGTATTCAAGCTATTCTACATTGTTTGTATTTTTGTATTGCTATATTTTTTTTTTAAATGGTGCGTAGGTGTGCATGTCGCGGATGTCCTAATCTCCAGATAACACGTCATCAGCGTCTTACGTCAGCAGGGTCACTGCGGAATCGTGAACGCGGATCAACAACAGAACCGGAAGACAATACAATGCTGAATAAAGTCGTAGTTTTTGTTATGTTTGGACCAAAATGTATTTTCGATGCTTCCAAACATTCTAACTAACCCACTGATGTCACATGGACTACTTTGATGATGTCTTTATTTCCATTCTGGACAAAGAGTGTGTGCCGTACGTACATTTTCAATGGAGGGACAAAAAGCTCTCGGACTAAATCTAAAATATCTTAAACTGTGTTCCAAAGATGAACGGAGGTCTTACGGGCTTGGGACGACATGAGGGTGAGTCATTAATGACATAATTTTCATTTTTGGGTGAACTAACCCTTTAATGCACAATTTATACAAATCAAAAACTGAATGTTTTTAGATTTAATTTATTCATTTATAAAAAATTAAGAAGATAAAGTTTTTATATAATTTATATATAACTTATTTGGATGTAATTTTATAAAAAAAACCTGAATTTAATTACATTTATTTAAAATGTAATTTAATTTACCTAATTTAAATTTTTTAAAAATCATAATTTAATGCACAATTTATATAAACCAAAATTTCTTTTTTTTATATAATTTGTTTTTTATTTAATTTATTGCATAATAAAAAACTGAATCTTTTTATAATATAAATATATTTTAAATTGTAATTATATAATTTATATGTCATTTGATGCATATAATCTGATACATATTTCTATTAATTAATTACACATAATATGATACATATTATCTGATTCTGCATAGTTGTTTTTATATTTGGCTATATATATATATATATATATAACTTATATGTAATTTAATGCATTATTTATTCAAATGAAAGACTGAATCTTTATATATACCTAATATATTTATATTTAATTTAATGCATAATTTATAAATATCAAAAACTGAATGTCTTTTTATAATTTATATATAATTTGTCTAGATTTCATTTACTGCATAATATATAAAAATCAAAAAATTAATCTTGTTATATACTTTATAATTATTCCTATATTTATATAATTTACATACAATTTATTTATATGCAATTTAATGCAGTTTATAAAAATCAAAAACTTTGTTTTATATAAATGATATATAATTTGTTTAGATTTAATTTATTGCATAATTTATAAAAATCTGAAACTTAATCTTTTTTTATAATTTACTTATATTTTAATTATATAATTTATATACAATTCATTTATATGTAATATAATGCATTGTTTATATATAATTTATTTAAACATGTATATAATTCAACTTATTTATATGCAATTGAATGCATAATTCATAAACTCACAAACTGAATCTTTTGATTATATAACACACTGAGCTGTAACCACACAAGTGTACTATTAATAAACATTAATACTGTGTAGGTTTTCCAGAACTAGCTGGTGAGAGTAATATAACAATTCCAGGTGTTATTTCAAACATTAAATGTAATTTAATGCTGATAAAAATGTACTATAATAAATGTTTATAATTAATAATTTAATGTTAAATTGCATCATGTGATGTAACTGTAATTTTTTTATTACTGAATTAGCCCATGCATTGTTTATAATGATGTTTATGGGTAATATTCTCAGAAAAACATTAATTAAAATTATGCATAATGATATATATTCTGTAATAATACATTTTTTTACTTTCTATTCATCAAAGAATCCTGAAAACAAATGTTTCCACAAAAATATTTTCAACATTAATAATAATAATAATAATAATCAAATGATAAGTTTGTATTAATCATATTTTTGATTGATCATGGCTGCAGTAATTCAATCAAATTATGATCAAAATACAGGAGAATCTCACTAATATTAATCACTCATTATTGATATCCATTAATGTAAAGAGCTCATTGTTCCTGCATAAAATTGCTAAATTGTTTAAATTATTACATTTTTCGCTAACTGTGATTTGAAGTACATTTCTGAAATGCATTACTTAGACAGTTACCTCTGATAATAACAGATGTCTCTAAATTGTAATGTGGACTCATGCATTTTCTGTAAAGCTGCTTTGAAATGATTGTGAAAAGCACTGTACAAATAAATGTGAATTGAATTGACTGTGAAGTGTGTGAGGTCTCCTGTACCTGAGAGTGTGTGTCAGGTGTTCTCTCTATAGGCCAGTCAGCGTCCCGCTCTCGCTCCTGATCCTGCTCTCTCTCTCTCTCCCGGCTGCGCTCCCGGTCCCGGCTGCGAGTGCGATGTCTGCTGCCCTGGTGTCCGTACGAGCGCGACGACTTCTGTATCAGCACCGGATCCGGGCCCTCGTTCGCCACCTGACCAATCACACGCGTTACAGAGCTGTCAATCATACACACATTTGAACATTACAGCTAACAGCCAAAATAACAGAGAGCGGCAGCCCAGGAGAGAAGCATAATCATTTTTTTCTAACATGGGGGGATTTTACAAATATTCAGATTCTTCTTCTTAAAGGTGCAGTGTGTAGTTTAACGCATCTAGTGGTGAGGTTGTGAATTGCAACCAACAGAAGTTACATGGCTGACAGGAAGTGATGTCATCATCTGAGACAGCAAAGAGAAGCCAGTTCAGCAATGAGGTTTCTTTACAAAGATCAATTAAGTAATTAGGTTTACTTAATTATTCAGTAAAACGATATGTTATTGCGAATATTATTGTTACTTGTTCATCATTGTGTCAGTGTTTTATTCGCTGACTTTAGTTAGCTTCTTTGCGCGAAGAACAACATAGTGACGAAGCGCATTTGTCCGTTCAGGGCCACTGTAGAAACTAGGGCTGCACGATTTGGGGAAAATGTCATATTGCGATTATTGAGGTCAATATTGCGATTGCGATATAATAAACAAATGGTTTCATGAGTCAACTTGCTTGGTTCTAAAGCAAAACGCACGCACAGATTAGTGATAATGCTGAAATGTGTATTTCTCAACTCAAACTAGCAACAACTAAATGATTGATAACACCTATAATGATCAATAAGCCATTGATGTCTGGATAAGAATGCGTGTTTTCTCTGTTCCCTTTGTTCTTTGATTAACTTTAACGACAGAGATAATTAGTTGCTACTGTGTACTGTCTCTTTAAGAGCAGCCGCTGCTGACAGAGACGCGGATCTCACACGCGCCTCATTCTCTGACAAGTCACGACTCTTTACGTCCATCATAAGACTGCTCTTATGTTATGAAGATGTTGTGTGTGTTATTGTTCGTTCAAGCACGAAAGAGAACTGTATTCTGGCGCGCGGTCTGTGCATGCGCATGATACTGGCATGATTTTTTTTACTTGTCGCGCATGAATGGTTTAAAAGCATTTGCACAAATAAGAGCGGGATCATGTAACACTAGCCAAATGATGACAAAAATTAACAGATGCTGCGTTAATTGCGTTAATAACCCTAATTTGTTTAGGCTATTTCATATAAAATCGCAGCATTTCGCGCCATATAATCGCATAGGCTTGACATCGCGATTGCGATATGATTAATCGTGCAGCACTAGTAGAAACATGTCTATGTAAGGGGACAAACGGCTCATTCTAATGTAATAAAAACATAACGGTTCATTATGTAAGGTCTTTACACACCACTCAAAACATAGTTATGTATATGATATTGCATTTCTGTTAACAGATCCTCCTAAATATTACACAATGCACCCTTAATATTAATTTTTATGATGATGATGATTATTATTATTATTATTATGAACCAGATTAGACACAGTAAAAACACTGATGGCGTTTCACACAACATCATCATATTCACCATCACCAGCTCCAAGAAATCTGATTCCTGATTCCAGATGACTCCGGATAAAATCATTCCACCACTTTATTCAAAATGTTTTCAATTCAATTCAAGGTTATTTATATAGTGCTTTTCACAATACTTTTCAAAGCAGTTTTGCTGAAATTTACATCTTTACATTTTTTATTATTGTATTCTTAATATCTCACAAAAAAGTCTTATTTCTATTATACAGATTTAACATGATTTTTTTCTAATTAAAAGCAGCATAAGCTAAAATTAGTACACAAAAGGGCTTTTCACACTTGAACTAGTTTACCCTGGGTCGTGTGAAACGGTCCTTTACCCGGGGTTAAAAGCGGTGCTAACCCTGCTTCTACATCGCAAGTGTAAAACGGTCCTTTACCCGGGGTTAAAAGCGGTGCTAACCCTGCTTCTGAATTACAAGTGTGAAACGGTCCTTTACCCGGGGTTAAAAGTGGTGCTAACCCTGCTTCTACATTACAAGTGTGAAACGGTCCTTTACCCAGGGTTAAAAGCGGTGCTAACCCTGCTTCTACATTACAAGTGTGAAACGGTCCTTTACCTGGGGTTAAAAGTGGTGCTAACCCTGCTTCTACATTACAAGTGTGAAACGGTCCTTTACCCGGGGTTAAAAGTGGTGCTAACCCTGCTTCTACATTACAAGTGTGAAACGGTCCTTTACCCGGGGTTAAAAGCGGTGCTAACCCTGCTTCTACATTACAAGTGTGAAACGGTCCTTTACCTGGGGTTAAAAGTGGTGCTAACCCTGCTTCTACATTACAAGTGTGAAACGGTCCTTTACCCGGGGTTAAAAGTGGTGCTAACCCAGCTTCTACATTACAAGTGTGAAACGGTCCTTTACCCGGGGTTAAAAGCGGTGCTAACCCAGCTTCTACATTACAAGTGTGAAACGGTCCTTTAGCCGGGGTTAAAAGCGGTGCTAACCCTGCTTCTGAATTACAAGTGTGAAACGGTCCTTTACCCGGGGTTAAAAGCGGTGCTAACCCAGCTTCTACATTACAAGTGTGAAACGGTCCTTTACCCGGGGTTAAAAGTGGTGCTAACCCTGCTTCTACATTACAAGTGTGAAACGGTCCTTTACCCAGGTTTAAAAGCGGTGCTAACCCTGCTTCTACATTACAAGTGTGAAACGGTCCTTTACCCGGGGTTAAAAGTGGTGCTAACCCTGCTTCTACATTACAAGTGTGAAACGGTCCTTTACCCGGGGTTAAAAGTGGTGCTAACCCTGCTTCTACATTACAAGTGTGAAACGGTCCTTTACCCAGGTTTAAAAGCGGTGCTAACCCTGCTTCTACATTACAAGTGTGAAACGGTCCTTTACCCGGGGTTAAAAGCGGTGCTAACCCAGCTTCTACATTACAAGTGTGAAACGGTCCTTTACCCGGGGTTAAAAGCGGTGCTAACCCTGCTTCTACATTACAAGTGTGAAACGGTCCTTTGCCCGGGGTTAAAAGCGGTGCTAACCCAGCTTCTACATTACAAGTGTGAAACGGTCCTTTACCCGGGGTTAAAAGCGGTGCTAACCCAGCTTCTACATTACAAGTGTGAAACGGTCCTTTACCCGGGGTTAAAAGCGGTGCTAACCCTGCTTCTACATTACAAGTGTGAAACGGTCCTTTACCCGGGGTTAAAAGCGGTGCTAACCCAGCTTCTACATTACAAGTGTGAAACGGTCCTTTACCCGGGGTTAAAAGCGGTGCTTACCCAGCTTCTACATTACAAGTGTGAAACGGTCCTTTGCCCGGGGTTAAAAGCGGTGCTAACCCTGCTTCTACATTACAAGTGTGAAACGGTCCTTTACCCGGGGTTAAAAGTGGTGCTAACCCTGCTTCTACATTACAAGTGTGAAACGGTCCTTTGCCCGGGGTTAAAAGCGGTGCTAACCCAGCTTCTACATTACAAGTGTGAAACGGTCCTTTACCCGGGGTTAAAAGCGGTGCTAACCCAGCTTCTACATTACAAGTGTGAAACGGTCCTTTACCCGGGGTTAAAAGCGGTGCTAACCCTGCTTCTACATTACAAGTGTGAAACGGTCCTTTACCCGGGGTTAAAAGCGGTGCTAACCCAGCTTCTACATTACAAGTGTGAAACGGTCCTTTACCCGGGGTTAAAAGCGGTGCTTACCCAGCTTCTACATTACAAGTGTGAAACGGTCCTTTGCCCGGGGTTAAAAGCGGTGCTTACCCTGCTTCTACATTACAAGTGTGAAACGGTCCTTTACCCGGGGTTAAAAGTGGTGCTAACCCTGCTTCTACATTACAAGTGTGAAACGGTCCTTTGCCCGGGGTTAAAAGCGGGTAAAGTGTAGTGTGAAAAGCCCTAAATACGACTTACATATCACTTACACTTTACAATAAAGTGGTATTTTTTGAATTTCGGAAATGAGAAATCGGGAAGAAAATGTTTTTAAATATCATAAATGATGTAAAAAAAAAATATTAAAAATGATTAATTTCTTTGTTTTCTTCTGATTTTGGGGGGAACATGATTTCATCAGTTTCACCCTCATGTATTTTACTTCAGTCTGTTTCTGTGAAATTCTTTCACATGCAAATCACAGAATGCAAATATGAAGTCATGCGTCCATCATTTCTGGAGTCAGTCTCAGATGACTGATGACATTACAGATCTGACAACCAACGAGGAGACAAATACCCAGCCCACTTCAACATAACTGATTAGTGTTGTTAATTCATGCAGCGAGATTAGCGGTTTAGTTGGCGGCATGTTAGAGGCGTATGTATGGAGACTGGTGTATACCATGGGTGTGGCCACTAGGGGACGCACTCTCTCAGAGGAGCTCCTCGTGAAGCTCCTCTGAGAGTGAAAAAGAGGAAAGAGGGCTTTTCTCATGACTGGAACTTGCTCTTCAGTGTCTGTCTGCAATACAAGAGACACAAAACTCACACTGAGACTCAATGCTGGAGATCTGCCACCCGACTCCACTTTTCATGATGTCTTTGTATCTGATTACGGTTTACAATTAATTATTACAAATAAAATTAATAAATTGTTTTCATTTTAAACGGTTTATATCATGATGAATCCAATTAAATAGTGTTAGTTCGTTTTTATTTTTATATTTTCCATTTACATTTTAGTGACATTTTTAGTAATTTTTATTTGTTTCTTTTTTTGAAGTATTTCTATATGGCTTTTATTTATTTTATTTCCGTTTAAGTTTTAGTTATTTTAGTAATTCAAGTACAAAATAGAAATGTTGCCTTGGCAACTAGCTGAAATAAAATAAGTATATTTTTTAAATTAGGTTTCATTATATTTCAGTTAATGTTTATTTTATTGAAAGTAAAGACAATGTTTTTTAATGTTTTTTGTTAACAATAATAACCCACAAAAAAGTGAGATTTTATTTCTCTAGAAACAATTTAATATTGATTAGGGTTTATAATTAATCATAAAAATTATTCTAAAAATGTTGTTTTAAAAAGTTTCATATAATGACAAATACAATCTTTTTGACCATTCCTCACACAAAGGTATTATATGACTTCAAAAGATTTGGAATAGAACAGAACAGAACAGAATAGAATAGAATAGAATAGAATAGAATAGAATAGAATAGAATAGAATAGAATAGAATAGAATAGGACTTTTATGGTGGTTCTATGCTGCTTTTTGGAGATTTACAGATCTTGTCATAGAAAAGAGCAGCGTGAATATTCTAAATCTCTGCTGTTTCTACAGAAAATAATAACAGCATGTGTGTTTGTAATGAAATAAGGGGAATAAATAAAAACAGAAATTGATGAGCTTAAACGGTTTAAAATGTAAAAAAAGAGTAGCGGTTGAGTCGGATGACAGACTCTCATTTACGGACCGGGTTTAGACTCTACTATTCACTCACACACATTCCCCTGTGATACATTAAACACACACACACACACACACACACACACACACTCACGGGTTGTGGCTTCTTCTTCTTCTTCTTCATGGATCTGAAGAAGCCTTGTTTCTCTTTCTCTTTGGTGGGTTCAGGAGGGCTCACGTCCAGCGTCTCAGACCCCGTCCTCATCAAACAACACACTTACAATGTCAATAAAACTGATGCTTACTATCTGCCATTATATTATACTATTATTTCTATTCATATTTTGAATTAGCTTCTGTTTTACATTTTTTCAGTTTTTGTTTGAATTTCAGTTAAAGTGTTTGTAATTTTTTTGTTTATCTGTCATTTTAATTAGTTTTTTTTATTTGTTATATATATATCGGTTGAATTAATTTTACAGTGTTAGTTTTAGTTATTTTTTTAAGTTATATTTTTTTATATTTAGTTATTATAATCACTTAACGGCCACCGGTGTCGCTAATAACAAGAGTTTCTGATTTCAATTAAGTTTTCTACATACAGCCTCTTTAAACTAAAAGAAAATTAGAAATGTTGCCTTGGCAATATTAATAAAACATACGTTTAAAAAAATTGTTTTTACATTTTATTTCAGTTAACGTTTTATTTCAAGTAACACATTTTTTTTTAAATGGTTTTAGTTAATAACCCTGCAAACTGCTCAACCTACAGATTTGAACTTAATAGAAACAATCAGTTTTTTATATAATCTGACTCACTTCCTGTTTGACTGCTCAAGGCATAGACATCATATAGATAGACGCCCTATCGACCGCTACTGCCTATTGGCGCGGACGAGCCGTGGGGCCGCCATCTTAAACCGGTCACCCGCTCCGCTCAGTGTAATCTGTTTGGCAGGTGCAATGAACTGTCAGCGCATTTAATTAATCATATCTCACTGAATACCGAACTGATTTTCACGCGTTTTTTTTTTGCTGCAAAGCTCATACACGTAGCTACGATACAGGACACATTGAATATTTTATTCACAAAATACAACCAATAGTACGGTAATGTTAAATGTTAAATCTTACTTGTGAAAAGTAATCCCCGAGTGATGGTCCGCCGATTTGAGCAGGAATATGCTGCACAGTGCTCTGGCATCTACTGCTGCTGTGCAACGCTAATAGGAGTATGACCGGTTTAAGATGGCGGCCGCATTTCTTGTGCCACAGCGGCCAATAGGGCGTCTAGCTCTATATGATGTCTATGGCTCAAGGTACTCAAGAGTCAGAAAAATGCCTTTATTGCATAATTTCTATTAAAGTAAAAACATCCCCCAAAATGTATTTATTCCTTGATTTGATTATTCCAAGCACTGGAAACTTATTATATATTGTAATTACAGAAAATGTTTTGATTTAAATAAAATTTTGGAGGAGCCAAATAATAGTATATATATATATGTTTTAAATGCAACATATTTACAGAAGATGAGAAACAGAGAGTGTGAGTGCTTCCTCCTCACCAGGGGTCATAGGTCGGTTGGTGTATGTTGTGGCTGTTGTCTATCGCGACCCCTGAACTCTCGTGGAACGAGTTATCAGGTCTGGGTGACGGCACTGGTGAAAACACAAAAACATGAACATATATGTGGAGAAACAGTGACCTTTCAAAATAAAGTGTTACAAAAGCGATATCGCAGTGTTAAAATGCATAAAGTAACTATTGCATTACTTCTCTCTTGCTCTCTCTTCCAACAACAACAGGTTTGTTTCTTTTGCGGTTGTTTTTTGATTGTCCTCCCGACATAGTTTGCATGCATGACTATATTGTGAATATATATAATGACTATATTGCAGTAAATACTGATTATAATGGGAGCAATGGTTAGACACTGTTGAGCGCTGTAAGACTACAGTACGGGGAACAGAGAGGTTTTCAAATGCATTTGTTAATGGATCAATTAGAAAACATAATCAAATAAAACATGTCACTTGCAATGTGTCACCATAAACGTTAAATATGCTGGGCAACGATTAATCGCATCCAAAATAAAGGTTTGTGTTTACATAATATGTGTGTGTGTACTGTGCATAATTATTTTTTAGATATAAATACACACATATGCATGCATATATTTAAGAAAAAATTGTTATAACATATATATAATATATAACATATTTATTTATAATATAAATTATGTTTAATTTTGTATATATAAATACACACATATGCATGTACATATTTAAGAAATATTTGCATGTATATACTGTATACATAATTTATATTGTAAATAAATATTATATATATATATATATATATATATATAACAATTTTTTCTTAAATATAAACATGCATATGTGTGTATTTATATATACAAAATAACTATACACAGTACACACACACATATTGTTGTAGCCGTTTGTCTATAAAAAGTGTTGTATTGAAGTTTATTTATTATAAGTTATGTATTTGTTTATTATTATTATTATTATTATGTGCGTATTTGTATTTATGTACTTATTTAGTTAATTATAAACACCTGTCGGGTTAGGAATGTATAGTCACCGCATGTGGGTGGAGGAGGAAGTGACATGAAAGAACGAATGTTTGTATTTGGGGATGGCGGTTACTCACAGATGTTTGACCACTTCGTTAACTTTGTTCGGATTTTTTGTTTGTTGAAATTATTAACTTAACTTAGAAATGTTAGGAAAATAAGGTTTCTGAAATGAAGACTGCGTCTGGAGTGTGTGCAAAATAGCTAATCATTGTTCCCTGAATCCACGGCCAACACCGGAAGGCCGACACACATATATAACGTTAACACAAACCTTTATTTTGCATGTGATTAATCGTTGCCCAGCGCTAATTAAACTGAAATCAGGATTTGACTGACCCCTGTAGAAGCTCCCGACCCGTCTCGGCACAGATTCGGCGTACATCATGCGGTTCTCTTTGGCGGATCCGCTGTCGTCCGCGAGCTGCTCGTGATACACTCCTCCCTGCAGCATCAACATTCGTCACACACGTGTTTCAAGCAGAACAAGAGTCCAGTGCAACACTAAGGACATTATGAGGCATGAACACTGACGGTTTCACCTCTGCATAAACTCCAAACAAAAGGAAACACAACCGAAATGCCACTTCAAGAATGACAGAGCAAAGCGAATAGGAGGATGGGCAGCAGAAGGAGGAGTGTGGAGAGAAAGAGGGACAGAGAAAGAGATAGGAAGCAGGATGGTGCGGACCTCGCTTTTTTGCCGTGCTGTGTGAAAGCTGGTGGTGTTGTCCCGTGTGGACTCCCGGATTAAAGGTCGCGTGTGAATGACCTCTGCGGCCGCCGGGTCGCTCTGTTTATGGAGAGATGAGAGCAGGAGAAGCATAAAGCGCTCAGCACACACTCATATGATCACTGACTCCTACACACACACGATCTGTTCCAAACACTAGTGAGCTGCCTACCTAGACCACATTCTTAGACCTCATACTGTACACACACAACCTAGATAATTAGATGTGACAGATAGACAGATAGATAGATAGATAGATAGATAGACAGATAGAGACAGAGAGATAGATAGATAGAGACAGACACAGATAGATAGATAGACAGATAGAGACAGACAGATAGATGGATAGATAGATAGAGACAGACAGACAGACAGACAGACAGATAGATAGATACAGACGGACAGATAGATAAATAGATAGAGACAGAAAGATAGATAGATAGATAGAGACAGACAGATAGATAGATAGATAGATAGATAGATAGATAGATGGATAGATAGAGACAGACAGATAGATGGATAGATAGAGACAGACAGACAGACAGACAGACAGAGACGGACAGATAGATAAATAGATAGAGACAGAAAGATAGATAGATAGATAGATAGATAGATATATAGAGACAGACAGATAGATAGATAGATAGATAGATAGATAGATAGATAGATAGATAGATGGATAGATAGAGACGGACAGATAGATGGATAGATAGAGACGGACAGACAGATAGATAGATAGATAGAGACGGACAGATAGATAGAGACAGAGAGACAGAGACAGAGAGACAGAGAGACAGAGAGAGAGAGAGAGAGAGAGAGAGAGAGAGAGAGAGATAGAGAGATAGATAGATAGATAGATAGATAGATAGATAGATAGATAGATAGATAGATAGATAGATAGATAGATAGATAGATAGATAGATAGATAGATAGATAGATAGATAGATAGATAGATAGATAGATAGATAGATAGATAGATAGATAGATAGATAGATAGATAGATAGATATTCTACTTTAGCTTCCAGTGTGCTGTGGTCAACTGAAGCACTGAACTGGAAGGATGAATTTAGCTCAGGCTGGGTCAGGATGTTGCTTCAGTCTCTGGCTCTGCTGACAGTAAACACTGAAGCTCAAGAAGATCTGGAACAGATGTGTAATATTTACAAGACACACGTCTTAATGCGGTCGCACACCGGGCAAGAAGCGCAGCGCCACGTCTTTAAAATTCAAACACATTGTTTTCTATTATTGAGTGTACACACACCGACAGCGCCATTCGAGCACCATTTACATAGTTTTATATTAAAATTAAATTATATTTGTCTCATATTGTCGTTAATGTATATACTGACTTCCCCCTGTGCTGCAAGATACATTTAGTTTTAAATTAATTTACAGAAATCAGCTGCGCGGATGAAAAATGCTGATGCTATCGGATTTTCAGGAAAGATTCTCAATTAATTCAGTTAACGGACGCTCTGAGGTAAAGTGTTCAGACTGCAGACTCAGCAAAGATTGTATTTAACTGTACTGTACAACAATAACAGTACAGACATTATCTTAATTTCGTAATGTCCTTAAACATAACAATATTGCAGGCCATAAACTGAGAAAGTGCGCGTCCGGTGTGTGATACCTCGAGTTGTCCGAGACGCTTCTCGTCTGGTGTGCGACCCGCTTAAGACTTCATCCAGACCAGGAACGGGCATCATCCTGATCCAGACCCAGCACTGAACCCACTCTTCACATCTTACAAATGCTTACAGGCATCAGAAAGCAGGCAAAACAACTAAAGGGATAGTTCACCCAAAAATGAAAATTAGCCCATGATTTACGCACTCTCAAGTCATCCTAGGTGTATATGACACTCTTCTGTCAGTCGAATACAATCAGAGTTATATAAAAAAAAATGTCCTGGCTCTTTCAAGCTTTATAAATGACAGTGAATGGCTTTTTCTGTTTTGAAGTCCATAAAAGTGCATCTACCCATCATAAAAGCTAGAATTTAATTTTGTAACGTGTTAAATATGGGTATATTTCTTACACAAAAGCCTCGCTTCAGAAGGCCTTTATTAACCCCAGATGCACTTTTATGATGGATGGATGCACTTTTATGATAGATAGATGCACTTTTATGATGGACAGATGCACTTTTATGATGGATAGATGCACTTTTATGATGGACAGATGCACTTTTATGATGGACAGATGCACTTTTATGATGGACAGATGCACTTTTATGATGGATGGATGCACTTTTATGATGGATGGATGCACTTTTATGATGGATGGATGCACTTTTATGATGGGTGGATGCACTTTTATGATGGATAGATGCACTTTTATGATGGATAGATGCACTTTTATGATGGACAGATGCATTTTTATGATGGACAGATGCACTTTTATGATGATAGATGCACTTTTATGATGGATAGATGCACTTTTATGATGGATAGATGCACTTTTATGATGGATGGATGCACTTTTATGATGGATGGATGCACTTTTATGATGGATAGATGCACTTTTATGATGGACAGATGCACTTTTATGATGGATGGATGCACTTTTATGATGGATAGATGCACTTTTATGATGGATAGATGCACTTTTATGATGGATGGATCCACTTTTATGATGATAGATGCACTTTTATGATGGATAGATGCACTTTAATGATGGATGGATGCACTTTTATGATGGATAGATGCACTTTTATGATGGATGGATGCACTTTTATGATGGATAGATGCACTTTTATGATGGATAGATGCACTTTTATGGACTTCAAAACAGTAACAGCCATGCACTGCCATTATAAAGCTTGGAAGAGCCAGAACAAGAAGAATGTCATATACACCTAGGATGACTTGAGGGTGAGTAAATCATGGGCTAATTTCTATTTTTGGGTGTACTATCCCTTTAAATAAAAGAGGTATGGACTGACCCTAATGTCGTCTAATTCTGCGTCCCGTGACACGGCGCTGCCCATGTGTCTTGGCAGGGTCCGGTGCTGTAGCTGAGGAGTCAGTAGCTGTAAACTACTGGCCCTGTTGGGCATCCCCTGTCCCACCACCAATCCGCCCGCCTCGCCCCCATGGGGACGCCCGCGTTCCCTCCTCACATACATCGAGTGCCTGTGCGGGCGCTGCTGCGAGGAGAACGGGCTGGTGTAGCCCACGCCGTAAGGGAACTCCTGTGGAGCCGAAAGAGACAGTCCCGCTCCGGGGTCGAGCGGATCCACAGGGTTCCCGTCGCTCTTTTGCCGTGACGAGGAGCGCCGGCTGGACGGCTCAACCGTGCTTCCGTCCCGTTCCAGTTTGCTTCGACGTCCCACAGCGGGACTATGTCCCCCGTGTTGCATTGATGGGCTTCCCGGAGCCGCCAAGTTCAGGTTCATGTTAAGATCCAAGCAGCTGCTGGGGAAGTAGCGGGGTGATCCGGATTGGTCGTCCGGGTGTAGTCGCATATCGCTGAGGTTACTCACGGATTTGGCGTCACTAAGCACTCCGTGACTCTTAGACAAACTCAGGTATGAAGATGATCCCTTTCCCGCGGATGATGACGACGCGTTCGATTCGCCGTATCCATGACGGCTCTGTTTCTCCCGGTCGCCCGTGAGCGTGCCGGTCTTGCCCTCCACAAAGGAATGACGGTTCTGGGAACGGGGCGTGTTCGATTTCAGGTATTTGGCGCCGGGACCGTCTGCTGGTTTGCCAAAGTCAAAATCGCCCGATTTTGATTTGGCCTCTTTAGCATGCTGGAGGTCTTTCCCGCACGACGCCGAGCGGTTGAGCGGCTGGAAGGATTTAGGGTGCATGACTGGGCTCAGGCTGTTGGCGGACTGGACCGACCCATTCAGGAACGTCTCGGCGCTGGGAGGGTGGAGGTCTTCGTGCCCGTGACGGGGCAGACTGGAGCAGTCACGATTGTTTGAGCGATGATGACTTGAACTCTTGACAACGTGACCCCTAAAAACCCATTAAAAAATTAAAGCATGCAAACTTGAGTGACTGTAAGCAACACTAGCTAAGCTTACATGCACACAGATATTCAGTTTATAATCAGATTGATAGCCTAAACACTTAATGTTTGAGGTAAAGTGCTTTTTGCTGCTTAGACCAAAATCCATTTTTTCCCCTAGTTTTATTTACTCCCAATCAGGGCTTGACATTAACTTTTTTGCTCAGCTGCCAATGTGGCTAGTGGTCTTCCAAAGTTTTCATTTTCACTGGCCACAATTATGACGTTGATACTATGGGGAAAACTGCCATATAGATATTTTTAATATTATCTCATAATTTGACAGCAGGTATATTAGGCAGGGGTGTGAACCTACACTGGTCTCACGGTTCAGTTCGATTACGATTATCATGTCATTGATTTTAGTTCAATTTGTTATCTCGATGCATTACGATGCACTGCATCCTCAATTTTCAATTTTACTTAAAAAGTGCTGTTCGGGAAGTCGCAGTGACAGAAACAGTGACATTCCAGTTTAAGTTTCAAGGGAGTAAAGTCTGTTTATACTATTAAGAAAATGAAATTCTGTCCAATCAATTTTATTTTAAAGAAATGTTCATTTAAAAGCAGCGCTCATTCATCAGTGTAGGTTATAATGTTACCCTAGAGATGCGCGCATCAACCGTCGCCGAGTCCGCTGTTGAATGTGACGATCATCCATTTATAATCACGCGTAACAACAGATGCGCGACATGAGTGCACACAGCGCCGGTCTTCACCAGGTCATGCCAGGTTGTTCATAAAAGCCGAAATGTGCCCAGATGTAGGCTTTTAAAGTAGTTGGAGTATTTTTAATTACTCGCACTTGCGTCTCGCCTCCCTCTGCCATTGTATGCTACCGCGACAAAGCACGTACGCGACAAACTACGTCAGAAAAGTGTCAGTAGGCTACATTATAATCGGTTATGGTCTATTACTGAACCGATACCAAATCGTCCTCGTCTGCATCGCGATGCATCGTAGAAACGATTAATATCGACACCCCTAATATTAGGCTGCTGTCACTTTAAGACTGAATGCACAGATCCAATATACTGTTACACATGCGTTTTGTTTCTCAACTCTTTACATTCAATTAACTGAACATAACTGTGTTAATGTCAAGCCCTCCCCCTAATATTGAACATTTGCTGCAGTTTTTTTCATGCGTGGAATACCGGATGACCTACTAAACGTAGCAAAAATGTGCAGATTACAACCAGAGCACACTGTGTAATGTTCTGTGTTCCATAATGCAATGCATTCAAATTGACTTTCCATTTAATTTGATGTGACCTTGATTTGCAGTATGACGAATCTAAATGAAATAAGACTTGTTATTTGATCTTACTGCCAAAAGCTACACAAAAATGGTTTAAAAATGCAAAATAACTGTGAAGTAGGATAGGAAATAGGATCACACAATCTATCATACTACTCTTTGAAATATTGCATGCTTAACCTATGCACAGATAGTAAGTATGTTAATGTTCCACTCTTCCCAGTCCGGTTGAATGGCTCCTCCTGACCTGCTGGGGGCGCTGTTGTCCAGAAGGGGTTTCCTCTTGGAGGAGCGGATGGGTGTGGGTGTGAGCGGGCCGGGACGCTCCGTCAGGCGCTGAGTCTGGAAGGCGTGATGGTTCAGACTCTGTTCTGTCAGATAGCGCTCGTTCGGGTACAACAACAACAGGTTCTGAAAGTATAAAACCACAATGGTAGATCTCTCAAACAAAAACACTTCACAGGGATAATCTAAATTTAACAAGAGGAAGTCCAGTCTTTTCTTTTTTTTCACATTATTTTCATAAAAACTAAGCACATTATAGTTATTCTCATTAATAAAATGCATTGGAACATTTTTACTTGCAATATTTTACTATACTTTTTTGTATTATATTGTAGGATGTAATCAAACATTTATATATTACAATTATTATGAATTATTATCAAAATGTAATATAAATACACTTAAATTGTAATATAAATTAAATTGTAATGTGGACTCATGCTGCTTTGAAACGGTTTGAAAAGCGCTGCACAAATTAATGTGAATTGAATTGAAATTAAGAAATTTAACTAAAGGCAGAACAACCACTGCTACATGAGATAAAAAATATTCAAAATACAAATAATTACAAATATATATATACTGTTACATTATTAATGAGAAAGATTTGTTTGCTTTTTGGTCATAAAATGGGTTTTATAAATAATTTAAAAAAAAGATATATTTATATTAAAAACATGAAAACAAGGTCACAAAGATAAAATATATATTTAAAAAATAGCATATACTGTATAAGCATAAAGAAAGCATATCTTATGCATTTGGATATTTTTCTTAGTAAATTTTATTTTGTTTTCTTTGAGGTCATTATTCTCAAGTGTTTTTCTCATAAAAACATAAATTTATATTATATTATGGATAAAAATATTGCAAAAGAATCAATTAAATAAATCATACATACAATTAAATGTATCATTATAGTAATGAGAAAAATGTTTGTTTCTATTCTATGTCATGATGCAAAAAAACACATAATGGTTCTAAAAACAAGTTAAAAGATGTATATATATATATATATATATATATATATATATATATATATATATATATATATATATATCACCCAACAAACATCTATTAATATCCTCCAGAGGAAACAAGCTTCAACAAGCCCATCACACAAGAACACCGCTAGCATTATTACCACAATGTCCTAAACCTCATTTGTTGAAGATATTTGTTTTACGCATGACTCATCCTTTAATAAAATGACATGACAGAACAAGCGCCGTGTTTTCAGGAGGAGAGTTTAATGACAACAATATCAGGAATATTATCAGCAGGATTCATCTGCAGAAACAAGGGAATCACTGTGATGAAAATATAATTAGCGCACAATTATCGCAGTGATGAAATGTCACTTTCACCTAATGAAGAGACGGAGCTACGCCAGTCACACTCATTCGCTAACACACACACACGCAACAACATGTTGAGTATCTGTGTGTCTCGATGCACTAACAGGAACTAAAACACAAGTGAAGTGTGGTTTTAAACTTTATTAACGGATTCAATTGTCAGGTAAACACAAATGAAGAGCGAGCGAATGAAAACCCCAGTAAACGAGTGGGTGAGATGAATGAAACCGCCATTAGTCACACACACACGATAATGACAAACCCGCATCACAGGTGAACAGAAGACACAAGTCTTGTGTGAGAGGGACAGATGACGAACACAAAAACAGTCATTAGTTTGATTCATATTTCACACAGGGAGCGTGAAGGTTAGAGGCAGAAAAACTGACTAATTTCTCTCTCTCAGTTTACTCATATTACATATTACAATCACATGTGATGAACACACACACACACTTATTTAAATTTTAGTTTTTACCTTTTCAGGGTTCGTACAGATACTGTATAATGAAATTCCAGGACTTTTTTCAAACACTACTTTTTTGGTTTTCAAGAACTACAATCAAAGATCTCACTTATCAAACAATATCTTTATTATCTTTCGAATTCTAAAAAAGGATATGGATAAACAAAAATAAACTAATAAAACAAAATGGTAGGAATAAAGTGCAGCACAAGCAATGACTGTGGTAACTTTAACCATTGAAATGATACTATAACAAAGATATCGCTTTCCATATTCAAACTGATTTCAAGTCAAATTCAAGTACTTCAAGCACTTACTATATTTAAAATTTGTATATTATTTTTATGCTTTATTATATTGTGTTTTATATATATATATATATATATATATATATATATATATATATATATATATATATATATATATATATACACACACACACATACTATATTATTTATTATAATGTAATCTTTTACTCATTTTTACCTGTATTTTGTATTTATATTATTTTTATGTTTTAAGATATTATTACGTTATATTGTACTTAAAGTATATCACTTACATAAAGTAATAAATACAATTTATTTTATAACTTGTTTAAATATTATTTTATATCCACTATATTTCATAGGCTAAAAATATTTTTAGATTATTTTTATGTAATTTTTTATAATTTACGTAATTAATTGTTTTCTAATTGAGTGTGTCCCCTAAAGGGAGATTGTGTCTGATTTCACTTACTCACGGGGACAATTCTGTTCTCAAACTCGTGTGTGTGTGTGTGTGAGTGAGAGAGTGTGTGTGTCTCACTGAACACACTCCTCTCTTACCTTCATCAGGTCGAGCAGGACTGTGTGCGTGTGTGTGTGTGTGTGTGTGAGTGAGAGAGTGTGTGTGTGTGTGTGTGTCTCACTGAACACACTCCTCTCTTACCTTCATCAGGTCGAGCAGGACTGTGTGTGCGTGTGTGTGTGTGTGTGTGTGTGTGAGAGAGTGTGTGTGTGTGTGTGTGTGTCTCACTGAACACACTCCTCTCTTACCTTCATCAGGTCGAGCAGGACTGTGTGCGTGTGTGTGTGTGTGTGTGTGAGTGAGAGAGTGTGTGTGTGTGTGTGTGTCTCACTGAACACACTCCTCTCTTACCTTCATCAGGTCGAGCAGGACTGTGTGTGTGTGTGTGTGTGTGTGTGTGTGTGTGTGTGTGTGACCTTCATGAGGTCGAGCAGGACTGCATGTGTGTGTATTTGTGTGTGTGTGTGTGACCTTCATGAGGTCGAGCAGGACTGTGTGTGTGTGTGTGTGTGTGTGTGTGTTACCTTCATGAGGTCGAGCAGGACTGTGTGTGTGTGTGTGTGTGTGTGTGTGTGTGTGTGTGTGTGTGTGTGTGTGTGTGTGTGTGTGTTACCTTCATGAGGTCGAGTAGGACTGGACTGATGATCCCGAGGTATCGTCTCTCCAGCGTCTGTGGATGGCTCACTGAGGGAAACTACACACACAAGAGTCTTATAAAATAACGTGCACTGCTGAATCACTCACAGTGAGAGCAGGAATGCGTGTTAAAGAAGAAGTTCACTTTAAAATGAGAATTACCCCATGATTTACTCACCCTCAAGTCATCCTAGGTGTATATGACTTTCTTCTTTTAGACGAATACAATCAGAGTTATATTAAAAAATGTCCTGGCTCTTCCAAGCTTTATAATGGCAGTGAATTGCGACCATCAGATTGAAGTCCATAAAAGTGCATCTATCCATCATAAAAGTGTATCTATCCATCATAAAAGTGCATCCATCCATCATAAAAGTGCATCTATCCTTCATAAAAGTGCATCTATCCATCATAAAAGTGCATCCATCATAAAAGTGCATCTATCCTTCATAAAAGTGCATCCATCCATCATAAAAGTGTATCTATCCATCATAAAAGTGCATCTATCCATCATAAAAGTGCATCTGTCGAACATAAGTGCATCTGTCCATCATAAAAATTGCATTGCATCTATCCATCATAAAAGTGCATCCATCCATCATAAAAGTTTATCTATCCATCATAAAAGTGCATCCATCCATCATAAAAGTGCATCCATACATCATAAAAGTGCATCTGTCCATCATAAAAGTGCATCTGTCCATCATAAAAGTGCATCTGTCCATCATAAAAGTGCATCTGTCCATCATAAAAGTGCATCTGTCCATCATAAAAGTGCATCCATCCATCATAAAAGTGTATCTATCCATCATAAAAGTGCATCTATCCATCATAAAAGTGCATCTGTCCATCATAAAAGTGCATCTGTCCATCATAAAAGTGCATCCATCCATCATAAAAGTGTATCTATCCATCATAAAAGTGCATCCATCCATCATAAAAGTGCATCCATCCATCATAAAAGTGCATCCATCCATCATAAAAGTGCATCTGTCCATCATAAAAGTGCATCTGTCCATCATAAAAGTGCATCTATCCATCATAAAAGTGCATCTATCCATCATAAAAGTGCATCTATCCATCATAAAAGTGCATCCATCCATCATAAAAGTGCATCTGTCCATCATAAAAGTGCATCTATCCATGCATCTATCCGTCATAAAAGTGCATCTGTCCATCATAAAAGTGCATCTGTCCATCATAAAAGTGCATCTGTCCATCATAAAAGTGCTCCACACTGCTCTGGGGGGTTAATAAAGGCCTTCTGAAGCAAACATACTGCTGATATTTACGCTATACCATGACATCATAAGTTGCATTAGTTGCGCTTAGACTTAAGTGGAATCCATATATTCGTTTGGCCGGAAGCTAGTTATTTTACTTTATAAAGTTTTAAATATGGATATTTTTCTTACACAAACGCATTGCTTCGCTTCAGAAGACTTTATTAACCCCCCAGAGCAGTGTGGAGCACTTTTATGATGGATAGATGCACTTTTATGATTAATAGATGCACGTTTATGATGGACAGATGCACTTTTATGATGGATAGATGCACTTTTATGGACTTCAAAACAGAAACAGCCATTCACTGTCATTATAAAGCTTGGAAGAGCCAGGATATTTTTTAATATAACTGATTGTATTCGTCTGAAAGAAGAGTGTCATATACACCAAGGATGACTTGAGGGTGAGTAAATCATGGGCTAATTTTCATTTTAAAGTGAACTACTCCTTTAAGAGAGTCGTGTGTGTGTGAGACAGACTGACCCGTAGCCCGTGGAACCGTGGGTTGCTGTAGAAGAGCTTCATCTGTTCGGGCGGCAGGGGTCCCAGGACCTTCTGGATGGTGAAGAGCTGGTCGATCTCACTCTCACCCGGGAACAAGGGCTGACCGTCACTCAGCTCGCCCAGAATACACCCCACTGACCACATGTCCACCGCCTTCCCGTACGGCGCCCTGACACACACACACACACAGTCAAAGAATTACAGCGGTTGCGAATTTCCCCTGTGCTATATGTGATATTATCGCCATATTATTAGGGGCTTTTGCACCAGGTAGTTCTAGGATCTAGTTCCCCGAGAACTAATGATTCCCATAGGAACGTTGGGAAGAGCTCTGAACTCTGAAGTGACGTAAGCCGCGCTCGTTATTGTGACTTTTATTTTGACGACGCTGAGAACGCCAGCCAGAGCCACAGTGCTCGCATTCTCCGTGTTTATTAGTTTACGATCGGTCTAACAGTCCTGTGTAATACGTTATTAGATAGAACTGTTATACATAGAAAGTAGACAGTAATGAAAGGGTATTACGGTGCGTTCTATTATTTATCCGTGTCGGAGTTCCGTCTAGAAAGACAGACGTTGCCTAGCAACATGCCCCCTTTCCTCGGATTTCCCAGCTCGGAAGTCGGACACCGAGCAAGAATTCCTATACGTAATCCAAGATGGCCGCGCCCTGTGTGACTTGTATGAATTGTTTTTGGACCGCTTTGGTAGTTTAAATGACGATTTTAATCACTGGTATTACTGCAATTGCTCACTGCGTCCGTATCACTGCCTGTGGGTATGGGAATCGGTCTTGTTGTGGGTGCAATATTGAATGAAGCCTTGTTTCAAACGGGTGTTACTAACGTGGCTAGCGTTGCCAACAGAAGATAAACAAAAACATGAAATAAAGTGAAAATTTTAGAAGTTCAAATGGCTGCGTTTTGATAAGCGCCTGGTTCTCGGCTGTTTTCCATGTTCGTAGAGTTAGTTTCTGAGTAAATATATAGGCTATAATCTGTGTGTGTACACAGTGTTTTTTAAATGGCGGATGCTTGTGTTTCGCGAGCGTTCGGCCAATCAGTGAACACTAACATCACTGTAGTTCCTATAGCGCTGGTTTAGACCGACTCTGAAGGAGGAGTAAATGAGTTCCTCTAAAAGGAGTTCCTGTGGTGCGAAAGCCCCGTTTATTATTATTATGCTATACAAATAAACACGCTGGACTATAATTATTTGTATAACAGTTTCTATTCTCAAATCTGACTGGACAAAATTCATGAATGACACAAGGTGAAGTTTAAGCGGCTCAGTCATGAGACATTCGGGTGAAGCTGAAGCGCATGTTTCACTTACTTGACAAACACTAATTCCTAGTGTGTTTAAACATAGATGGCATTAAAGCTCTTTCTGACTCTGATTTATAGAGATCAACTTCAACGTCAGGAACAGTGCTGACGCCAGTCATGAGGAATTCCCTTAAACGCTGAACGGATACTAAGATATCGCTTTTATCTGATAACTGATTTTTTATTTCATGAATATGACTTGACCTGAAGGACAGACGCAGGTCATGACACACACTCAGTTCCCCTGTAGCTGTGTGTGTGTGTGTATGAATGTGTGTGTGAGAGTGTGTGAGTGTCTGTGTGTGTGTGAGAGAGTGTGTCTATGCTCTTGTTTTCATGACAACTGAGGACATTTTTATGATAACACACCTTCAATATGAGGACACTCGGAAAAATGAGGACATTTCATGAGTCCTCATATTTCAAATGGCTTTAAAAAGATACTAAGCAGTGTTTTATTAAAAATGTAAAAATGCAGAATGTCTCCTGTGATGGGTAGGTTTAGGGATAGGGGCAGTGTGTGTGTGTGTGATGGGTAGGTTTAGGGATAGGGGCAGTGTAAGGGGATAGAATATACAGTTTGTCCAGTATAAAAACCGTTACGCCTATGGAATGTCCTCACAAATCACAAAAACACAGCTGTGTGTGTGTGTGTGTGCGTGTGTGTGTGTGTGTGTACACTCACCCCAGCAGCAGTTCTGGTGAGCGGTACCATCGGGTCGCCACATACTCAGTGTAGTTCGCATCGGTTCCTTCAGAAAGATCCCGCGCAAAACCTGCCAGAAACCAGAAGATCTCAGAGAGCGTCTGATTGGAGGAAACCCTGATTAGCATATTCACATCACAGTTACAGCTTCTCAGGTGACTCGCCTGTAAAAACACCCCAGTAATCTCACATGTGTCTGTTTCAGATTTACGTGCTCAAAAGCATTGAAATATAATTTTTCCTCCCATCACAAATTTGTTTCTATCACCACATTATCCCCTTATGGACTTCATACATTTTCGATTTTTTTTTTTTACATATTACTATCCAAGTTTATTATATTTTTATTTCAGTTTGATTTTTTTTTTTTTACAGTTAACATTTTTAGTGCTTCAACATTTCAAATGTTTCCTTTCAATTTTTTTCCATCTAATATGCTTTGCAGCTCAGATAATTTAATGAGAAATATTTGAGTTCATATTAATATCTCAGACTTTTGCAGACTTTGGAGCGAATCTGAGCACAGGTGAGACATAAATAGATGTTATTGGTGATTTTTCTCTCATATGTGATCATTTTTAGAAGCACAGAACGTACATGTGTGTGTTCGGCTACATTTCCCAATAAAACAATGAGAACGTGCAGAATGGAGAACAGCCTGAGCGTCTCATAGCGAGTCTGGAGTGAGAGACAGACGACCTGCTGTTGTCTTGCTAAGTCAAACACACACACACACACACACACACACACACACACACACACACACACACACACACACACACACACACACACACACACACACACAAACACACAAACACACACACAAACACACAAACACACTCACTAACACAAACACACACTCACTCACTCACTCTCTCACACTCTCACACACTACATAAGTCTGACACGGGACAGAAAGCTAATCAGGATTCACCCATATGATTTGCATAGAGTGTGGGTGTGGCCAAAGCACACAGTCCTGTGATGATCATCAGACACTGATTGGTGCTTCCCGATCACATGACTGCAGAAACTCACCGAAGTCGCACAGTTTGAGCACGTCATCAGAGCTGATGAGGAGATTCTCCGGCTTGATATCTAGAAAGCGAGACAAATACAATCAGCATGTGAAATATTTTATTACAGGTGGTAATTTTGTGGATAATAATTACAATTAAATAATATAATGAAACCATTTTTTTATGTGGTCTGACACCTCTGTGGAGGATGATTACTTCATTTTTTATTTTATTAAAATATAATTGGTTTTATTACAGGTGGTCTTGCACCACTGTGGATAATGATTAAAATTAAATAACAAAATTAAAATATAATAGATTTATTTTTTTATTTTATTAAAATATAATTCATTACAGATGGTCTCTCACCTGTGTTGACGATGATTACAATTAAATAATATAATTAAAATATATTTTTTTTTATTATTAAAAATAATAAATTTTATTACAGGGGGTCTCATATCTCTGCGGATGATGAACAAATTTAAATATTATTTATATATATATATATATATATATATATATATTTTTTTTTTTTTTTAATAAAAAATAATTTTATTATAGGTGGTCTCAAACCTCTGTGGATGAAGAATAAAATGAAATAATTAAAATATATTATATTTATTTTTTATATTTTATTAAAATATAATTTATTTTATTTTTTTATTTTATTAAAAAAAATAAATTTATTACAGGTGGTCTCACACCTCTGTGGATGAAGAATAAAATGAAATGATATTATAAAATAATTTTTTTAAATATAATTGATGTTATTGCGGGGGTCTCGCACCTCTGTGTACGATGTCGTTCTTATGGCACCAGTGAATGGCTTTGATCAGCTGATAGATGTACGTCCGGACCTTGTCAGGCGCAGCTCCGTTCGGCATGTCCTCCAGCAGCTCCAGCATGTTCTGCAACACACACACACACACACACACCTTAAAGGGATAGTTCACCCAAAAATGAAAATTAGCCCATGATTTACTCACACTCAAGTCATCCTAGGTGTATATGACACTCTCATTTCAGACGAATACAATCAGAGTTATATTAAAAAAATGTCCTGGCTCTTCCAAGCTTTATAATGGCAGTGAAAGGGTATAGTCCATCAAAGTGCATCTATCCATCATAAAAGTGCATCTGTCCATCATAAAAGTGCATCAGTCCATCATAAAAGTGCATCTGTCCATCATAAAAGTGCATCTATCCATCATAAAAGTGCATCAGTCCATCATAAAAGTGCATCTGTCCACCATAAAAGTGCATCTGTCCACCATAAAAGTGCATCTGTCCATCATAAAAGTGCATCAGTCCATCATAAAAGTGCATCTGTCCATCATAAAAGTGCTCCACACTGCTCTGGTGGGTTAATAAAGGTCTTCACTTATAAAGGTGACATCACTTTCCCACCGTGACACCGCGATGTCTTGACTTTTTTAAAGTATTCGTTTTTGCTAAAATATTTATTTGAATTAATTAAAAATAATAATTATCAATTATTTAGTTCAGAAGAGGGCATACATTACAATTAAAAACTGAACTGCGCAGTGCGTGCCAAGAGCCAGTCACGTCACAGATCAGCAAGCGAGTCAACGAGTCAAATTACAGAAAATCAAGATAATGGCGGAAGATTTGGTGTCAAAACGCAATGCAAAAGCGCCTGTTTGGCAATATTTTGGGTTCAAACCAAATTCAAAAATGGAAACTAAAAACGTTAATGAGGCAATCTGCAAACTTTGCCTGGCAAAGGTTGCAGCATCTGGAGGAAACACAAGTAATTTATACACGCACCTTCTAGCGCACCACAAGAATGAGGCTGCCAAAACGGGCACTGCAGTAAAACATCGACCGCAGAAGCCAGACACACAGGTACAACAATCAATTAGTACTGCGTTTGCGCGATGCACTTATTTATTTGGTTTTATCTCATTTAAACTTTGTGTAATTTATTCAGGCCTATTTTATTTTCTTATTCGTTAATAAACGTTTTATGGTTCTTATTTGTTTGGGCCCACAGTTTGCCGATTTTCACTTTTTTCAGCCTATGCATGGGCTTATTTTTATTTGTTCGTTATGCTAATAAAAGTTCTGTCTATAAATAAAAGTTTTATTATCAGCGAGTTGTTTTTTTTTTGTCCATTCAAGCAATTGACGCTGAATTGCCAATTGACGCTTATTTCGAAAGTGAAAGTATAACGCGCACGCATTTAAAAGCTATTTAACCCCCCCACCGGGATTACCGGTGTTGTCACACGTCGATTAACCGGTGGGAAATTTTCCTCACCGCCGCAACCCTAACACACACCTAGGATGGCTTCAGGGTGAGTAAATCATGGGCTAATATTCATGTTTGCGTGAACTATCCCTTTAAGAAGATCTCCAGCTCTGAGTCTCGGCTCACCTTCTCCACGTACTCGAACACCAGGTAGAGTTTCCCCCGCCGCCGGAACGCCTCCTTCAGCTCCACGATGTTCTCCTGCTTCAGTGTCCGGAGCATCTTCAGCTCACGCATGGTGGTCTCCTTCACCTCCTCATTCTCTGCAGAGTCAGAGGAACATGAGCTGTTGCTTGTCATCCGTTTTTAAAATCTAAGCCACGAAAGAATAAAAGCTTTTTATATTTTTCTAAAAACGAATTACTCGAGTGCCTCCTTGGATTTTTTTTTCTTAAAAGTAACGTGCATTAGTTTTCTGTTCATTCAAACTGAAGTAGAACCAGAACAAGTAACAGAACCTAAAAGTAATTTATGTAAAAAAAAAAAAAAAAAGAAAAGAAATGTATTTGTTACTTTACTTAAAAAAAAGAAAAGAAATGTATTTGTTACTTATCAAGTTGTAAAGCAAAGTAACATTACTCTAGTAACCAGTGTTATTTTAGTATTATTTATCTATTATTAAAGTTTTTTATTAGTATTTTGAATGGGCTTTTATTTGGGAGAGAGAGAGAGAGAGAGAGAGAGAGAGAGAGAGAGAGAGAGAGAGAGAGATGGATGGATGTTTACAATTAGTAATATATTTTCATTTTCAAATTCATTGTAGTTTAATTTTTAGAAATTTCATGCCTTTTTGCCTCTTTAAATATGTATATTATTTTTTTGCATTTTTTTTCAGTTTTAGTTTTAGTGTTTTTATTTACTGTTAGTAATTTTAGTGCTTAAACTTAAACTTATTTGAATTAGGCAACATTTATAATGTTCACTTAGTTTGAGTTTCACATCTAATATTTATATTTTATTTTATTACAGCTTTATTTCAGTTAACAAAAATGTTTTAAATTAGTTTTAGTTAATGATAATAACCCTGAAAGTGACACTGGAACCGAATACAAAGATAAAGATGTGCGTTTATGTAACTTTAATGCACAACTTATTTTTTTAAAAACATTCTATGCATATTCATTTCTAATCATAACTTTAAGTTAAACCTGTTTATTATTTTGATATATTAGAATGTTTATAGAACACATGCTATTCTATAAATTTGTTCTTCAGATCAATACATGTTGAGATGATTATTTGAATACAAGCGTGTCATCAGTGCAGGCTCATGAATATTGATGAGTTAAGTTGGTGGTTTTATGTGAGGATGAGTAAACGAGTGCAGAGCTGAAGATGGATGATATTCACACAAGCTTCACCTTCACTGTCCTTGAACTTCTTAATGGCCACGATTTCATTCGTCTCCTGCAACAGAGAAAGAATAAAACACAACATCAAGACGTTTCACTGAGGAGTTCGAGCAGCGCTGAACGACAACATTTCCCAGACATTAATACTGTATTATGCATTATTAAAAAAATTATAATAAAGGCAAATTTTTGGATTATTTTGCGCTTTTTTCACCACATATGTGTGACAAACCGCAAGTCAGTGTCACTCAAACTGCAAGTGCCAAACTAATTTAAATTTTTTGTTGCTTATTGTGAGAAATATGTCACTACAGTTCACAAGTTTGGGTTAATCAATACTTTTAATTGAGATGCTTCAAAGATTCTTTCTGTTCTTTTGAACTCTCTATTCATCAAAGAATCCTGAACATAAAATGCATGACGCTTTCCACAAAAATATGAAGCAGCAGCACAATAATAATCTAAATATGTTTCTTGAGCATCAAATCATCATATCTGAATGCTTTCTGTAAGATCATGTGAGACTGAAGACTGAGAATCACAGGAATAAATTACACTTTACTATATATTCCCATAGAAAACAGTTGTTTAACATTGAAATAATATTACATTTTTACTGTATTTTTGAATGCTAGTTGACTTCATCTAGATAAACTTCTGCTGATAGATGGTTTTGTGTCTTTGCTCACGTCATTGTTCTTACAGTTCAATTAAAGCCATATTCCTAATAAATGATTACCATATGGTTCCCAACATATGGAGACGAGCTCTGTCGCAGTCACACACTCAGCAGAGCCATTTATACACACACTATAGTTGGCGGGCATTTTGGACCCTGTGAATTTGTGTTGAGGAGAAGTAAAGGACTCCACACACACACACACACTCTCTCTCTCTGGCCTATTTTACACACTCAGAGTCTCTATATCCTCCCAGCATCCTTCAGTGCTCTAGATCCACACTTTAGTGTAAAACTAACTCTTACAGACACAGCTGAAATAAATCTCACGAACACTGAAGAAAGCACAGTTAGGTGTTCATAAATGTGTGTTTGCATACAGTATGTTAAACAAAAACTGATCACAGGTGCTGCAAACGTTGAGGACGGCACATTTATGCTTAATAAATCACACACTGCTACATCTTTTTCTACACATATACACTGCCATTCAAAAGTTTGGGATTGGTACGTTTAAAAAGAAGTCTCTTCTGCACACCAAGGCTGCTTTTATTTTATTAAAATTACAAAACAAACAGTAATATTGTGAAATATTATCACAATTTAAAATAACTGTACTTTATTTGAATATAAAATATTTGTTCCTGTGATCAAAGTTGAATTTTCAGCATCATTACTCCAGTCTTCAGTGTCACATGATCCTTCAGAAATCACTATAATATGATGATTTGCTGCTCACAAAACATTTCTTATGCACTGATTTATCAGGCAATATAAGCAATTTTTCATTTTATATTGTATCCTGTCAATCAAAAGGTGTGGAAAAACATGTCAGATTGCAACCCATAGTTTGTGTGAAGAAAATGCGTCTCTTGTGTCGAATTTATTCAAAAAGTTTCAAGACAGTGCCACCATGTGGTCAAAAGTTATAATGAGATTTTAAAAATGCCAATAACTTTTGATTACATTAGCCTGTTGTAACAAAACTGGTCTTAATAGATTCCTTGGCTCATGCCAAGAAAGTAGATACCAATTTTGCCATACCAACCGCCATTTTGAAAACCTACTTTTTCGTGCCGATAATCGAAACCGTTTTCATATACCGCATCAACAAATCTGATGGCTTAATGCTAATCTGCATCTGAAGCTGTATCTCAGGAAAGATTTGACATACTGACACCAAACTTTATGTGTGTAAGTGACACCCGACACTGAACACACCAGATCAATTTGGTGTCAGCGCCACCTATTGGTCAAAAGTAATAAGCAATTATGTCAAATTTAAACTGATTGTATTTATTTTGATTAAAATCATCTCCAAATGTTTTGCAGTTGTTCTGATGTCTTGATATTTTTTGCTCTTCATTCTGAGAGTGAGTGACAGCTCCTCAGTGACCTCTGACCCCTGAATCTCCTCAGACCATCTGTGTTGATTGCTCGTGTCTGTGGTCGTGATGTTTATTTTGTTACGGAAAAAGCTCTACACGAGTTTTCAGGTGAATGTCAGAAGGTCTAACGCTGTCTGTCCTTGCTGCTTTTTCTACATAATGAGAGTACATAAGCACTTGGGCTGTCAAGCTTCAGAAACAACTGAAAAAGCACCAGAAAACTTCTTCAAGAGGATTTAATTGATTAATGACTAACTCAGCCCAGCGTGAACCTGTTAGAGACCAACACATAACAGGAAGTTGAAACGAGGACAGATGAATGAAAGAAACACAGGAAACATGCAAAAACATGCAAAAACAAACAAACAACAGTCATCAGGACACGGGACGTGAGAAGAGGACGTTATTTTCTGTATTGAAAGCTATTTGTGGGTCTGCTGCACATGTACACAGATATTAGATTTACATACATTTACATAAATTATGCTGTTTGAGAGAAATGGACCGCGAGAGATTTTAAAGGTTCCTAATTATGTTCTGGAGTCTCCTATAATAGGTTTACATGCATCCAAGGTCAAACAACACTTTAATTTTCTCATAATTTACCCTGCAGCATCAGCTCTTTACTTGAAGAGTCGAAAAACAGTTTGTTTGACGATTGAGTGTCTCTAAACCCCGCCTTTCTGAGAGTCTACTCCGCTCTGATTGGTCAGATGACCGAGTCTGTTGTGATTGGTCTACTCTGATTGGTCAGATGACCCAGTCTGTTGTCATTGGTCAGATGACCCAGTCTGTTGTGATTGGTCTGCTCTGCTCTGATTGGTCAGATGACCCAGTCTGTTGTCATTGGTCTACTCTGCTCTGATTGGTCAGATGACCCAGTCTGTTGTGATTGGTCTACTCTGCTCTATTTGGTCAGATGACCCAGTCTGTTGTGATTGGTTTACTCTGCTCTGATTGGTCAGATGACTCGGTCTGTTGTGATTGGTCATATGACCCAGTCTGTTGTGATTGGTCTGCTCTGATTGGTCAGATGGCCCAGTCTGTTGTGATTGGTCTACTCTGCTCTATTTGGTCAGATGACCCAGTCTGTTGTGATTGGTTTACTCTGCTCTGATTGGTCAGATGACTCGGTCTGTTGTGATTGGTCATATGACCCAGTCTGTTGTGATTGGTCTGCTCTGATTGGTCAGATGGCCCAGTCTGTTGTGATTGGTCTACTCTGCTCTGATTGGTCAGATGGCCCAGTCTGTTGTGATTGGTTTACTCTGCTCTGATTGGTCAGATGACTCGGTCTGTTGTGATTGGTCAGATGACTCAGTCTGTTGTGATTTGCCTACTCTGCTCTGATTGGTCAGATGGTCCAGTCTGTTATCATTGGTCTACTCTGCTCTGATTGGTCAGATGACTCGGTCTGTTGTGATTGGTCAGATGACCCAGTCTGTTGTGATTGGTCTACTCTGCTATTATATTATTATATATTAATGAAAAACATTTGTGCAGCAATAGTGAGAAAATAAAGCTTTTCAGCAAGCACTTATCTAACCACAACCAGAATCAAAGGCACTAACCATAAAATAAAATAAAAACATACAAACAAAAACTATCAAATGAAACTACAAAATACTAAATAAATGCATAAACCAATAAATAAATAAATGCATAAATAAATAAAGGGATAAATAACTAAACTAACAGATAATGAATCCTGCAGTTCATGACGCATGTGTTTGCTCATGATAAGAGCATGGACTGGGGCGTGAGAGCTGAACTGGTTTATCTGAGAGCACAGACTGATTTCAGATCAGCCTGAAGGCTCTCGCGCTTCATACACACACCACAGCTCACATCAAAAACACAGCACTGAAACATGAGCCAATGCTACAGGCCATCCAGCACATTTAAATATAACAGGAATTACCATTTCATGCATATTCATATCCCTCTCACACACACCGTCTCCTGATTGGCTGAGCCCAACGGATGCTCGCTCAGATGAGAAGAAAACAATCCGAACAATAAGAGAAGGTGGTGAGACATCAGCGAGACGCCCGCGCTATTTTAATCTCTCTGACAGCGTGACGCCAATGCACTCGCTTTAGCTGAAACACGGACATACTGTACGAGTGTGTGTGTGTGTGTTACAGGTGACACTTGGAAAGAGCTCTTTCTTTCTTTCGTCTAAGAGTTTTGACCCATTTTATGTTCTCTCCATAAACACTTACTGAGGAGAAATCTGTGTCACACTGAGCCTGATAGCATGTATTGGACATATGTGATCCTGGATCACAAAACCAGCCATAAGTCACACTGGTAAATGTGTGGCAATAGACAACAATACATTTTATGGTTCAAAATTATCGATTTGTCTTTTAATGCCAAAAATCATTAGGATATTAAGTAGAGATCATGTTCCATGAAGATATTTTGTAAATGTCCTACTGTAAATATATATAAAATTTTATTTTTGTTAGTGGATGCAGCAAAATCACCAACAGGACAACTTTAAAGGTGATTTTCTCAATGTTTTGATTTTTTTGCACCCTCAGATTCCAGATTTTCAAATAGTTGTATCTCGGCCAAATATTGTCCTAACAAACCATACATCAATGGAAAGCTTATGTATTCAGCTTTCAGATGATGCATAAATCTCAATTTCAAAAAAATTACCCTTATGGTTTTGTGGTCAAGGGTCACGTATTAAGACTATGTAAGACTTTTACAATCTTCTTATTTAACTATATTTGCATTTTGCTGATTTATGAACAAAGCTTCCTGTTTTAATTTCTCATCACATAAAAATGACAGCTATGGATTGTTAAATAGATGCAAAGGAACACAAAACCAAACACGGATCATTATGCAAATATATGCATGGAAGAAGGCCAATCACAATTTGCAAACATGATGATGTCAACATTAGTCAGACATTAGTCTGAATTAGAGCTGCACGCTTTGGGATTATATAATATGACTATAAAATAAAAATAATAATAATAAATAAATAAAAAGTTAAACAAAATAAGATATACAGTATTAGTATAATATAAAATATAATACAAAATTTTTAATATAATACAAAAGCATTTGCAGGTTTGCTGTGCTTGTTTATAAGGCTGCACAATTTGGAAAATTTTCTACTCAAAATGGCACATTCAAACACAAAAACGATCCATCAAATGTTACTGTCATTGTGTATTGTTGTGTACAAGTATTGACCAAGAACGCTCTCTGCGTTCACAATATGTGAATGTTCAGATTTGTAGATATGGTGTTTCACAATATCTATTGTATTAATTACTTAGATGTTTTTAAGTAAAGCAGAGTTTACTTAATTCCATATGTGAAATTTACTTAAAAAAATGCGTGTGAAATTTACTTAATTTTTCTTTAAGTTTTTGCATGAATATTTTTTTAAGTCAATTTTACTTATTGTTTTTTCAGTGCAAACACTGTCACTATGAATGATGAAACATTCATATGAATGATGAACACAAACACTGACAGGTGAAACACGGAAACACCAGCGATCAGTGTCTCAATGTCATCTATAAAACATTTGTTTTTAAAGTACATAAACTGATTAGACTGGGAACGGTCACAGCACTTGCATATTGTTAGTTTCACTGCTTCTATTGCTCTCCTCATTTGTAAGTCGCTTTGGATAAAAGCGTCTGCTAAATTAATAAATGGAGGACATGATCAACAGTCTGTCCCTGAATCTGACCAATGAAAGCAGCCGTGGAGGTCAGAGGTCACACAGGTTCGTCAGTGAGTGGCATTCCTCTGCAGAGCAAACACTGAATCAGATCAATGTTTAAACCGCTTTACACAGCTTTAAAACAAACACACTTAACGTAAAAGGGCATCTTTCTAACTTTTGAACCCCTTAAAAGTGCACATTAGCACCTTAGGGCACCCAAACACACCTACTATGACCCTTTTAAAGGTGAATACAGCGAATAAAGTACAGAGATTTGATCAAAACATGCGTCATCAATAAAAAGTGCTCAGTTCACTTACTTAAAAAAATGTAGTCAACCCGTTGCCTTAAAATTATTAAGTAAATAAAGATAATGCTTAATTGAAAAAATTAAGTTATGTGAACTTGACAATTCCACATTACTTTATTAATGTTTACTTTATTTTTACTTTACTTAATTAATGTTTATTAATAATTTTTTTTTTTTTTTTTTTTATTAAGCATGAAGTTTGTTTACTTAAAAAAATGTAGGACACCCATTGCCTTAAAATTATTAAGTCAACTGATCACTTTTTACAGTGAGGGTTAAACATTACAGGGTTGAAGATTGTGGCAACAATCTCTAATAATTAATGGCCTGTGTCATATTTCATGGTGTAGATTCACATTTTATTGAGTCTCTGAGAGACATTATCAAACCCCAACATGACAGATCTGAGATCAGCAACACTACGACACGATAAACATCTCAAACGTTCAGTAAACGCTCATGAAATCTGCTGTTGTGATTGTGTGTTTCTCCCGGTGTCTCCGCACAGAAACACATCTCTCCTCCACAAACTCATGCTTGTGTGATCTGGCTAAGCCTGGATGGGGTCCAAAGCCTCAGGTAAGATACACAAGTGAACACCAGCCTAAACAAACGTTTCAAACCAGATATCGTTTGCTCAGACTTGTGGGAGCTTTTAACTCTTTCCCTGCCAGCGTTCTTCACATGTTCATCTTTCTTTAGAGTGTAATGTTGCTGTTTGAGCCTGAGTTATTCGGTATATTACTGTTCCTGAACTCCCTGAAACGCCTCCACTGTAGTCAAGTCACCTTTATTTAAATAGCGCTTATTACAATACAGATTGTTTCAAAGTGGCTTTACAGAGATAACAGGAAAATAATGCAACAAAGTTTGTTTCTAGAAGAAAATAGCATCACAGTCCAGCTTAAGTAACGTTCAGAAATGGTTCATTTTTGTTGTGAAAAAGTTATTCATTTATTTATACATCTAGCCGCTCTGGAGAAACCCGTGATGTCATCGTCCATCTCAGTTCAGTTCTCATATAATGGTGTCAATGCAGGAGAACAATAATATTGTTGAATATTAAATGTCCCCAACTAAGCAAGTCAAAAGCCAAAGGCGACGAAGACTGAAAAGGCGACAATGTCTGCGTTTACATGGACCCTTATAATCGGATTGACGGCTCAATCGGACTAAAAAACCTTCATGTAAACACCTTAATCAATCTGATTGAGCTCGATCCGGATTGAAAGGGGCAGTTTATTGCTTCTGTAATCTGATCGAGAGAACATGTAAACACTTGATCGGACTGAAAACTGAAACTGAAAGGTTTGCGCATGTGCAATGACGTAGAAATAGAGTAATGGCGTATGACGCATGAGCTGTTCTTCCTGATTAATAAAGTGTAATATAAATGAGTGTCCCGTTATTCTATAATCCTCCGTTCACTCAGGACAAGAAGCAAGACAACATCCCACCAGTGCTGGTTTCAGACTCTCATCCACACACGACTGGTTTTGGGCGCGGGGTTTTACTGCGTGATCAATATAAGCAGCGGCAAAGCGGGTCATATGCTCATTGTCTCCAAATCATGACCAGAGACGGATAAATATTAGTGTGCGCATGTCAAAAAAATCGTTTGCGATTTGAAGCTTGATATAAACACGCACATCAGACCGATTATTTATCGTTCATGTAAACACCGTGTTCGGATTCATCAATCGGATTGATTTCATTCCAATTGAACCAAAGTGTGTCCGTGTGAACGTAGCTAGAAAAAACTCTCGTGAGACCCAGACTCAGTCGCTCAGTTCTCCTCTGGCCAATGAACCGACAGTGTATGATTATGATTATGATTCAGGCAGCATTACAGGTCAGAGGTCAGACTGGATCAGAACAATCAGAATATTATCCAGTTGATCTGGTTTGAGATCAGAGTCACACCGGGATGGAGACGGGTTTGTGTAGTGGACACGATCTCTGCGTACACTTCAGGGATGTGTTGGTCGTGTCTAGGCTCATGTACAGTATTAACAGTAATATATCATATAGAATATATTCACCTTATAATAAGTATTTTATTTTGGCAGAAACTTTTTACCACGGTAAAGTATTGTATATGGGAAAGCTAAAGCCTGTACAAATGTAATATAAAAAGACAAAAGTGTTCCAACAGTCCAGGTTTGTTTGACTCTGATGGTTGTTGATGTGAACAGAGACTGTTCTTCCCCGGCTCGGCCACAGAGGGCAGCAGAGACACACTGTACAAATAATTGTTGGTTTAACTTAAAAAAAAGTAAGTTACCTGGTTGCCTTAAAATTTTGCTTTTATTTTATAAGGACAGTGTGCACTGTTCTTGAACTCTCTGAAACGCCTCCATTGTAATCTTGAGTTTATTCCGGGAACGAACACGTCACAATATTCCTCATTATAATAATTGATACGCAGAATAAAGGGGCGGGGCCTGGTTGAGTTAGTTAGTGGTGTGTTAAACTGGTGGTTATGGTAAGGGACGGGACATTTCCCAAACACACTCGAAGCGCTCGACCAATCACAACACACTGCTCCAGCCAACCAATCAGAGCACAGTGTGCTTTTCAGAAGGAGGGGCTTCATAGAGACAGGAAGTAAACATGAGTGTTTCCCGAACACCGCCGTAACTCGCTGTTTAACTACTATAGTACGATTCATCGTTGAAGAAATCGACTAGCTCGTCACGACTGTTTCCCGAAACAATGTCGCAAATTGGTCGTTCAACCGCGCTGATGTCATGCAGGTGATGGAGTAATAACTACTGTTAATGAATCTGTTTAAGATCGAATTAATGCTAGATGTTTTGCTATAAATTACAGACATGAAATCTGAGGAATATTTCTCATTTTTCGCAGCTTTATTTATTTCCAGATTCAATCATAGACTCGTTCTTACGCACTAGATCGCGTTCACACATGCGCACTCTTCAAAAACAACACTTTAAATCTCTTGACAAACTAAAAGACGTAAATGTATTGTATGTATTGTAAATAAAGACACAGATTGCACTGAATGTCAGTTTGCTTATTCTGCTCAAGATCAGGATTTATTGAGTCACATGTCATGCAAACTAGAAACTGCTTCTAACCGCAGGTCGAGAGTGTCGCTGAACACACAACTCTGCGATGCGGTTTGTTGGGACGATGCTTTCGGGAAACCAGAGTGTTACTGACAGACTGGGAAGAGTGGAGATTAAACAATGGAGAATATGAGGAAAATAATCAACATTTAAGCAGGAAAACCTGTTCTAGTAGAGCCTGAAACAACATCAAGACTGTAAAAGGGCGTAATAGGTCGTCTTTAAAAGTATGGTTGTCAACATGACAGGTTAAGAATGGACAATTAATTTCTTAATTATCTTTTTATATTTTGTGAGTGTTCAGGGCTGCGGTTTGTCTGGAGCCGCTTAAATCTGACAGGTCGCATCGGGTGAGGGAAATTAAATATACACAAACGAGATGTTCATGTTGGTTAAATACATTCAGAAGCATGTCGAGACTCGATCAGAGAGAAACAGGCCAAAGCACGACTATATTTGCTGATAATAAGTTGATGTTAGTCACCAGCCACAGCCTTCAGTGAAACCGTCTCTGAAACTAAGAATACATGCTGACCTCTTTCTCACTGTGCGCTCGCAGAGGAGAGCACAGGTGCATTGTGGGAAATGAGAGACTGCTTTAAGGAAGCAAAGGCTGAACTTGATCAACTATGATCAGTGATAGACCAATATATCAACCACCAATGGACCGTTAACTGAGCCAAACCTGGAGATTATCAGAAATATCCAGAATCCCAGCACTCAGATATCTTTAGAGAAAATGTGAATAAAAGTGAATATTGTATAAAACACATGTCTTGAGGAACATGGGACTGCAACAAGGCTGCTAAAAACTTAAAAATAAATAAATAATACATATATACATATATAATAATATATATATATATACACACACACACACACACACACACACACACACACACACACACACACACACACACACACACACACACACATATATATATAGATATTAAAATAAATAATTTAAATGTACTAAGGGATCTGCTGGAAAGTTTAGAGAAAAAATTTAAAATGTAAATAAATAAATATAAATAAAAATAATAAAAATAAAAGATACTACGGGATCTGCTGCAAAGCTTAGAAAATAATAGCGTGAAACATAAAAAATAAATAAACAGTAAATAAAAGTAAAAACAAAATACATATTAATTATTTATTTATTCATATTAATTAAATAAAATTACAAATGAAATAAAATGTAAATTAACATTTAATTTTAAAGGTAATCTGCTAAAAAGTTAAAGAAATAATAATGTATAATATAAATTAATTAATTACAAATATTAATTAACCAAAATAAATTAATTGAAAAGTTAAAGAAATTCTAAATAAACATTCAAATAAATAACATTAAATAAAAATGTAAATTAACATTTAAATTCAAAGGTACTTAAGGATCTGATAAAAAGGTTAAGAGAAAAATAGTGTAAAATGTAAATAAATAACCATTCAAATAAAATAAATAAGTACATATAATTAGTTTTTATAATGTAAAATGATCATAATTAAAAAAATATATATTTTAATAACAAATTAAAATCAATAACTGAATTAAATATACATCTAACTCGGCTCTTAAATCTGGCTTAATTCATTGCTTTCATTTTTTCACAGTATAATTTTCTTTATACGTGACGCTTTTCATTATATTTGTTGTGGCATCAGAACATTAGAAACCCGCGTCTCTCGTGTGTCAGTCGCTGAAACACCAGAAACAGAGAAACCTGATGACTCCAGTCTCTGTAAACTCGGTTCAACACGTGGACATTAGTCAAGCTCAACTTCACACAGATCTCAGTGATTCAGAAAGCTTGAAACCTGGAATTACAGAAGCAAATGAGACGTGCTTCTGATCAACATGAGGAGTGAACGAGGATCACACACACCTGTCAATCAAACCTTCAGATGCGTCATTATCATGATGAGCTCTGATCAGTTAAAGAGTCTCAGAGATCAAAACATGCACAGCTAATGCGTTTACAACACAAAACACCCACAATGCACTGTGCTTGACTTGATCTTCCATTTCCAGTGTGAGGAATGAACCAGAAGATTGATTTCTTTCTAAAAGCAACAGTACATGTACTGCGTTAGACTACACTGGGAAGGGTCACAGCACTGGCATACTGTCCTATTGTTAGTTTCACTGCGTCTATTGCTCTCATTTGTAAGTCGCTTTGCATAAATTAATAAATGTAAATGTAAATGTTTTAAAAGGGCGAAAAGATAGCATTGATTTAGATTCTGACAGAATTAAACATGCAACATGATGATGTCATGTGACAACAATAGAACGTATTACTGTTTGAAAAAAAACAAAAAAGTTTAGATAGAAACTCGTATAAATTTAATTAAATAATAGTGCTGTCAAAGCGATTAAATGTAAAACTTTGTATATATATATATATATATATATATATATATATATACAAACTTAGCACTAATAAATAAATAAATAAATCTTAAAATAAAATAAATAAAAATAAGATTGAAATATATTTGGCTAAAATAAAAAATTATTTAAAATAAATAACACTGATATATATAAATTATATAATTATTTATTAATTTATTGATAACTAATTGACAAATTTAATAAATAAATATAATTAATTTATTACTAATTAATTATACATTTATATATAAATTACTAATCTATTTAAAACTTTAAAACAAAAAAATAATACATTTGATAAATAAAAACAAATAATTAATATATATATATATATATATATATATATATATATATATATATATATATACATATATATATATATATATATGGTTTTATATAATAAATAAAGTTTAAAAAATAAAATGAAATAGTACATATATTTATTATTTTTAAATATTTTATTTATTATATCCTTTTATTTGATTCAAATGAACAAAATGATGAAAATAAACAATACATCTAACCGTACAGTACTATAGTGAGTAATGATGTAACACAATTTGTTCACATAACAAAGCGTCTGCTAAATGATTAAATGTAGAGCACTGAGACTCCTGATCTACGAGCGTGAACGGTCAATTTTCTGTCGGATCAAATACTGTCATCAGAACGATTAAACATCGTTAGTTAACACGGCCACATTTACAATGATGCAGATCACATGAGAAGTGCGTTTTAAAAGAGTGCATGCTTGCGATGCACTGGCCGAGCGTTTGAGGCTATATTGAGCGTGTGTGTGTGTGTGTTGTTCACAGTCAGTGTGAATTATACAGCGGATAATTTCCTTTATTCTGGCTGGGTTTCTTTCATGTCAATGGCCAGGTGCAGCAGTGCACACACACACACACACACACAGACACAGACACACACAGACACACACACACACACAGACACACACAGACACACACAGACACACACAGACAGACACAGACACAGATCTGGACTGTAGAAGACAGTTTACACTGTTAACTGCTATATGCTTGTGCTGATACATTTCAATGCAATCAAGCACAGTAAGAACAGCTTGTGTTCATATACTTGTATACATTTTGGGCTTAAAAGGCCATTTGCAGATCTGATTTAATGTCATGCAAGCAATATACAAACTGCAAATATTTCATTATATTATAGTAGGTGTTTTGCTTCACGGTGAGTGCTCATGAGAACAGAAAATCAAGAGCATCACCGAGCACTATACGCTTACATGCACTAAAATAACCCATTTATAATGAGATTGATGGAAAAACGTTCATGTAAACACTTCAGTCGATCTGGACGAGCTCAATCCAATATCAATCAGACTGAAAGCGGTGATCAGAAATAATCTGATCGACATCAACAAATTAAGCAGAGCATAATAAATCAGTTTAAAATAAAAAATACTTAAAATAAATAAATAAATATTTATAGATTAAATATTAGATTAAAATAAAAATTTAAATTTAATAAGTAAACTTTGATTGAAAGAATTAAATAAATTTGACTAAAATAAAAAAACTGATTAAATAAGTCCAATTTGATTTTAATAAATAAATAAATGAATTTGATTAAAATAAAAATAGATTAAATAAGTCAAATTTGACAGAAAAATGTATAAATAAATAATTTTATCAAAATAAAAAATATTAAACAAGTCAGATTTGACTGAAATAAATATATAAACGAATAATAAATTTGATTTAAAAAAGAAAATGATTAAAATAAGTCCAATTTGATTTTAAAAAATACATTGGTTAAAATAAAAATATATAAATAAATAATAAATTTGATTAAAATATATATATTTTTTTAAATAAGAAAAATTTGATTGAAATAAAAATATAAATAAATAATAAATTTGATTCAAATAAATACATTTTTAAAATGAGTCAAATTTGATTGAAATAAATAAATAAATAAATGTGATTTAAATAAATAAATCAAATTTGATCTGAATGTGGCGACTGGGAACTGCTCATGCAATGAAGAATTGTTTGGAATTTGTGTAATATAGGAATATCTGAATCGGATTGCAACATTCGTATAAACAGATCCGAAATCAAACTGGATTCATTTCCATTAAAGGGACACCAGGCAGGAATCCCGTTTTTGTCAAACAGCGACCCCTAGAGTCGCTGTGGAGTACTTGTATTTAACGTTACTGTCGTAAATTTCTTTTGCCAAGTGTGTCAGAGGTTCTGGGTTCTAATCCGTACTAGTAGTATAGTTTATTTTCCTCATCAAAACCGATTGTTTATTAGTGGTTGTATTTCAAGCAGGGACACGTTTTTTGTGCATTAGGTTTTGTGATTTCACCGTAATAAATATAGAGTCTCTCCTCAACGGATTGAGGCGCGCGTTTGTGTGAAGACTGTGCGCGTCACAACAGAACACTCTATCCGCGCCACTGATCGCAGCGGCAAAAAGCACTTTGGTCACTTGATTTAAAAAACAACACATTTCAGATCGCCTCTTATTTAACAAACGAACGAAATTAATGCTCTACTAGAATTACCTGGATATGTTTTATTTGTTTGTATGGGTACATCCGTGCCGCGAGATGTTTCAATGGGGACATATAACACCCGCAAATTACGCTCGTGTCTGACTCCTCGCTCGGTCAGTCTGCCGTTTCCTCTTTCTCTGTTCCTCCGACAATGCTTTCGGCATCTTATATGCCGGTGTGGTGCCGAATTCTGACCCCCGCCAAATTATTACCCCCCTAGTATGGTAGGTTTAGGATTAGTTGTGGGGGAGGGGTTATGATTAGGGGTGGGGTTAGGATTAGGCAATCAGATACTGATTTCAACGAGGGGGGTTATAATTTGGCAGGGAGTCGAAATTCGGCACAACACCGGCTCAACCATGACGATAGTGTGACAAACTCGATCCCTCTCTACCTTCCTGGATGGGGGCGTGTATGTGTGCAGTGCCGTAAAGGAATATGTTACATCGCGAGAGCTGATATCACGCGATACTTCCTGAGGCTGAGGCCGGCGGCCCGCCGCACCAAAGTTGCAAGTGAGATTTTTCCACTCACAGGCACCAGGGGGGTGCGAGAAGGCCACCATTCAACCCGAAAGAAGTCATATAACCATTTCAATAACTCTGAAGCTGTTCAGTTAAGCTAAAAAAACTGCATAGAATCCCTTTAATGTGAACAAATCTACAGTCAATCAATCCCACATCAGAAATCAACACACACTTCTCTGCACACTACAACAGGAAAGCTGAAGTGTGATTGTAAAGCATCGGTGCAACAGGAAAACACTGCAGGTGAGAGAAGCAGATGGAGTGAACCGAGTGTGTTCGGGTCAGAGAGTGTGTGTGTGTGCGTGTGTGTGTGTGTGTGTGTGTGTGTGTGTGTGTGTGTGTGTGTGTTAACAGATCGAGGCTGAGGACCATCTGTCTCACAGCCGCGGGGATACGGACCAGCACTGCTCATAACCGGAGGAGATATTAATAGATAAACACACATATGTCACATCACGAACACTCAACAGAAACCTGTTACTGTCGGGACCATTTTAACACGCGGAAACTAGATAACAGCATAATGCACAGAAAAAAATCAGTTATATAAATCTCCTCTGAAATCAGAATCAGAAATAATAAATGTTTCTTGAGCATCAAATCATCATATTATACTGATTTCTGAAGGATCATGTGACACTGAAGACTGGAGTAATGATGCTGAAAATTCAGCTTTAATCACAGGAATATATTACACTTTACTATATATTCACATAAAAACAGCCGTTTCAAATAGTAATATTATTTCACTTTTTTACTGTATTTTTTATTAAATAAATCCACCCTTGATGAGCAGAAGAGACTTTAAACAAATCTTTATTATTCCATTATTACACTTTTTAAAGGATTAGTTCACTTCAGAATTAAAATTTCCTGATAATTTACGATTTATTTTACTCTTAATGTCTTTCTTTCTGCAGTCGAAGAGAAATTAAGGTTTTTGAGGAAACATTCCAGGATTTTTCTGCATATAATGGACTTTAATGGGGTCCAACGATTTGAAGGTCCAGATTGCAGTTTCAGTGCAGATTCAAAGTCTCGACTCGATCCAGCCGAGGAATAAGAGTCTTATCTAGACAAACCAACGGACATTTTATAAACAAAATAAACATTTATATACTTTTTAATCACAAATGCTGGTCTTGCACTAGCTGTGATGCGCCACACATTACGTAATCACGGTGAAAGGTCAAGCGTGACATAGGCGGAAGAACCGACCTAGTGTTTACAAAGAGAACGCGCAAATATTAAGTCAAACGCCATTTACAAAAAAAAAAAAAGATTAAAGGTAAAACAACAAGTTTTTTCACCCTACCCTACATTTCTGACCCAGAACACGCGTGACCTTTCAACATGATTACGTGCAAGACCAGCATTAGTGGTTAATACATTTTTTTCACATTTTTGTATAAAATGTCCGCTGTTTTGTCTAGATAAGACTCTTATTGCTCGGCTGGGATCGTGTTGAGACTTTGAATCTGCATTGAAACTGCAATTTGGACCTTCAACCCGTTGGACCCCATTAAAGTCACTATATGGAGAAAAATCCTGCAATGTTTTCCTCAAAAACCTTCATTTCTGAAGAAAGACATGAAGAAAGAAAGACATGAACATCTTGGATGACGTGGGGGTGAGTAAATTATCAGGAAATTCTAATTCTGAAGTGAACTAATCCTTTAATTTCTTTAAAAAAAAATCCTTTAAAAGGAACACGCCGACTTTTTGGGACTTTAGCTTATTCGCCGTATCGCCCAGAGTTAGATAAATCCATACATACCCTTCTCATCTCTGTGCGTGCCGTAACTCTGTCTGACGCACCCAACGCTAGCCTAGCTTAGCACAAAGACTGAAGGTAAATGGCTCCAGCTAGCATACTGCTCCCAATTAGTGACAATAAGTGTTTCCTACTTACATGTTGTTATTTGTATAGTCACAGTGTGTACAAATAACAAGGTCACATGGGACACAGGCATCTTTTAACCGTATACATACTGGGAACTATATTCTCAGAAGACGAAGCACTGCTACTGCGGCGTGATTTGCTCGCAGCGCCTGAAAAGCCCTGTGGTGAGCAAGGGGGTAATCCATCAGCCGGAAACTGAAGCCTCGCGGGAGCCGCCATTGTAGCAGAACTTCACCTGCTGTTAGCGTTCCATTGACTCCCATTCATTTTGGCGTCACTTTGACAGCGAATAACTTTACATTTGAGGCGTCCAAAGACTTCATTTGTCCATTATTTATTTCTAAAGAAACACGACAATGTGTAAAAGGCTTCATTACTTTGTACCTTACGTTATGGCCCCGTAGAAGCCGTTTTTGTAAAAATAGGCTAACGATTGCGTCATAACCACGCGACTCTCTGTCGCACAATAGAGACATTACCGTATAGACAGGAGGAGAAGCTCGCAGGGAATCTTTTACTGTCTATGAGGCAATCGGGGGGACATGGAGAAATAAAGTCAAGGGAGAAGCCCATAGATAGAGAGTCCATAAAAGCAACGGGACAAAATATTTCAACAACGTTTTTGAGGAATTGGAAATAATTCGGTATGTGGCACAGCTACTAGAAGATTTACAACTGTCAGACAGGTTGCTCACGTCACATCTACGTGGTCAAGCTCAGTTTGAGCCTGCGCAGTCGCTCAGCCATCAGGAAGTGAGTGTTTTAATCGGGCTTCAGTTTTCTCCGTTGAAATCAAGGGGGTCGCTGTGTCCATTTCTTTCACTGTCTATGGTGGCGAGGAGCAGAGAGTGATGCACTAATCACTCCGCCCAAGTAGCAGTGCTTCGCCTTCTGAGAATATAGTTCCCAGTATGTATACGGTTAAAAGATGGCCGTGTCTCATATGACCTTGTGATTTGTTTGTATGGACTTATCTAACTCTGGGGGATACGGTGAATAAGCTAAAGTCCCAAAAAGTTGGCGTGTTCCTTTAAGGCTGCAAATGAGCTCAAATACATTAAATGACTTGTTGTGTGCATGAAAACGTGATTTGAAGTCTCTTTAGAGAACAACACTGAGCTCATACCTTGTGTCTGCACTTCAGGACGACACCGTACGCTCCTGCCAGAGAAAGAGAGAGAAACAAACAGGTTTTACTCAAACTTTCACCCAGTTACCTGTCTTTGTAAACACGATTCTCAGCAGATTCATGCAGCCGTGCCAAAACCTCCATCCAAAAAAAACTCTGAGCGTTTTGTGTCTGATGAATAAAGCGACTGAAGGGAGAAGACGGAGAAAGACGAGGCATTGATTTACACACCTGACAAAGAGAGAGAGACGTTAAGAGAACCGTAAGAACATCTTGTTTCCTCTTAAGACCTTCAGGACGGGACGCAACAGAGGAACAAATCGCACTCGTTTAATTAGCCCAATTCATTATAAACCTCATATGAGCACGTTTAGCCCAAACAATACGCAAATTGGCACGCAGGTGTTTGTGTTTTTTGTGGGTTCTGGCTCTATCTGTGGCACAAATCTACAGTCCCGCAGGATCTGAGCTCATCCAAAAAACAGATCCAAGAACAACCTCAGAATCACGTTTACCACAACCTGCTCAATGTCAAGAGATACACAGCTCTTATAGAGGATATTAGGGCTACTCAGTTATTAAAGGATTAGTTCACCTCAAAATGAAAAAACACACTATGCTTTTGAGTTCTTCTCTACAGTTAGTCCAGTTTCTATATATTTGCTATTATACAATATGCATAGAAATTATGCAAAATGTATAGAAAAACAAAAAGCTCACAGAAAAAGCATACATAACCAGTTATTAATATTTAGTTGGTTCTATCTTGTTTTTGCATGTGATAGTCAACGAGTGTATCTCTGAGATGCTATGAGTGAGTGGAGGCGGGGCTCATTTGCATATTCATTGAACAACGTATGCTAAATGAGGCAAGGGTGTCGAGTTACATTCAAGATATTTTAAGGCATGGAGAATTATTTTTTCCAAGAAAAAAGGTGCTTAAATATGTCATTTTGGTGATTAAAGATGAGTTTTAAGGGATAAAATGATTGATTACAGGAGACTTTAAGACATAACTGATTGTAGATACTCGCAAAGACAGGAATTTTGACACATTATGTATTTGTGTATTTGATCCGTCAAGCTCAATAAGGAGGCAGAAATTAGTATATACGGTTCTATGAATATGCAAATGAGCCCCGCCTCCACTCACTCACAGCATCTCAGAGATCCACTTGTTGATGATCACATGCAAAAACAAGATAGAACCAACAAAATATTAATAACTGATTATGTGTGCTTTTTCTGTAAGCTTTTTGTTTTTCCTATGCATTTTTTTTGCATAATAGCAAATATATATATAATATATATAAACTGGACTAACTGTAGAGAAGAACTCAAAAGCATAATGTGTTTTTTCCCCCCCAAAAAAGATGATTCATATGATTAATGATGATGGAGCCACCATTTCATATTCTGACATAATAAGATGTTAAGATTTGATCACTTCACTGTCATGAATAATGAAAAGGAAAAGACATTTATTATGGATTGGAATGATTTTTACTTCAGCATTGAAGAAAAAACAGACATTAAATCGCTTTAATATCTCAATTACACAGCAATGAGATTAAATGGAGAGCAAATGGAGACTTCTGATGAAGAATCTCAATCTCAAATCTCCTGCTAATCTCATACGTCTCTCTGTGTTATTTATATACCTACATACACTAAAAAACATTTTTTCTCAGAAATTGCTAGCAAATGTAACAAATAATAAAAGAAACGGTAACACATTGAATTAAACATGAAATTTTTAAGTAGAAATACTAAAAATATTGTTTTCTTGTGAAATGTACTACGATAATCTTTGTTTCATTTACAACTTAACATTTTTTTTTCCAGTATAGTATACATTCATATTTTTAATTAGCTTTTATTTTTATATTTTTAGTTTATATTTTAAAGACGACCTATTACGCCCTTTTACAGTCTTGTTGATGTTTTTAGGCTCTACTAGAACAGGTTTTCATGCTTGAATGTTGATTATTTTCCTCAAATTCTCCATTGTTGCGGCTCCTCTCTTCCCAGTCTGTCAGTAACGCTCTGTTTACTTCCTGTCTCTATGAAGCTCCTCCTTCTGAAAAGCACACTGTGCTCTGATTGGTCAGCTGGAGCAGTGTGTTGTGATTGGTTGAGCGCTTTGAGTGTGTTTGGGAAATGTCCCCCCCCTTACTATAACCACCAGTTTAACTCACTAATAACTAACTCAACCAGGCCCCGCCCCTTTATTCTGCGTATGAATTATTATAATGAGGAATATTGTGACGTTTTCGTTCCCGGAAAAAACTCAAGATTACAATGGAGGCGTTTCAGAGAGTTCAGGAACAGTTACGTTTTTTTTTTAAGTTTAAATTAAGTGTTAAGTAACTTTAGGTCTATTTTAATTAACAAAAATGAGTTTTAATAGTTTTAGTTAACCTTAACAACACTGGTGTCTCCAGATCTGCTCAGGATATCAATGCCTGCAATCAAAAGTCTTCAATATATGAACTCAAACATTTATTATCAAATCATGAGCATCTGACATCTGGATGTCAATTATTCTTATTTCTCTTAAGCAAACATCTGAGATGCAAAAAAATGTGTTTCTCGTTATTTCCGCTTCACAAATGCGATGACATCAGTGCAGCACTGATGCAAAATGAAGACGGACCAAAAGAACAGCACGCAATCACACACACACACACACACACACACACACACTCGTGCTGCGAATGTCCTGCAGTGAAACAGCCTGTGATGCTCATATTTGACTCAATGTGCAATAAAGACGTGATGCTGGTAAACTACACTGAAACATCTACTGCAGAGCCCCGCCCACTCAGCCAATCAGGAGGAGCGTAACACTAGCCTCCACCAATCAGCTGAAGAGAAATGACCAGTTTCTGCGAGCCAGTGAATCTCGATGATCAAGTGAAACAGGCTAATCTTCAAGACATATCTAGCCTAACCTGCTTTTTACAGAGCTGGAAAAGAAAAAAAGCAAGAAAACCAGGCCATAAAAGTGGAACTATGTGACCCGTTTATACAGGCGCAACAGTTTCCATTCCATCAGCATTTCTTTTCCATTTTTCCTGAATAAGGAAAACATCTAACAAGGACAGTATAGTCAATCTCGAATTACACACAAATATTGTTTTGGACAATTGTCCAAGAAGCATTTTTAGCACTAACACAACAAAATGAAGAGCAGTTGCACATAATGAGTTGAACTAATTATCATTATCATGCTGCCACACAGAACTATGGGAAGTTTGGCCTCATAAACTTATATGAGTAGTGCTGTTCATCAACAGTACACAAAATGTGTTGCAAATTAATTTCAGGGAAAAAAATGAGAAAAATGTACAGAAATGGTTTTAAATATGGTAAAATGTGTGCAGAGTTGGAATCACTACACTGTTTTTTGTTGCTGCAAGCGCATTCAAATTAGCCAAAATACTTAAAGGGACAGTTCCTCCAAAACTGACTTTCACACACGAAGATGTTGTCTCGGTGTTTATTATTTCCATACAAATAAAGTGAAATGTTATTCTGGTGTTCAAAATATCGAAGCAGATATGTTAACTGAAATTAAAAGTAGGGCTGAACGATTAATTGCATTTGCGATAATATCGCGATATGATGAAATGCGATTTTGTAATCGCAAAAGCGGCGATTACACTAGTCACGTGACACGAGAGAGAAAAGCAGTCTACAGATCAAGCATCAACTTGGCATGCTACCTACGCATAGGTCTGGCATACAGGAAAGAACAGTTTATTTTTTATGTATGTGATATTTATTCTCTCTCCAACAATTCTGGATCGATTCAGATAATTTCAGAATCGAGTCTGAGCTTAGTTTTTAAACACAGATGCGTGATGGCGCTGCGCGTGCTTTAGAAACAACCGTATTCTGCTTTCTTCTAATTTCTCTCTCTCTCTCTCTCTCTCTCTCTCTCTCTCTCTCTCTCTCTCTCACACACACACACACACACACACACACACACACACACACACACACACACACACACACACACACACACACACACACACACACACACACACACACACACACACACACGACACCGCTCGAACCTTCCGAAAAATAAGCTTTCATAAAATTCGGGGTTTAAGCGAATTACAAGGACAGTCGCGGGCTTCATTGAACAGGTTTTGCCGCTTTGATGTTAATCTTGCAGTGCGCGGTCTTGCCCGCCGGAATTTTACATACAAATGCTCCACAAAGGCATTATTTATGTCTTTTGGAATGCAGTTGGCTTATATATTCAAATATGAAAATCACTGAGAAAGCTGCTTTCATTTTAAAATACTTACGCGCGCTTTGTGAAGAGCGCTCGTGCATGCGGCTGTGAGCGACTCATTGGTTAAATGTACTTGCATCTCAAAATGCTTTTGACGCGAAATTAATGTAAACACGGTCAGTTATATCTTAAACCAACAGGACAAACCACATTTACAATTTCAAAAGAGATATGTGCATTAGTGTGAATGCAGCTTATCGTATAGGGGGAAAATCACTCCAGCTCTTGAATGGAAAACGTTCAGACAGCCTACTTTTAAATACTGAAAGCACTCTTTGTTTATTGCTTGTCATGTTTTTTTTTTCCCTCTTTATTTACTAGCTTTTATATTTTGAAGCTATATTAGTTTATAGCCCATTTAAAATTCTTAACATGTAATTGGTTTAATTAAATGTTTATATATATATATATATATATATTTAAAGTATGTATATTTACACATAGGGCTGAACGATTAATTGCATTTGCGATAATATCGCGATATGATGAAATGCGATTTTGTAACCGCAAAAGCTGCGATTACACTGGTCACGTGACACGAGAGAGAAAAGCAGTCTGCAGATCAAGCATCAATTTGGCACGCTACGCATAGGTCTGGCATACAGGAAAGAACAGTTTATTTTTTATGTATGTGATATTGTGTTATTTATTCTCTCTCCAACAATTCTGGATCGATTCAGATAATTTCAGAATCGAGTCTGAGCTTAGTTTTTAAACACAGATTCGTGATGACGCTGCGCGTGCTTTAGAAGCAACCGTATTCTGCTTGCTTCTAATTTCTCTCTCTCCCTCTCTCACACACACACACACACACACACACACACACACACACACGACACTGCTCGAACCTTCCGAAAAATAAGCTTTCATACAGTTCGTGGTTTAAGCGAATTACAAGGACAGTCGCGGGCTTCATTGCACAGGTTTTGTCGCTTTGATGTTACTCTTGCAGTGCGCGGTCTTGCCCGCCGGAATTTTACTTACAAATGCTCCACAAAGGCATTATTTATGTATTTTGGAATGCAGTTGGCTTATATATTCAAATATGAAAATCACTGAGAAAGCTGCTTTCATTTTAAAATACTTACGCGCGCTTTGTGAAGAGCGCTCGTGCATGCGGCTGTGAGCGACTCATTGGTTAAATGTACTTGCATCTGAAAATGCTTTTGACGCGAAATTAATGTAAACACGGTCAGTTATATCTTAAACCAACAGGACAAACCACATTTACAATTTCAAAAGAGATATGTGCATTAGTGTGAATGCAGCTTATCGTATAGGGGGAAAATCACTCCAGCTCTTGAATGGAAAACGTTCAGACAGCCTACTTTTAAATACTGAAAGCACTCTTTGTTTATTGCTTGTCATGTTTTTTTTTCCCTCTTTATTTACTAGCTTTTATATTTTGAAGCTATATTAGTTTATAGCCCATTTAAAATTCTTAACATGTAATTGGTTTAATTAAATGTGTTATATATATATATATATATATATATATATATATATATATATATATATATATATATTTAAAGTATGTATATTTACACATGTAATTAAATACATATTTTAAATGTTATTAAGATTAATTAATAAGAAAAAAAGTAGATCGGATCATGAGCTGCCTAAAGATTCCCATCCCTACTGTACAATGATTTATTGCTTGTCTTTGTCGACTAATACAGAAGGTAAAGAACTTAAAGTAATCGCATATTAAATCGCAATCGCAATATTGGTTAAAAAAATCGCAATTAGATTATTTTCCATAATCGTTCAGCCCTATTTACACATGTAATTAAATACATATTTTAAGTGTTATTAAGATTAAGTAATAAGAAAAAAATTAGATCGGATCATGAGCTGCCTAAAGATTCCCATCCCTACTGTACAATGATTTATTGCTTGTCTTTGTCGACTAATACAGAAGGTAAAGAACTTAAAGTAATCGCATATTAAATCGCAATCGCAATATTGGTTAAAAAAATCGCAATTAGATTATTTTCCATAATCGTTCAGCCCTATTTACACATGTAATTAAATACATATTTTAAGTGTTATTAAGATTAAGTAATAAGAAAAAAATTAGATCGGATCATGAGCTGCCTAAAGATTCCCATCCCTACTGTACAATGATTTATTGCTTGTCTTTGTCGACTAATACAGAAGGTAAAGAACTTAAAGTAATCGCATATTAAATCGCAATCGCAATATTGGTTAAAAAAAAATCACAAGATTATTTTCCATAATCGTTCAGCCCTAATTAAAAGGAAAACTGAAAATATGAACAATAAAAGTAAATTCAAATATCAATAAAGACTATAATAGTATAAAAATAGTACTATAATAAAACTGCACACAAGAAAGATTTGGAACTAGGGTTATTATTGTTAACTAAAACTAAAACAATAAAAATATTAATTAAAATAAATAAAATAAAAACAAATAAAAAATCAAATCTTATTTTATTTTATCTGGTTGCCGTGGAAACCTAAATTAAAAACCTAATTTCTCATTTTTATTTAGTTTAAGTTGCAGTACTCAAATAACTAAGACTAAACTAAATCTAAAAATTTAAATCTAAAAATACTTGAACTCTAGCTAAAATTAAAATTAAAACAAAAAATATATATAAAAAAAAAAACTAATTCAATCATTGGTCCTGGTCATGACGTTAAACTGGTAGGTTACCCGAACTAGACCCTATTGGATCAGAGGATCACAGATCAATATGGTTATGGGGACCGACCTAGTGTAACTATTGAAGTACCTGGGCAGCAGCAGTGTTACTTTAACCCCACGGTGGCAAGTACAGTGTTCAACTCTGGAAAGGCTGGTGGAGACAAGACGTAGGCGAGTAAAGGGAGACCCTTGAAAGGCGTAGTCTACTGCCCTCCATGTTTGAGGACTTGCGACCCTTCATGGAGTAACTTAGCAAAGAATACAATATGGAACCACAACACAATTCAAAAGATGCTGGCACGGTCGTCGCCCAGACGAAAAAGGACCGCGGTGGTAGGTTGACCACTTTGCCCGCCACTGGTTACATAAAATCAGCGAAGAGTGGAAATATCAAGCAGTTCTGCGTTGCTACCTACAACGTTAGAACCCTAAACGACACCATCTGTAGCGAAACAGGTGAGATCATCACGCACAAAGTTGATCGAATCATAGCCGGCTGCGAGAAACACCACATCGACCTCGTAGCACTTCAAGAGCACCGACTCCGAACACCCGACTCGGTGGGCTATAAGAAATACAACAGCTGGACGATGGCACATACAGACTCATTGGAAAGCCACGGATCAGCCTTGCTATATAACACCAGAATCACTCAGTCGATCATCTCTGTCACCACTAAATCAGAGCGCATAATTGTCATGCATTTAGAAGGCAAATATGCTTTGTGTCCGCATACGCCCCGACGGAGACATCAGATTCTTCAGCAAAAGACACGTTCTATGATGATCTTGATGAGCTGATAAAGTCAATTCCGCCACACACGGTCACCATTCTTGCCGGCGACTTGAACGCAAGAATTGGTAAGGACAGTCACGACACCAATCCTAGAGTGGTAGGCAACTTCAGCTACCACGCAATCTCAAACGACAATGGTCGAAGACTAATCAGCATGTGCGAGTTTTCCAGTCTGCGCCCAGCGAACTCTTGGTTTCGAAATCGACCGACGTGACTACGCACATATAAGAGCCCAAAAGGAGATTACACTCAACTAGACCACATTGTCTTCAACACCAAGTGGTGGAAGTCAGTTAAAAACTGTCGCGCTTACAACACCTGCGCCGTTGGATCAGACCACAAGATGGTGAGCGCTAAATTCAAACTGGCGCTAAGAACAGCAAGAAGCCCATCCACCGCCAGGTGCACATTTCAGAATGACAAGCTGAAAGATTTGAACATCCAAGCAAATTTCGACCTGGAACTTCACAATCAATTCGATGCTCTGCTTGACGAGTCGAAATCAACAGAAAACGCCCAGAACCTAATACAGCAAAGAGCAGACACACTCAACACTGCGCTGATAGCAGCGAGTGAAAAGGTCCTGGGCAAAAGACCAAAGTCAAAACAGCCCAGCTGGGTCAGCAGTTCAACGTTGCAGCTCATTGCAGAAGAAGAAGTGGCGAAGGATGATTTCATGCGCAATCAAATGAGAGAAAAGAGAGATCAGTGGAGAAACAAGCAGTCGAGTGTCAAGACAGCTTTTGAAACTGACAAAGAGGCATATTTCAACACTCAACTAGAAGCTCTCGAACTGGCAAATCAAAAACACGAGCATTGCACAATATGGACTTTAATCGACAAAATCTCAGAGAAGCCGCAAAATGCTGCAGCAAGCAAAGTCCAAATGCTTGATGGCTCTCAACCAAACTCAAAGACTGAGCTCATCAGCGACTGGGGCAAGTACTTCTGCAAACTCTTCAACAACAAGAGCGCGAAGGTGGAAACGGTCAACTTTCCAGAACCAAGCCCAGACATCGCTATCTTAACAACGAGTCCAACACGAGAGGAAGCGGTGAGAGCGATTCAACAGCTTAAGCGGAACAAGTCCCCAGGACCCGATTATGCAATGACAGCAGAAGTCCTCAAAGACGGCGGAGAATTCATAGTAAATGAATTGCATAAACTCTGCAATCTCGTTTTTAAGCATTGCTGCGCACCGAAACAATGGACATCGAGCTTGATCATCCCACTGCCCAAGAAGGGCAATCTACAGCTGATGAACAACTTCAGAGGAATCAGCCTGATGTCCATCGCAGCAAAAACATACAATCGCATTCTCCTCAACCGCATCCAGAATCCAATCGATAAGCTGCTTAGAAACAACCAGGCAGGCTTTAGGAGCGGGCGCAGCTGCACACAACAGATCCACATCCTGCGAAGAGTCATCGAAGGAGCAAGAGCACAACTACTACCGTTGTACATCACGTTCGTCGATTTCAAGAAGGCATTTGATTCGATAGATAGACCTATGATGTTTGCAATCTTGCGACACTATGGCATTCCACAAAAGATCGTTGATGCTATCCAAGTCTTGTACGACGCATCGGTGAGCCAGGTGTACTTGGAGGGCCAGCTTTCAGAGCCATTTGCTGTCACAACTGGAGTATTGCAAAGTGACGTTCTAGCTCCGTTTTTATTCATCATAGTAATAGATTACGTCTCCAGGCTATCTGCTGGAAGCTTCGGATA
>JAPDVR010000021.1:5017833-5070333 GCA_026230005.1 Gila orcuttii
CTGTCAGCACACACACCTGAGGAAACACACAAGACAGATGTTCAAACCCCAGGGAGATGCAGTGGGGATGTTATAGGGTGAATATTAAACATATGACATAACTGCCAATACTGATTCATTCATAAATATTGCCCAAAATATCTGACACCTATTAGAAAATAATTAATATATAAATATTTTTGGAAATATCAAATATCTTACAATACCAATTACATAAATATATAAAATATTGCTAGAAATATTGAATATCTGTCAATATGATAATTACATAAGTAAATAAATAAATAAATATTGTCGTAAATGTAAAAAATTTGACAATACCAATTAAATAAATAAATAAAATATTTCCTGAAATATTAAATATCTGTTAAGGCGAGACACTACAGGTGAATAGGGTAATTTTTTTAACTATCAGATATCACCATGAAACTTTGCCAGTTGATCACCTACATTAAGATGAGAAAAAAATGTATTACAAGTTTTCTGTAATTTAATGTTTAAATATGCAAATGAGGCATTATCTAATTAAATATGCGCTAAATTGCATATATTTTAAAAAACAAAATCTGAGTATTGGATAAAGCCAGGTTCAAAATTATTTTTTCATTGTGTTCACATATTAGATGGGGAAAAAATTACAGAGGGATTTATGGATATCTACTTTTGTTATCCTGTAAATCAGAATATACTGCCAATAGCCTTAAAAAAATGATTTTCGCCATGTTTTTGGGAATAAAATGTTATATAAATCAGGCTAGGAATAATAGATTTACAAATCCCTCCGTAAATGTCTTCATAATATAACTAGGTACAAGACTGGAAAGTTTGGTGTATATAGGTGCTACTGAAGTGGAGATTTCGGACTTGGAGTTTAAGAGAAAAGTCAATTTGAGAAAACGGGCTTTAAAGATTTAGCAGCAGCCAATGAGATTGCGCATTTAGAGTAAAATCCCCCCTTTTACTTTCACGATTGGTTGCTGATAAAAATGAAATGACCATATTTGGATTCAACAGTGTTGTACAGGAGAGAAAGAGCTTTCTAACGGTGTGTGTGATGACGGTGCCGGCAGCAATCGCGGAGCAGAGAGATGATTTATAACGACAACTTTTGATGAATTTATGAGAAATCTACAGACGCAAACAGACAAAGTGTAGTCAAATAAAGACCTAAATGTCATCTTTCAGACTTGTGGTGAAAAAAAGTCTGAAATACACATGTTATTGAAGACAAATATCCCAAAATTGACTGGTGAAAAAAAAACGATGTTTTTGCCTGCCGTGTCTCGCCTTAATACCGATAATTACAAAATTAAATAAATAAACAAATAAGCAAACAAATAAATAAATATTGCCGTAAATATCAAATATTTGACAATACGATTAAATAAATTAATAAAATATTGCTAGAAATATAAAATATCTGTCAGTACAGATAATTACATAAATAAATAAACAAATAAGCAAACAATTAAATAAATAGGCCTAAATATTGTCAGAAGTATCAAATATCTGTCAATACCAATTAAATAAATATATAAAATATTACCAGAGAAATATCACAATGTCGGTCCATACCGATAATTACATAAGTAAACAAATAAGCAAAGAAAAAAAAAAAAATATTGCCGGAAATATAAAATATCTGACAATACCAATTAAATATATAAAATATTGTCAGAAATATAAAATATCTATCAATACTTATAATTACATATAAATAAATAAACAAACAAATAAGCAAACAAACAAACAAATAAATATTGATGTATAGAAATATCAAATATCTGACAACAATACAGAAATATCAAATATCTGTCAATACCGATAATTAAACAAGTAATTAAATAAATAAACATATAAGCAAACAAACAGATAAATAGGCCTAAAAATGGCCAGAAATATCAAATATCTGACAATACCATTAAATATAAAATATTACCAGGAATATCTGTCAATACCAATAATTAGACAAGTAAATAAATAAACAAATAAGCAAACAAACAAATAAATAAATATTTCCAGAAGTATCAAATATCTGACAATATCAATTAAACAAATATATAAAACATGGCCAGAAATATAAAATATCTGTCAATATGATAATTACATAAGCAAATAAATGAATAAAAAATAACCAAACAAACAAATAAAAAAATACACACACAAATACACCGGAAATATCAAATATCTGACTATACCAATTAAACAAATACATAAAATATCTGCATAGATAGACAGATAGATAGAAACTATAGATAGATAGACACAGATAGATAGACACAGATAGATAGACACAAATAGATAGACACAGATAGATAGATAGATAGATAGATAGATAGATAGATAGATAGATAGATAGATAGATAGATAGATAGATAGATAGATAGATAGATAGATAGATAGATAGATAGACACAGATAGATAGATAGACACAGATAGATAGATAGATAGATAGATAGATAGATAGATAGACACAGATAAATAGACACAGACAGACAGATAGATAGATAGATAGATAGATAGATAGATAGATAGATAGATAGATAGATAGATAGATAGATAGATAGATAGATAGATAGATAGATAGATAGATAGATAGATAGATAGATAGATAGATAGATAGATAGATAGATAGATAGATAGATACACTGGTAAGCGTAATACAATTTATAAATGGCATTATCGGTTAAACAATGCAGACTCTTAGCCAACATCTGTATGGTGGATCCAGTAAACCAGCATCTGTCCAAATCAAACCTGACCAAATGGTTTTTATAGTGCATCGCTATGTGGTTGCTAGTGTGTTCTAGGGGGTTGCTATGTGGTTGCTAGGTGGTTGTTTACCAGTTTCACCAAATGCTCTCCAAAACAAAACAAAACAATGAATCCTAAAACCAACATCAGCACAATCTTATTTCATCTCACAAAGGAGCAAATGTTTCCTCAGTGCTGGGTTGTTCTGTTTCATGTGTGGCGGCAGAGTTAAGTATTTGTGCGCGTGTGGGTCACAGATAATTAGGATGCAGCTATAAATAGTGCATGGCAGAAGCATATTCACAGCCATTAAAGAACGACACGCTGAACTAGAGGAGAACGAGACTCGACGTGTCCAGAACACACAGAGAAACACGGATCACGTAAGAGATGAAGAATTGAGTTTAGCGAGTCAGATGAAGCACAAATAGATCAAAAACACCTGCGATTATAGAGACATCATTTAAGAAGTTCAACTAGACAGCATGCTAGTGTTCTCTATAGAGAGAGTCCATATTCGCCTGATAAATATCAAGTATATGCCAATAGAGATTGTAAAACAAATAAATAAATAATATCTGAAATATCATTATTGTAAAATATTGCAGATTTTTTTATAACCGATACAGATTATTAGCATTTAATATATGGCCAATAACCGATATGCAGAATTGATATTTGTGCATTAATGGCTGTTATGGTAAATAAAGTTTATTAATTAAAGCAAAGCAAATTACTTTACCTGTGAACACCATTGTTGACTCATCTACCCTCAAAACACCTACAAACTGGCGCCATATATCGATGAATCCGATATTGCAAAACCGATATTCGATTATGGAAAAATGCTTAAAGGCATTCACCCAAAATTAAAATTCTGTCATTAATTAATCACCCTCATGTCATTCCAAACCCGTAAGACTTTCATTCAGTTTTGGAACATAAATTATTAATAGTCTTATGCATCAATATCGGTAAAACCGGTATCATTTAAGAAGTTCACCTAGACAGCATGCTAGTGTTCTCTGTAGAGAGAGTTCATTTCACCTGATAAATATCAAGTATTTGCCAATAGAGATTGTAAAATAAGCAATATCTGAAATTTAAAATATCTGCCAATGTTATTGATAAAATATTGCCAATTTTTTATAACCGATACAGATTACTATTGTTATTTTTTTTATGCCCAATAACCAATATGCAGAACCGATGCATGTGCATTAATGGCTGTTATGGTAAATAAAGTTGATTAATTAAAGCAAAGCAATTAACTTTACCTGTGAACCCCATTGTTGACCGCAGTGCTTTAATGGCAGCCTCAAAACACCCACAAGATGGTGCCATTTATCGGTGAATACGATATTACAAAACCGATATTCGATTATGGAAAAATGCTTAAAGGGTTAGTTCACCCAAAAATAAAAATTCTGTCATTAAGTACTCTCCTTCATGTCGTTCCAAACCCGTAAGACTTTCATTTATTTTTGGAACACAAATGAGAATCTTTTAAACGAAATTAAAGAGAGCTTTCTGTCCCTCAGCTGATAGTCTAGTCATGCATCAATATCGGTAAAACCGATTTTCGGTCGATCTCAACTTCAAATATCAAATTACTACCAAATTCCCACTACCGTACCGATTAAATAAATTATTCAATGTTCTTATTTAATATTCAACAATTGTATTGATCAGACTGTACTGACACTATGAGAACTGAACTGAGCTGGACGATGACATCACTGTTTTCTGCAGAACTGCTTTATAGAGGAAATTAACTAATTTAATAATTGATGATCTTTTCAATGGAACTGAATCAACACTGAACTGACTTCAGCTGAACAATGGCAGAAATGCAAAACTTTTCCTGTTATCACTGTAAAGCTGCTTTGAAACAACCTGTATTGTATAAAGCGCTATATAAAAAAAGGTGACTCGAACAAATAGCCACTACAGATTAAATAAATAATTCAATAAATATTGCCCAAAATATCAAATATCTTCCAAATTGCCACTACCGATTAAATAAATAATTCAATAAATATTGCCCAAAATACCAAATATCTGCAAGAACCAAATAAATTAATACATCTGTCTAAAAATTAACATCTGTCAATACTGATATATAAAGGTCGACTGATTGATTGGTTTTGCTGATTAATCGGCACCGATAACCGATTGCTGGATCAATCGGTTCTGGGCAAAAGTCCATTCCGATGGTTTTTCCGGTGGTTTCTCCTATACAGTACGAGAGCGCCCTCTAGAGGCCAAATAAAACCATCACTGACGCCTGTGAAGTTTGTTTTGACACGCGAGGCTGTGCTGCACTTCAGATACGGATTTGAAACAGACGGTATTTTAAACAGTTCATTACCGTACGTGTCTTCATATCATTATACAGCAGTGGTTCTCAACCTCTCCTGCAGGGACCCCCTGACAGGACATGTTTTTGTTTTAACCCTGAAAAGACACACCTGATTCAATTAATTAAAGGCTCAAAGGCTTAATGTGTAGCTGACTAATTGAATCAGGTGTGCCATTTCAGGGTTAAAACAAAAACATGTCCTGTCAGGGGGTCCCTGCAGGAGAGGTTGAGAAACACTGTTATACAGTATGAGAGCGCCCTCTAGAGGCCAAATAAAACCATCACTGACGCCTCGTGGAGTTTGTTTTGACACGCGAGGCTGCGCTGCACTTCAGATACGGATTTAAAACAGACAGTATGTTATACAGTACACTACCGTATGTGTATACCGTTTCATATCATTATACAGTAATTAATTTGTTGACTAGATGCTGTATTAGTGGAGAACAGCACCAAAGGGAACTGCAAACATGAACAGATCTCTCTATGCCATTCTGGTGCTGCTGAGATATGGCGGCCAAAAACCATAAGACCTAAACTAATGTGAGATTGCTGGCGTCTTTATGTAGGAGACACATCTCAACAAAATCTCCTATATCAATGTTTTAATATAGAAAATGTAGGACTGGAGACTAAAATCTGATCACCTGTTTGAACACGATCACTATTTTTGAAATCCTATTTGGTGACAAAAAAAAAAAAAAATCGACTTGTGATTCGAAGGCTCATGTGATTTTTCTGGAGCATCTCATGTAAAATTAAAGTCTCCATTTGGTCTTTCTGGGTCTCAGTACGTGCACTACACACAAACAGATGGACGTCTTTATGTTTCGTCTGTGTGTGAGCGTGTGTTTCCGCTGGCACAGAGTTGTGCATGTCATCACTTTAGACCAAAACGCCAACAAATCAGTGATGAACGTGAGGTCTGGGACTCAGGGGGAGACAGACACGTCACATCAGTGCGGTTACACTGAGGAAAACAAACACACCAACAACAATATCTCACACACACACACACACACACCTCAACATGAGATGAAGCTCACATTAGTGATTGGTCGTTCATGAACGATTCATTCGTTTTGCTTCAATCAAGTGACAAATGAACTAAAGACTATAAGAAGCTCAATGCTCTTTTGAGATGAAATACTAATTTTTATTTCTCATCACTTATATTTAGCTTCATTATAACAATTTTTAATTGTGGAATGTGACTGAAATCAAATATCTCCCAATATGGTTAAATAATAAATAAAAAAATTAATACATAAATAAATTTTGCCCAAAAATATTACATATCTGCCAATCCCAATTCATAAATAACTAAATAAATAAATGCTTGAAATATCTGCCAGTAAATAAATAAATAAATAAATATATATCTGGCAATACAGATTAAATAAAAACTTAAATACATTTAGTTGGAAATAACAAATATCTGCCAATACCAATAAATACACAAATAAATAAATGAATAATTGAAGAAATAAATCACATATATCACCCAGTAACCGATATATATATATATTGTTTATACATGAATCAGTCATTCAAAAACATTTTGCTACTGTCAAGTGACTAATAATGAACTGTATTAAAATGATTTTCTTATTCAGAATGTGATCAAAGATTGAATATTTAAACATGTTCAGGGAATCTGCATATTAAAATGTAACATTTAACTAAATTACTTGAATAAAGATTAGTCTGTGTTTTTAACAAGATTCAAAAATCAATCGACTATTTACAAAACCCATTTAAATTGTGAAACCTGTTAATAAATCAGAAAAAGATCATTAGTCAGACTGATTTTTTAACAATGGAAAAGTGGGCGTTACAGAAAAGTCAGGTGATCAAGAAAAGAGGGGAGGGGCTAAAAATACAATGGACTAGTTGATCATTTGGATTAAACATTATGAATATCATCCATTTAAAATGGTTTATTCAAAAAGTTCTCAAGGACTAAAAATGTATTTACAGTTAAAATAAGTTAAAGTTACATTAATAAATGTGTTTCCGCCTTAATGAATCTTTCTGAGAGAGTCAATGGCACAGCTCTCGACGGAGGTCATTCTGTCACTTCCTCATGCACAGACAAATGAAGAAATAAAACTGTCAAAGCAGCCTGTTTTTCACAGCATATGAGCTCTGGACTCGGACTAATTCAATCAAGCCTCTCTGAAAAGAGCTAAAAATACAGACGTCAGCCTTTAAACGTCAGAAATAGCAGACCGGTGAACGCTCCGGCTGGAGGAACTGCACAGCACAAACACATCAGGCCGCAAACATATACCTCACAATATTGTAAAAAAAAAAAAAAAAAAATACATATTACATATCTGCCAATAATACCAATTCATAAATAAATAAATAAATGCTAGAAATATCTAGCAATACAGATTAAATTAATTAATTTTTACAGATTCAAATTTAGCCGGATTTACAAATATCTGCCATTACCAATAAATACATGAATAGGCCTAAATAAATAAAATTTGCCCTAAATATTACATATATCAATTTATAAATAAATAAATGCTACAAATAATCTGGCAATACCGATTAAACAGAACCAGGGAGGTTTTGAATGTGACGCTTGGGCTGTTCAGCTGGATACTGCTTACACAATCTGTAGATTGTGTTGCAACAATCTACAGAGATATCCTGAATGTTACTAAGAAAACTCGTCATAGGTTTAATTCGTTTGAAGTACTTGTGCTAAATGTTACGCTCTTAGATGTAAGAAAAAAATCCCTATTATCTCTAGCATTGGCTACCGTATATAGACCTCCAGGGCCTTACGCCAATTTCCTAAAAGAGTTTGCTGACTTTCTATCAGATCTTTTGGTCAACGTCGATAAAGCATTAATTGTTGGAGATTTTAACATACACGTAGATAATTTAAATGATGCGTTAGGGGCTGCGTTTACAGATTTATTAAACTCCTTCGGGGTCAAGCAAAACGTCACCGGACCAACTCATCGTCTTAATCATACACTCGATTTAATTATATCATATGGAACCAATCCAACCGATATAGATATTGTTCCACAAAGTGATGATGTCACTGACCATTACTTGGTAACTTGCATATTACGCACTGCTGTAATATGTCATGCTGCGCCACGTTATCGACCAGGTAGAACAATTCGTCCATCCACCATAGATCATTTCTCAAATAGCTTATCTGATCTGTCTCAGCTGCTGTCTGAACCCAAACAAACAGAGGAATTAGACGAACTAACTAGCACTATGAGCACCATTCTCTCTAGAACATTGGATATTGTTGCACCCATTAGATTAAAAAAGGTCAGAGAAAAAAGTATAGCACCATGGTACAATAATACTACGTATGTTTTAAAGAGAGAAATCCGTAATTTAGAGCGTAAATGGAAAAAAACTAATTTAGAGGTCTTTAGAATCGCGTGGAAAGACAGTATGTCACTTTATAAAAAGGCACTTAAAACGGCCAGGGCTGAGCACCTCAGCAAATTAATAGAAAACAACCGAAATAATCCAAGGTTTTTATTTAATACCGTGGCTAGACTAACAAATAAACAGACGTCGTCTGAACAAAATACCTCGTTACAGTTTAGTAGTAATGATTTCATGAACTTCTTCACCGAGAAAATTGAAAGCATCAGAATCAAAATCGTAAACGTTCGATCTTTGCTCGCGCCTTATAATTCGGCCGCAATTATCACCCCGCAAGAACAATTACAATGCTTTACAACCATAGAACAAAAAGAGTTAAATAAACTTATCACTTCATCTAAAACAACAACATGTTTATTAGATCCTATACCAACTGAACTACTGAAAGAAGTGTTACCTATAGTGGAAGAGCCTCTTCTCAATATTATTAACTCATCTTTATCTTTAGGTCATGTTCCAAGAACGTTCAAGCTGGCAGTTATAAAACCTCTTATTAAGAAACCACAATTAGATCCAAATAACCTAGCAAATTACAGACCCATTTCGAATCTTCCATTTATGTCAAAAATATTAGAAAAAGTAGTGTCCGCTCAACTCGGCTCTTTCTTGCAAGAAAACGACATCTATGAAAAGTTTCAGTCTGGATTCAGGCCACATCATAGCACTGAAACTGCGCTTGTTAGAATCACAAATGATTTACTTTTAGCTTCGGACCAAGGCTGTATCTCAGTACTAGTTTTACTTGATCTTAGTGCTGCGTTCGATACTATAGATCACACAATACTCTTAGATCGACTACAAAATTACACTGGTGTTCAAGGACAAGCATTAAGCTGGTTCAGGTCATACTTATCTGACCGCTACCATTTCGTCTACTTAAATGGAGAAAAATCGATTATAACTTCGGCAAACTATGGAGTGCCGCAGGGATCTGTGTTAGGCCCTTTATTATTCTCAATATATATGCTGCCACTTGGTAATATTCTAAGGAAACATGGAATTAGTTTCCATTGTTATGCTGATGACACTCAAATATATATTTCCTCACGGCCAGATGAATACGCTAAATTATCCAAATTGACAGATTGTGTTAAAGATATAAAAGATTGGATGACGCATAATTTTCTTTTATTAAATCCAGACAAGACAGAGGTAATACTTATCGGTTCTAAAAACCATCCACAAAACCTTTCACAGCACGACTTTAACATAGTAGGATGCCCTTTTACTCTATCCGCTACAGTAAAAGACCTGGGTGTTACATTAGACTGCAACCTGTCTTTTGAAAAGCATATTTCATATGTTACAAAAACAGCCTTTTTCCACCTTAGAAACATTGCTAAGCTACGTAATATGCTATCAGTCTCTGATGCAGAAAAGTTAGTTCATGCATTCATGACCTCGAGACTAGATTACTGTAATGCTTTATTAGCTGGTTGTCCTGCATCTTCAATAAACAAGCTACAGTTAGTCCAAAATGCAGCCGCTAGAGTTCTTACTAGATCAAGAAAATATGATCATATAACACCGATTTTATCATCACTTCATTGGTTACCTATAAAGTTCCGTATTAATTACAAGGTATTGCTTTTGACCTATAAAGCTCTAAATGGTTTAGCTCCAGTCTATTTAACGGATCTTCTATCGCCTTACAATCCATCGCGCTCTTTAAGATCACTAGATTCGAGGTTTCTGGTCATTCCTAGGATATCCAGATCCACCAAAGGAGGCAGAGCATTTTCACATTTAGCTCCGAAGCTCTGGAATAGCCTTCCTGATATTGTTCGTTGCTCAGACTCGCTCTCCCAGTTTAAAACTAGACTGAAGACGCATCTATTTAGCCAGGCATTCATATAAATTTTTTATCTTACAGTTACTGTAAATTCGGCCTCTAGTTCATAAACGCCAGAGGAGAACTGGCCCCCGACTGAGCCTGGGTTCTCCCAAGGTTTTTTTTTTCTCCATTGGGTCATCTGATGGGGTGTTAGGACACCATTAGGTCACTGGATGGAGTTTTTCGGTTCCTTGCCACTGTTGCCTTAGGCTTGCTCAGTTGGGGATATTCAAATTAATTAACCAATCATACCATTGATCAGCTCTACCAAACTTGGATGTCTTTTTTCCAGTAATAAACAAACATTAAGTTGTTTTGATTGATACTGTGAAGCAGCTTTGATACAATCTGTATTGTGAAAAGCGCTATATAAATATATTTGACTTGACTTGACTTGACTTACAGAGAGAGTCCTAGAAACACACAAAGACTCTTCTCGTTCTCAGCTGGCTTTAAAGCAGATCTACCTGGACGACACTCCTGATCCGCCCGTATACACTCACCGTTTCTGGGTTCAGTCCCCAGACGAACGAAATGAGAACATGTAAGGAGGACGAGGGGAAAAAAGAGACTGCTGATACTATAAACACCTTCTGAACTGAATATAATGACGACCTTCTGAAATCATTTGCATTTCTGAACAGAAACAATGAGTGTGTGCATCGTCCATTTCTTTATTTGTGTTAAAGCATGTTTTTATGTTTAAGAACGGTTTATTTTACTGGCTAAACGTTGCATTTTAAAGCTTTAAAAAAACGATGAGCGTTTCAAACAGGTTTCCTGGACACTCCCCTTATCTGCCATTGGTCAGCCAAATGGATAGTCCCGCCCCTAAACCCCTGCCATTGGTTGAGTCAATAACTAATGTTTCGGGCTGGTCGTGATGCTCAAACAAACAGATTTGAAAGCACTTTCAGTGGAATCAACCTACGAATGGTTTATATAGTTGCATATTAAGCTGGGATACAAGAAATTATTTCAACATCCATGACACTTCACCTTTAACTTAATGCAAATAAGATGTTTTTTTTTTACATAAAAACCCTGCAGTTTTTGCCTGTAACAGAGAATTATTCTCTAAGAGCTGAAGAGAAACGATGATTTCTGTCCTTTTCCATGTAAACAAGGTCATCGTGACCTCAAAAACTGAACACTCATGATGATGAAGGCCAAAGCTTCTTAAGATCTTCATCAGACATTGAATATCCATTAACTCATCATAACACCAGTTACAAACGAGCTACATTTATTAAATCACTGTCATGCATGAGAAGAAACTGTCTAGATGTGGTAAAACTTTCATTGCTTTCATGGTAAACATTTTATCAGGTTCATGTAAGACCTGGGAATTGAACCCAAGACCTTGGCGTTGCAAGCGTCAAACTTTACTCTGTATAATACTAGAAATGTCATTGCACTAAACGGAACGGCTACTCATTCATTACTCCATTTAGAGTAGTAGTAGATTACAACACAACTGTAATTTTAGCAGACAAATGTGTGACTATGTCAGATTTGAGTTACAGTATAGATATTAAAAAGTGTTTGTTTGTTTTTTAAACATAGGTCACTTTTAAGTCCCAGTGGATAGCTTTTTTATTTCTGTGATATAAAGTTCACATTAAAACTGTCCTGTAAATTTCTAACCATCAAATGCCTATTATCTGGAGATTTTTATTGTTTAACCCTCATCCAATCCAGATCTTGAATTTCCTCAGCTGTACTTTTGTCAAATTGTGCAAAAAAAGTGAAAATTTTATTTCATTATGTGCATTTAGGCTACATAAAATACTATCTATGAAAATAGTCTTATCAAGACGGAAATGCAAAAAGTGTTTAAAATGTCATTTCCATCTAAATATATGTTACTAAACAGAGACATTTTCACCAAATCATGTATTGTGTTAGAGTTAGAAATCTTTTAAATGAAAATGATTCATGTATGTTCACTGATGGACATTGTTACGCTCTTAAAAAAAATAATAATAAAAAAAAAATAATAAAGATTTTTTTGCTGTAATGCAAGAGAAGAACCTTTTTTTGGTTCATCAAAGAACCTTTTAGTGAACAATTCTTTAAAGAAGTTCTTGTGTGAAGAACATTTTAAGAGAACCATTTTCCAATATAAAGAACCTTTTGTGGAATGGAAAGATTCTATGGATGATTTTTCACCCAAAAAAGAAGATTCTGTCGTTATTTACTCGTTCCAAACCCATAAGACTCTCTGTCCCTCCATTGACATATACGCAACTACCACTTTAATGCTTCAAAAAAAGTTCATAAAGAGATTGTAAAACTAGTGCGTATGAATTGAACGGTTACGTAGTCAATTTTTTTTTGAAGAAACTCAATCGCTTTATGTGCTGAACAGATTTAATTTAGGCTTTTATTCACATGTAAACATTTTCGGGAGAACTATCCCTTTAAAGATTGTTCATGGGTCCATAGATGCCATTAATGAAGCATTATTTTTAATAGTGTACTGTAGTAAACAATTTTACTTAACTTGTGAGAGTGTTTTAGGAGTATTTAATTGAAAAAAATACCCTGTTTTGAAGAAAAATTTTCATTTAATTCAGGCTTGTATTCACATTAAAGCATTTTTGGGTGAACTATCCCTTTAAAGATTGTTCATGAATCCATATACCAATATTATTTTTAAGAGTGTACTGTAGTAAACAAATTCCCTTAACTTGTGATAGTGTTTTAGGAGTATTTAAGAACCAATAATTAAGAAAACACCCTGTTCTGAAGTAAAATGACATGCAACAGCAGTATAACAGTGATTTACGAGTGTAAATATGACAGTACCGATGTGTTGATGTGCTCATATGTGCATATGTGACTAATGCAGCGGTCATGTATGCACTGCCAGACTCAGTCACGCATCTCGTGTTCCAGCTCGCGGTTTGCGTGTGTTTCTGCGTCTCTGCGTCGCATTGAGCGGGTTCGCGTTGCGTGGGAGTCACACGCACATAGAAACACGGATCTGTACCACGCACTTCACCCACATCAGCCCTGACAGACTGTAATTATGACACAGAATACCACAACACTCTCAGAGCCGCAGTACAACAACAGCATGTCAAAGTGCTGCAGTCAAACCACGCATGATACCACTCAAATAATAATAATTAAATCAAAGGCAATCAGAAAAATGAGTCGTGTTTACTTACGCGTTCCGGAGACCAGGACGCGGTATAAAACACTCACATCCTCAAACGAGCTGATGTATGTGAACCTCAACCCACCCGCGACAACAGCAACAGTTTCAGACTGGCGTCAGTGGAGACGATTCCAATGATTGACGCTAGTGGCAGACACGCCCCTTTGTGGGATATTCACCAATCAGGAGACCAGTAACTCGATGTGGGCGTGGCAAACCGTGGCATCAAAGAACAGAACCACTGTAATATAATATAATATAATATAATATAATATAATATAATATAATATAATATAATATAATATAATATAATATAGCCTAATATAAGGTGATATAATTCAATGTAATGTAATGTAATGTAATATAATGAATGTAATGCAATATAATGTAATATAATATAATATAATACAAAATATTAATTTAGAGGTTTTATTTAGGGGTTTTCACATTTCAGTGAATTTCGATTTGTAAGTTAATATATATGTATACAATAGGATCCTATATATAAACCTGTTTGTCAAATTTTTCTATGTGAATATATGTTAAAATGTAGTTTACTCCTATGTGATTAAAGCTGAATTTTCAGCATCATTACTCCAAACTTATATATATATAATTAGGCCTATTATTATTTTATTTATTTTTTTAAATGAATGACACATACATTGAAAGCACTGGTTTATATGATTTTGGGAAGCCATAAATTCCACCTGTTTATGTATTTGCGCCTTCAGATCAAATCACTCACACCACCTAGTGGATATATGAAGGACAGCGATTCTTTTCAGAGATGAAAATGATGGAAAGATTAAATAATCTGAAACGTTGTATTAAAAAACAAAAACTTTTGTAGAAAAACAATGCTTTTTCTGTCATTCACAGATGTGTAGATTGATACTGGAATTAAAATAGGCTATAATAACTATTTTTAGTAAATGTTAGATTTTAAGAGTTTTAATCTACTTTCATTTTTGGCCTTTGACTATGATGCTATTTTAAATCCAGTCTGTTTCAGCATCTGGTTTTGGAAGAAAAAATTAATAAAATAAAAGATTGGAAACGTTCAGAATGGATTAGCCTAGATCAGTTTTAGTGGAACAGAAGCACTTCTGAAGTGGCATTTTGGTGTTTTTACACAGACTGTTATGCATGAATGCATTTACACAGCATTTACAACTGTATACTTTGAAACTACGGGCTGAAGTGGGTCAGAAAGTGCGGCGTTTACATCTTTACACAGAATTTTGAGCAGCCTTAAAGGTAGGGTAGGTAATTTCAGAGACTATAGCAATAGCAAGCTATAGCTTTGAAAGCATGAGCGTCTCCAAAGCCACGACTCTTACTTATGTTTACTCACAATTTATTTTATGCACCATTCTAAATGCATATAAGTTGTTGGAGAAAATATATAAAATCCTATAGGTATTTGAGCTGTTGTTGACTGTGAACATACAAGTATTATGCGATTAAATCTCAACATAATTAAAGTCCCCTTGTAGTCAATTATTTTAGCCCTTAAAACTCATCTTTGATCAGCAAAATGACATATTTAAACGTGTTTTTCCTTGAAAAAAAAATGATTCAAGGCTTAAAATAGCTTGAATGTATCTCTACTCCCTTGCCTCATTTAGTATACGTTGTTCTGTGAATATGCAAATGAGCCCCACCTCCACTCACTCACTCAGCTCAGAGATCCACTCGTTGACGATCACACGTTGATCTGATTGGTTACAAGGTAGTTTGTGACGTCAGAAACACCAGCGATTTCAAAGCGTTTGTTCTTGAGACTGTCTTTGGTTCACTGCAGTTTTAAGGAGAAAATACTCAGCAATGCTGTCGACTTATGAATTTACACACGGTTTGTCTTAAAGCATATTAAAAACATCACATAGACATAAACAGTATAAACAACATTAAAAACTTGATTTTTAATACAAAAATCATACATTACAGATAAGCTGTAACGTCACAATCAAGTTGAATTGTGGGATATAAACAGTGTTGGGGGTTATGCATTACAAGTAACTTGAGTTACGTAATCAGATTACTTTTTTCAAGTTAAAGCATTACTTTTAAAAAAACAGCAAAATACCTGAGTTACTTTTCAAATAAGTCATGCAACTTTGCTTTTCCATTTATTGACTGAAAGCTCTCCTGTCCCAATGTTGAGAGAAATCATGAGTTCACAGGCATCGTTTTCGCTGTATAAACATGATAGTTATTGAAGTTTTAGAATAAATGTAAATTTACTCATCTCACTTACACAAAAAAACAGATTCAGTACACAAAATTACTAAAAGCAGTGAAATGCAAATCTGCAATAATTAAATGTAAAATTATAGCTATATATATATGTATTTAATCTCACTTTAGTAACCAGCAATGTCTTTGCTGCTGACCTTTGATAATCAAAATAAGCAAAAATGATTTTAGATAAACCACATTTGTGTTTCATTTGAAAAAAAAAAAAATGTATTGCCGAAGTAAGCATGTTGAATTTACTTCTCCTGAATCATATTCTTCAATCCGGAATGGCAGAACCGCTAAAAGATTTTTTATTATTTTAAACTAGGCATGAATTTACATTTCTTTCAGCCTGAGGCTTATTCATTTCACTTTTGGTGAGAAAGGGTGTTATTAAAACACAACAAGCAAGCCCAGCCCAGGTGAGAAAAAGTAATACAAAAAGTAAAGAAGGAACTTTTTTAGGGAGTAACAATATTGTAATGCATTACTTTTAAAGGTAACTTTTCCCAACTTTTTTAAAAGTAACTTTTTGATTGGACAAACATTTTTTGGTCCTTAGACTTCCACAGACGATATATGTACAGTTTTGAATGTAAAGGTCAAGATGATTATTTTCTTCTGAATAGATAATGGGAATGAGCATCTTGACCTTTACAACTCAATTGTCTCTTAAAGTCAACAAGTAGATTAGTTGTTTCTAAGTCCACACACTGTACATCACATCCACCCGATGAAGTCCCGATAAGTGCGATCTGTTATATGTCCTGTTGTATTAGTCTTCCTTATATCTTATAATGTCAGAGAGATACACACACACACACACACCACAAAAGCTCACCGTTAGTCCAGATAGCCTGATATCACACACCACATCGGATATACCGCAATACTGAGAAACAACAAATAAATCAACTTATTTGATTATCAATAGTTGACAAAAAACACACATAATAAAATAGTTGATTAAAAAAAACATATAATTAGGCTATGTGAAATCTTAGACAGACAAAAGGATCATGGTAGCCTATTATTTATAGGCTAACTGTATAATTATTGGCTTATTAATTAAATAGCCAAATGTATTATTATTATTAAATAATTATAATACGCGTAATTCAAACCAGGCTTAACATTAAATTAATAGTAAAAACTCAATGAAAGGCTTTCATAATGTCCAGAATAAACGTGTGCGTATGAGAAAGCGATCGCGCAACGCTGGTCTGGTTCTGCGCATGCGCAGTTCGGACCTCAAACATGGCGACAGAGAGCTGTGAAAAGTGCTGAATTCTGACTACATTTCGACAAATTTGCGAAGGTTGGTCGACATTTCTACACTTATTTTCTTTTCTTCCATACGTTATGTGCTTGATCGTTATGTTACATGACAAATATGAGCCTTTTTGAAGTCTATATGTGATGATTTAGGCGTTTGTTTTGCCTGATGTTCAACTCTTTCTGTGCTGGTGGCGATTATTCATGTTGTTATATCAGAAGTATTTGTGGATCCGAGCGGGACTGATAAAATAACATGTGTTTGTTTTGTGTTTCGTTGCTATTGACCATTATGATGTTGATGATGTGTATGATCAGTGGTGTGTCGTCATCGCTGATGACGTTTCCTTTAACGTTATTTCAGATGTCAATCTCAGGCGTATGTAAACACTCTCAGATAGCGATCATTTAATCTCAGATTCATTATTTATCTTATTTTCGTGTCAGTAATGGATATATCTCCTTACTTTCACAGTTCAAACAACATATAACACTTACAAAGTTTACGCTAACATGATGTACTAAAAAGAACCACAGAATTACCATGTTTTTACTATGGTATTCTTTGAAGTTCCATATAAATACCTTGAAAAATGAATATGGTAATCATTTAATACTAAGTTATAAATCAGATATCTTAGTATCATGGTACTGGCTCAGTAAGGGTAAAATTGGAAAAAATACTTTTTTAACTTTAATTCTGTTCATTGTTTTAAATGTATGTGGTTCTGATACTAATGTTTTCATACTTAACTGCTATCTAGGCTATGATAGATTTTCATGTGAAACGAGGTGAAAAAGTATTTGACAATGAGTGTATTTGTTACTAATTAATTACTATACATAGCAGGGATGCTCCAATAGGGAAAAATTTAGCCGATTCGATAACGGATAATTCTTTATATTTGAAAGCCAATAATCAATATATTGGCCGTTAATAGTCATCTGAATTTTCTCAGCTGGAGGAAATAATCTATTATTTATCTCCTTTAATATATCAGCCTAATTTTCTTATCGGGTTGATAGGATATATCGGCTGATATTTGATATTATTTGTTTCTAGATACAATAAAATATATTATAGCACTATATGCAATAATAAAATGTTATATATGTTATCCTTTTATTTATTAATTTGTTTGTAATTATAATAAATATAATGTTATTGCTTATATATATTTTTGACATATAATAATATTGAAATATATTTTCACAAATGATAAAAGTATTAATCCTGGTTAAAGTTCTTCTCTATTTTTAGTGTTTTTGTTCCTCAAAATGTAGCATAATTATTTTTTTGTGTGTCAAAAATTTACCATTAGAGATCACATAATCATTTATTATGGTTTCCCTGTTGTATAACTGTATTTTGGTAAAAAAAAAAAAAAAAAAAAAAAAAAAACGATAAATTAATAATAAACGACCATTGGATTTCCTTAAAACAGTGTAAGACACTGTGAGTTTTTAGTGGTTAATAGATTAAACATTGGTTCGTAGATGAAACGTTTAATTTAGTAATATCACTGTAAAATGTTATTTATGTAAGATAATGGGCTTGTGCAGACGTTTGTTTGTGATGTAAATTTCTCTTTAGTATTTTGTCTGTGTCAGCTGTAATGAATATTCTGTTCAGGTGGAGGTTGTTTGTGTTGAATTTAACACTCATTTACTCTCATGTTCAAAGATGGAGAGTGCTTCTGATGGTGAACAGAGAGAGAGAGAGAGAGAGAGAGAGAGAGAGAGAGAGAGAGAGCTATTGTTTCTTACTGAGGCAGAAACACATGCTGTATGATGCAAACTGCTTGAAATCAAACATGGAAATGAAAGGAGTGCTGAGAGCGTGTTTTTTGTGAATTATGAAAAGCTAGAGAAACTCAGATTAACCCCACCCACCACGCCTAATGACACCTGCATTAGCCAATAAGCCACGCCCACAACACAACGGACACCTGCATCAGCCAACAAGCCCCGCCCACAACACAAACGACTCCTGCATTAGCCAATAAGCCCCGCCCACAACACAAACGACTCCTGCATTAGCCAATAAGCCCAGCCCACAACACAAATGACTCCTACATTAGCCAATAAGCCCCGCCCACAACACAAATGACTCCTACATTAGCCAATAAGCCCAGCCCACAACACAAACGACTCCTGCATTAGCCAATAAGCCCAGCCCACAACACAAATGACTCCTACATTAGCCAATAAGCCCCGCCCACAACACAAATGACTCCTACATTAGCCAATAAGCCCAGCCCACAACACAAACGACTCCTGCATTAGCCAATAAGCCCAGCCCACAACACAAATGACTCCTACATTAGCCAATAAGCCCCGCCCACAACACAAATTACACCTGCATTAGCCAATTATCCACGTCCACCACACAAATTATACTTGCATTAGCTAATAAGCCCCGCCCACAACACAACTGACTCCTGCATTAGCCAATTATCCCCGCCCACCACACAAATTATACTTGCATTAGCCAATAAGCTCCGCCCACAACACAAATTACACCTGCATTAGCCAATAAGCTCCACCCACCTGTCCGTCACTTTTGAGCCATTGAAACAAATCATCTTAGTGAAGCAGTTCGTTGAAATTAAATTATTAAACAAACTTTTGTCTTTGAATGATTTCTGGATGTTGTCAGGTGAATAAGTGGGCAGATCTGGCTGCTGGAATATTACGTTTATGGATGAAATGTTTTATTAATGTGATGCCTTAGGATATGCTGGAATATGTTATGAAAACACTTTGTAAACAAATCAGAGAGAGGTTTGTTCATCTCTATAACTTGTGCTTTATATAGTTATAATGATAATAGTATTTTTTTTACTATTAGTAGTTTTTTATATTTAATGTAATTCAATATAATAATATGTATGTAATTTGCTTTATTTTCAATATTTAATAAATGATTTATAAAACTGCAAAAAATTAATTGATTAAAACAATTGATCAATTGATTTAAAATATTTGGTGTTAAATCTAATTAATCTTGTATTGAGTGTGTGCTAAGATAAAAACAAAGTAAAGAGATTTTGCACACAGTGTTTTTTTTGTAATTCGTTCATAAAACAATTTTTACAGGAATTTTACGTTGAATTCAATTGTAAATATTGGACAGTTTTAGACAAACTGATGTGGTGAATTGAATTTTCAGATAACCGTTTAACTAACAATTTTTTAATATAAATTGTTACATGCAGTTTTTGTTTGAAGGATCTACAGATGATTTTTGTTGTTTTAGGTGCTTTTTTAATTATTTTAATCAAAATATTTAAACAAATGATCAACAGAATAATTGATTATTAAAAACATTGCAGGAATATAATGACTCCTTATGTTAGGTTTAGGAGCTTTATATCTGATTTCTGTCCAGTTAATCAAGATAAATCAACAAAAGTTGCAGCTCTATATTTTTTGTTTTTCACAAACTATCATTTGACAGTAAGTTTATCATCCTGATGCAAAATAACTGAAATAAGTCAGTGTCAGACTAATATTGGAGTATTATTGATTTGTTTATCAACAAATAGTTTATTCTTTATTATAGTTGCATTTAATAAAAGCAAAACAGGTTTCTTTATAATTTGTGTGCAAAATTATTTTTTGATTTTAATTGTGACATTGAATTAAATTTTTCCTAACTTTTGGACATTGCCACTTTACAAATACATTTGTGCAGTGAATTGATTATTTGCATATTTTTTTAATGTAAATCGTTCCAATAAATCAATTGTGTTCGGATGAAGGATAAAGTACTTTGTTTTTTACACTAATAAAAATGTAACAAATGTGATTTTTGTTTTCTACATTGAAAACAAGATTTCAGGCAAGAATAATAAAAAAAGAAAATTCTTTATTAGTACTTAATTTAATCTTGTAGAAATTAAAGCTTCAACTTATATGTATTTTTTACTTGGAATTGTTTATGTTGAGTAAGTTTGAAGTAAAACCTAGTCAACTTTCTGACACTGGTGTATCCATCATGCACTGGGGCATGAATAATTAATAAGGTTGCATTTTCACTATTTTCTAGTAGTATTTATACTGTTTAATTGTTGCTTTTGTGGTTTTATGACATCTGGAGTTCATTTTCTACTCAAAATGACCCATTCATACTCAAAAACTATGATTGTTGTCTTACAAAGTGTAACAAGAAATTTTTCTAAGTAACCTGTGCACTTTAAAAGCACGGCTTAATTCAGTGCTACATTGTTTAAGGAAAATTTACAAACAAAGAGTGAGTATAATGTACTTAAAAACAGAGTATTTCAAAGTAAAAACTTCAAATGAATAAGTAGAAATTACTCAACAAGCTCTCAATGTACTTATTCTCTTTGTTTTTTTGTTTTTTTACATGACTGTATGTGACATGATGTGAAATTTACTTAAAATTCAAGTACAAAAACTTGCAAAAGAAAAATCAAGTCCATTTTACTTGTTTTTTCCAGTGTAGTTTTTTGAGGGTAAATCCTAAATCAAATACTATCCTGAGAGTGTCATCTTCAGTGTCTCACACAAATCTCATGAATCTCACAAACTTTGTCAAGTCCAGTGACTAGCCTAGTTCTTCTCCAGAAGTCTTTAAAGTAGCTTGTAAAATGACTTTTTCCCTGATGAAAACAATATTGAAGCTCGTGATTTTTAGAAAGCGTTTAAACTTCATCTGGTTTTATTAACCCTGACTGAGGGACTCAAACAAAACACTGCAAACTCTTTCCCTTTGTCTGTCCGAGACAGTATTTTAGGATCATTGATGAACTATTATTATATTTTTTGTTAATATTTTGAATTAGATTGTTTTTCCTTTTTTAAAGTTTTAGTAATTTTGTTGTTTTTGTCATTATTAGACTTTTTTTAATGTCTATGGTTTTATTCAAGTTTAAGTTTATTTGAGTTTTAGTTTTAGTTATTTTAGTACTTCAAGTTAAACTTAACGAAAATGAGAAATGTGGCCTGAAATAAAATAAGTTTTTCTGTTTTATTTCAGTTATTGTTTGTTTTATTTGAAGTAATGAAAATTTAATTTATACTTTATAGTGTTATTATATTTTTTATTAATCTTTTCAATATTGTTATTGTTATTTTATATTGTTATTTTGTCTAGGCCTATCTATATAGTTTTTTTTTCTATTTAGTTTAAGTTGTAGTTTATCTAGATTTAATTGTAGTTTATTTAGTTTTAGTAATTTTTATATATATATATATATATATATATATATATATATATATATATATATATATAAATTACTAAAACTATTTGAAGTAATGAAAAGGTTATTTTAATATCCTTAATGTACTATTATATTTTTGTATGAATATTTTTAATTTAATTTAATTTTTATTTAGTTTTCATGTGAATTTAAGTTACATTTTTAGTCATCCTGTTGTGTTTTTGTCACTTTTATTCGTTTTTAATGTCTATCTATAGTTTTTTTATTTACTTTATTTAACTTTTTATATATTTTATTTATTTGAAGTAATGAAAAGGTTATTTTAATATCATACTATTATTATATTTTTTATTATTTTTATTTATTTAATTTTTTATATGTAGTTTTCATGTGAATTTAGGTTAAATTTATTGTTAAATTTGTAGTCAGTTTTTTAACTTTTATTTTATTTATTTTAGTACTTCAAGTAAACGAAAATTAGAAATGCTGCCTTGGGCAGCTAACTGTAATAAAATAAGTTTAAGTTTTTTTATAAATATTTTATTTTATTTCAGTTTTAGTTTAGAGAGACAGCGACTGCTCCTGAACAGAAACAGTTATTATTCTGTGGCCTGAGAGACTCAGGAGTGAAACCTCTCACGACATCAGCGAAGAGTCGGAGTGAAAGAGAGCGATTATGACGGCAGAAAGAGCAAATGAATGACAGAACGAGAAGCTCACATGAGACCAAAGCGGAATGAACTCTTAATTGCTTGACATAAATAAGGAACTCATTTGTTCTGTCTATAATTGTCTGCCAGCATGTGGATTCAATTTCTAATCTAATAAGACACTTGATTGTCGTCATATTCATGACAGGAATGATACGCTTCGCTCAGTTCGGGGGATTCATTTCTTTGCTTTAGACAGGAAGAGTGTGTTTTTGTGCTGTGGGAAGTTTCGCTCTTGAACAAGACGGCATTCAGCAGAGTGTGTGTGTTTGTGTGTGTGTGTGTGTGTGTGTGTGTGTGTTTCATGTCTCATTTGAGAGAAGCGTGACGCTCACACACGTGAAACTGAGAATCTGCAGATCTTAATCTTTTACCTGTTAAAAACAGGAACATAAAAATTGCGTTTATGCATTTTTACTAAAGCTACTAAAGATTAAGCTACAGTTGTGGCCAAAAGTGACATCCGAAGTGGATTTTTGTTTTTAATTAACCTAAAAGTTTGATTAAACCATCAAAATATGAGGTATTTATGTGACAAAATTATTTGCAACAAAATTACTGCTACAGGTTATTTTACTAATACAAAAACAAAAAGCTCATAGGAAAAAGCATTGGCTACAGCATAATCAGTTATTAAAATTTGGTTGGTTCTCTCTTGATTTTAAATGCAGTCATAATTTCTTATGTATAAAAAAAAGTATATATTTTTTTTAATTTATTATTATAATTTTTTTTATGAAAGTGTCAGTCTTCAGTGTCACATGATCCTTCAGAAATCAGCCTAATATGGAAACAGAACAGCATTTATTTGAAAAAGAATCTTTTGTAATGTTATACAATGTTTATTGTCACTTTTTTTCAGTTTAATGCGACCTGGCTCAATAAAAGTATTGAATTTTTATTTATTTTTTAATCTTACCCCAAATGTTTGAATGGTTGTTTATAATGGTTTCTACCTAAATATAAAGCAGCATATTTCAACATTGATAATAATCATAAATGTTTCTTGAGCAGCAAATCATCATATTAGAATGATTTCTGAAGGATCATGTGACACTGAAGACTGGAGTAATGATGCTGAAAATACAGCTTTGATCACAGGAATAAATTACACTTTACTATATAATCACATAGAAAACAGCTGTTTTACATTAGAATAATAATTCACAATTTTACTGTATTTTTGATTGAATAAATGAAGCCTTGGTGAGCATATATTTATAAAATGTGTGGTAATTTGGTAGTAATCATGATTTAAAAGAATTCAAAGTAGTATTTATGCTTCATGACCCATTTATAAATTGCAATATAATAAAAAAAATCCTAATATTGGAGAAATTCAAGCTTTAAACTCTGTGCATTGTTTGTGAATTCAACTACTGTTTGAAATGCATCTCACTTGATTTTTAACTACTTTTAACTTCACATAGCATTTTAAAAACACGCCACAAGTAGCCAAATATGTCCATTTGACAAATCTGCATGTGTTTGTGTGTGTCTCTCTCAGGTCGAGTGCTCGGATCTCTTCAGGAAACTCACCAGAGTTAATGGTCAACATGGGCCGAACGCTACTGAAAGGTAAAACATGCACACATATTTATTTGCTTGGTCTGTGTCGTTGTGGGTTTTGGTTATTTTGCTGTTGTCGGCTGTAAGAACCTTTGAAATAACTGAAATCATGTGGCGAAGTGATATGGAACTGTAATGCGTTCAAGACCTGGAGCTACTTTAGCCGTGCGTTTCCCAAAAAAATAATTGCACACCTTCAAACTTTCGTCAGCCAATCAGATTCAAACATTCAACAGCCACGTAGTATAACTAATGTTATAAAACGGTTACTTCCAGTCCTTGGTTCTGATTGGTCAATAGTTGTGTTTTATTCACAATAAAACACGGCTATGACTGCTTCACACAATGGTTACATGTATCACTACACAACACCCCTAGCAACCACTCTTAGCAACGTAAAAATATGTTTGTTCTCATTGATATTGTTCGTTGAAGCTTATATAGAGTTTTGCAAGAGATCGAGTAAGTAAGTGTACCTGCTTTTACAGTAGATATTGCATTTTCCTTCAGGTCGGTCCAATATTCGTAATAAAATATCAGTTTGAATGTTATGGAAGTAAAATAATGTCAAATGTTTTTGAAATAAAAAGCCTGTTGAATTGCACTACTTGAAAAAAAATAGGCATTGCATTAACCAAGGTTGCATTTTAATGCATTGTAGTTTTAGGGCTTGCATTTTTATGGGCTGAAATTCAACATGGTTGAATATTTAAGCTGTGAATATTTTAATTAAAAACATTTCAAACACATTTTCATTATTAAAAATTCAATAATCCATATTCACCATTCATATTTCCCTTCCAAAATATTCTAACTGTTTAAAAATACAACCAATAATATTCAACAGGCAATTTTCGGTCCATTTTATTTCGCTTTGCAAATTCGCTTTCACAAATTCAGTGGTTCAAATTCGACAGTAAATTCAACATTGACGTCCAGGAACTGCAGGAAAAGCAGTAGATTGCCGAGCATACTCTCCATCTGCTGTTAGTCGACCTCACCAGCAGGGGGTGCAAAAGCGCGTGTTGTTGACGAAGACCAGAAAAATTAGAGCAAGTCATTCATTCATAAAACTCATTTACAGCAATGTAAGTTTATTTGTGATTATTATGACGGCTGTTTTTGTTAAATTCGGTGCCTTCACGGTTACTTTTCCTGTAGCCTACATGCATATTTCTCTACCGTGAACAAGATCATAATGTTATTCCCCGATGCGGATATACAGATCCAATGTTACATTTTTGAGGTTGACATATATTTCTCTTGGTTGTTTAGTTGCCTTAACTTTATACTGTGGCGATGTGCTGCATGCAGGCTATTAGGGTTTCCCTCAATACTTCAGGATTCCCCTGCTGGACATATACAACGCTTAACATAGCTTAATGGACTAGTGATGTAAAAGTCCAAACTCACAGGCAAGCAGATGGACTCAGAATAACGCGCACAGCTGAGCGTTTCCCAGTGATAGACTGGCATAAAGATGGCTTGATGTTGGACATTCGCCCATTTAGGGACCGTCTCTAAAGTGTATACGACTTTGGTATACACGTTTCTAACTTCAATAGCATTTGAATAGAACGACTTACAGTCATAAAACCAACGGTAAAGTGTTCATGTAGTGTCAGGCATAATGCGCACCCTTTGGATTTTTGATATTTATTCAAATAAATTTAAGTTTGCTATTGAAGTTAGAAACGTACATGCCAATGTTGTATGCAACTTTAGAGACGGTCCCTAAATGTGCAAATGTCCAATGTCAAGCCAATTTTACATTTAGTCATTTAGCAGACGCTTTTATCCAAAGCTATTTACAGTTAAACTAACAATAGGAGGACAACAATATGCAAGTGCTATGATCCCAGTTTAAGCTAATGCAATACACGTAGGCATTTTAGGATTTGGACTTATACTGTATATATATATATATATATATATATAGAGAGAGAGAGAGAGAGAGAGAGAGAGAGAGAGAGAGAGAGAGAGAGAGAGAGAGAGAGAATAGAATAGAATAGAAAATGTTAGTATTAATTGATCAAGTGTTGATTTTATGCCAGTATATCAAAAAACGCTTAGCATGAAACTTTGCGCGTAAAGTTTATAATCTGAGTCCATCTTCTTGCCTGTAGCCTATATAGTAGCCTACAGCATACATCCCCAATAAAGTGCAAGATTGGTCTTTCATATCACTGTATGTGTTAAGCGTTTTGTCCCAACGGAAAGGGAATCCTTGAGTATGAGGTATTGAGGGAAACCGATTATAATCCTGTTCATGGTAGAGAAAGCTGATGACATGTAGAATACACAGGGAAAGTAACAATGAAGTTATTGAATGAAACATAAACACAGCTTTTGTGTGTTTATCATCTTTTCCGCATTTACTGTCACAGATAATCATTTCCATTTTATGAATGCAAGTCTTCGTCAACAACAAGCGCTTTTGCACCATCTGATGGTGAGGTCGACTAACAGCAGATGGAGAGTATGCTCGGCAATCTACTGCTTTTCCTGCAGTACTGTCGAATTTGAACCACTGAATTTGTGGAAGCGAGTTTGCAAAGCGAAATAAAATGGACCGAAAATTGCCTGTTGAATATTATTGGTTGTATTTTTAAACAGTTTGAATATTTTGGAAATGAAATATGAATGGTGAATATGGATTATTAAATTTTTAATAATGAAAATGTGTTTGAAATGTTTTTAATTGAAATATTCACAGCTTAAATATTCAACCATGTTGAATTTCAGCCCATAAAAATGCAAGCCCTAAAAATGCAATTCATTAAAATGCAATCATGGTTAATGCAATGCCTATTTTTTTTCAAGTAGTGCAATTCAACAGGCTTTTTATTTCAAAAACATTTGACATTATTTTACTTCCATAGAATGTCCGCTGCTATATGTTTCTTTTATCAGTTTAGGGGTTTTCCATGCGCGACACACTAGTCAATTGTCAGTTGCGTCTTGCTTGTCCATGTTCACAAGTTTCAGTCCTTTCAGTATAAAAGTCTTCTCTACTGACTGACTCAATCATAAAGACAGTGTTTGTCTCCATCTATTGGCGAAATAATGTATGTAACTTCTGTTGCCGTTCACGGTCAGGCTGGGACTATTTTTTCCAGCGGAAGGAAGGCTTTTAGTGATTTTACTTCATGAAAGTTGCATTGATGCATGTTTTTTGGCTTTAATATTTGTATTGTGTGGTAACCGTTTTATAAAAGTGCAGTACCTTATTGCTTACTTAACAAATGAGACCTCACTGTAAAGTGTTACCAGCACCCTGAAAACAACTCAATAATTAAATTTCAAAAAGATTATTATCAGAAATGTTCTACATGAGATTGGTGTCGTTCCTCTGCAGATCACAAAGACAGTAAGAAGGATAAAGCGGGCAGGAGCATGTCTCTCACAGGTCCTGGACCCGTCAAAGGTAAAGACACACACACACACACACACACACACACACTCTGAGTCTGACTGGAGATCAGCATAGAGACGGAGCGACACGCATCATAATCTGAAAATAATCCAACTGTCTCCATTGACTTTGTATTGCATAAAGCTTCAGCCTTGTAATTTCTGACATATAACAAAAAACAAAACAATATCTAAAAGCTGATGTGTGATAGGGTGTATAGCAGACAAGCTAAAAAACCCAGAACTAAGTTTTTATAAGATGTCAACCCCAGAAAACAAGCATTTAAGGACATAAAAGTGGATACAAGGCTGGAACGAATGTGTAAATTGTGGGATCCTGACACTCAGTATGCACTAAAAATACACTACATGTGCAGTAAACATTTTGTCACTGGTAAGTCAAATATCCAAATGTTCCTCTCCAGTGGGTGTAAGTTATTTCTCTGAGTAATATGACACGTTGCGTATCCACTTTTTGTTTAGTTTTTTGTTAAAAGTCAGAAATGACGAGGAGGAAGCTTCTCACAGTACAAAGTCAATGGAGACGGTTGGATTGCACCCCCCCTCCCCCGCCACGCCCACACCGGGTGATGATGATGGTGATGGTGATGGTGATGATGATGATGATGATGATGATTGATGGTGGTGATGATTGATGGTGGTGATGGTGGTGATGATGATGATGGTGATGATGATGGTGGTGGTGATGGTAATGATGATGGTGATGGTGATGATAGTGATGATGATGATGATGGTGGTGAGGATGATAATGATGGTGATGGTGGTGATGATGATTATGGTGATGGTAATGATGATGATGGTGGTGATTGATGATGGTGGTGATTGATGATGGTGATGATGATGATGATGGTGATGATGATGATGGTGATGATGATGGTGATGATGATGAAGGTGATGATGGTGGTGATTGATTGATGATGATGGTGATGATGGTGGTGATGGTGGTGATGATGATGGTGATGATGATGATGGTGATGATGGTGGTGATTGATTGATGATGATGGTGATGGTGGTGATGATGATGGTGATGATGATGATAATGATGATGGTGATGGTGATGATGGTGATGGTGATGGTGATGGTGATGGTGATGGTGATGATGATGATGTGTGTGTTTCTCTGCTGCAGTGACCGAGTCCTTCTCGTGGGAGGAGTATTTAAAGGAGACCTCATCAGTTCCCGCCCCCCCCAGCTGCTTCAGACAGGTCAGAGTGACATCACTGGCCCTTTTAAAGACACGTTTCTGTACATAGAAATCACATTAACCCTATAAAGCCTACTGTATCATATGTGTGTGTGTATATATATATATATATATATAAGTTGATTGGATTGGATATTTTGCTGCCGCATCCTTCTCACCTTTTTTACCCCTAACCTGTTTTCATGCCTAGTATGCGCACACTGTATGGTTGCTGCCACTGAGCTATAGCCCCATCGATCTAGCCTGTGACGTGGTTGTGTATGATTTGGCAATATGGGACAGCCTATACGCTGGTGAAAATCGGGCCGACTCCCCAAATTTTTTAAACATGTTTAAAAATTATCGGGAGGTCGGGAGGTGCTCGTAATGTGCTCGGCTCGTAATTCCTCTCACACGCTGCAAGCCGCGACCATGCGAGCATCACCGATGTCCACCCGATCATCTGCGAGCTTGTAAAACAGCAAAAATCGCACCGTGTACGCCCGCCTTTACTGTATTTTCCTTTCTGAAGTGATTTCAATCTTATTTCAAGCAATTCAAAACCATCATGTTGGACAGTGCACATCTAAAGTGTCTCAGTTGAAGGAAATAATGCATTATTATCTGCTGTAATATATATCGGCCTAATTTTTTTATTGGGCCGATAACGATAACATTAAAATGACCATATGTTGGCCGATACCGATATGCTGGCCGATATATATCGTGCATATCTATCTCCTACAGTCCTTCTGTCGTCTGATTGATAGTTTAGACTTTTTTTAGCCAGTAAAAGCCTTTTAGTATAATTGTACAAACATCCACCTTCAGCTTGTGTCTTTATGCTGCGAAATCTATTTTTATGAAGTAAATGTAAGAATAACCTTTATATTGTAAGTAATATTTCAAGATGAACTTACTGGCCTGAAGCAACTTCGGTTTTCTTGATTATTCTTACATTGTTGAAAAATCATGAAATATATAAAATATGATCATAAGGCTTTTAAGGAAGGTTTATTTGTTCATCTCTCAAACATCATAGTACTGCATTACATTATATGTTTTAAAACTACAGAGATTTGATCATGAAACTAAGCATTTCAATATCATCTTAATAAGACATTATTGGTATATATTGATATTTATATGCATTTTATGTCAGTAGTCTGTTATAATGTTATAAAAATCTCATTGATTTACATTACAATCATCAGAACTTCATCACATTTCATAACCATATTAATATCAGCATCTGCAGCAAATTGCATATTTTTGCTCATTTTGGGGCGTCTGAATAAAAAACTAATCAGAATCAGAATCAGAAAGAGCTTTATTGCCAAGTGTGCTTGCACACACAAGGAATTTGTTTTGGTACTGAGGCTTCCAGTGCACATATACAAATACAGATACAACAAGTAATAGTAATACAAATAGTAATACAAATTCTACGAATACAATTATAAAAAAATATGAAAGTACTATAAAAATATATGGTCACAGTTGGGTTTTGTCAGAATAAACATTTACAGATAATGAACATATTTACAGTATTTTGTATAGTATGAATAAATATAAATATCACCTGAATTTTAAAGATATTGCACTAAACAGTGGGAGTATTGCACTTCAGGCATATGTCTTGGGAGATATGTTAACTGTTCAGAAGGGAGATGGCCTGTGGGAAGAAACTGTTCCTGTGCCGAGATGTTCTTGTGGCCAGTGCTCTGAGTCGCCGTCTTGACGGTAACAGATCAAACAGGAGGTGTCCAGGGTGAGTGGAGTCTGTGATGATTTTACCTGCTCTCTTCCTCACTCTGGAAGAGTACAGGTCCTGGAGGGTTGGCAGGGGGGGCACCAATGATCCTCTCCGCAGTCCGGACTGTCCGTTGTAGTCTCCTGATGTCTGATTTGGTAGCTGAACCAAACCAGACAGTGATGGAAGTGCATAAGACAGACTCAATAACGGCTGAGTAGAACTGAATCAGCAGCTCTTGTGGCAAGTTGAACTTCCTCAGCTGGCGAAGGAAGTACAGTCTCTGCTGGGCCTTTTTCACAGTGGAGTCAATGTGATTGTCCCACTTCAGGTCCTGAGAGATGATAGTGCCCAGGAACCTGAATGACTCCACTGCTTCCACAGTGCTGTTCATGATGGTGAGTGGGGGGAGTGCTGGGCTGTTCCTCCTGAAGTCCACGATCATCTCCACTGTTTTGAGCATGTTCAGCTCAAGGTTGTTTTAACTGCACCAGACAGCCAGCTGTTCAACCTCCAGTCTGTAAGCAGACTCGTCACCGTTTTGGATGAGACCGATGACAGTGGTGTCGTCTGCAAATTTCAGGAGCTTGACAGTGGGGTCTTTAGAAGTGCAGTCATTTGTGTACAGGGAGAAGAGCAGTGGGGAGAGAACGCACCCTTGGGGGGCGCCAGTGCTGATTGTGAGTGTCTTGGATGTGTGTTTCCCCAGTCTCACTCGCTGCTGCCGGTCCGTCAGGAAGCTGGTGATCCACTGACAGATCGAGGATGGCATGGAGAGCTGGGTCAGTTTGGCTGTGAGAAAACCAGGCATGATGGTATTGAAGGCCGAACTGAAGTCCACAAAGAGGATCCTTGCATAAGTCCCCGGTCTGTCGAGATGTTGCAGGATATAATGCAGTCCCATGTTGACTGCATCATCCACAGACCTGTTTGCTCTGTAAGCAAACTGAAAGGGATCCAGCAGGGGCCCAGTGATGTCCTTCAGGTGGGCCAGCACCATTCTTTCAAACGACTTCATGACCACAGACGTGAGAGCGACAGGTCTGTAGTCATTAAGTCCAGTGATTTTGGGTTTTTTGGGGAGAGGAATGATAGTGGAGCGTTTGAAGCAGCAGGGAACTTCACACTGCTCCAATGATCTATTGAAGATCTGCGTGAAGACCGGGGCCAATTGGTCAGCGCAGGCTTTTAAACAAGCAGATGAGATGCCGTCTGGGCCTGAGGCTTTCCTAGTCTTCTGTCTTTTGAAGACTCTGCTCACGTCCTCCACACAGACCTTAAGCTCAGGTTGGATGGCAGGAGGGGGGGGGGAGTGGGAGTGCAGGAGGTGATGGTGAATGTGTGAAGTGCAGATCAGACCGGGTGTGTGGTGTGAATGAGGGCTTTTCAAACCGGCAGTAAAATGAATTTAAATCGTCAGCCAGGTGTTGATTGTCCACAGATCGAGGGGATGGTGACTTGTGGTTGGTGATGTTCCTCAGGCCATTCCAGACTGATGATGGGTCGTTGGATGAAAACTGTTTTTTCAGTTTATCAGAGTAGTTCCTTTTAGCAACTCTGATCTCCTTTGTCAATCTGTTTCTGGCCTGGTTATACAAGATTTTATCCCCACTTCTGTAAGCATCCTCTTTGGCATGACGAAGGTGTTTGAGTTTCCCAGTAAACCATGGTTTATCATTAGTAAATGATAAGAATGTCCTGGTAGGAATGCATGTATCCTCACAGAAACTTATATATGATGTTACAGTATCTGTGAGCTCAACCAGATCGTTGGTAGCAGCTTCAAAAACAGTCCAATCAGTGCAATCAAAGCAGGCCTGTAGATTCTGCTCTGCTTCATTAGTCCATCTTTTTACAGTCCTTATTACAGGTTTAGCTGATTTCAGTTTCTGCCTGTAGGTCGGTATGAGATGAACCAAACAGTGATCAGAGAGCCCCAAAGCTGCCCGTGGGACCGAGTGATACGCATTTCTTATTGTGGTGTAACAGTGGTCCAGTATATTACTGTCTCTGGTGGGACATGTAACGTGCTGTCTGTATTTTGGTAGTTCACGGGAAAGATTTGCTTTGTTAAAATCCCCAAGAATGATTAAAAGAGAGTCTGGGTACCTTTGTTCCGTTTCAGCTATTTGTTCAGCCAGCTGTTGTAGCGCCGCGCTCACGCACGCGTCTGGAGGGATGTAAACATTCACGAGAATGAAAGAGGAAAATTCCCGAGGCGAGTAGAAGGGTTTACAGTTTAAGAAATGTGCCTCTAAATTAGGAGAGCACATCTTCTTCAGTGTTGTTACATCTGAACACCAACTTTCGTTAATGTAGAAACACAATCCACCACCTCTCGTTTTCCCCGTTAGCTCCGCGATGCGATCCGCTCTGAACAGCTGGAAGCCCGGCAGATGTATTGCGTTGTCCGGTATGGCTTCACTCAGCCAGGTTTCAGTGAAGCACAAAGCAACAGAGTTTAAAAAATCCTTGTTAGTGTGGGTGAGGAGAAGAAGTTCATCCGTTTTGTTAGGAAGGGATCGGAGATTCGCGAGATGAATACTGGGGAGTGCAGTGCGCAGGCCGCGCTCGCGGAGTTTAACCAGCGCGCCGGCTCGCTTCCCGCGTTTGCGTCTGAACGCGCGTTTGAACAACAACGCTGCCCCTCCGACGAGAATGTCCTGCAAGACGTCCGAATAATCAAAAACTGTAGAAAAGGTTTCTGGTGTGTGTTTCCTAATGTCCAGTAGTTCGTCTTTGGTGAAACTGATTGGAAAAGAATGACTAAACGCAGAACAAACGAACAAAAACAACACAATAGCTGGAGAGCGACACACCGAGGCAGCCATCTGCGGCGCCATCTTGGATTATAAGCTGATTTTTCCTTCATATTCTAATTATATCATACTAAATGAGCCATAAAAGCCTGATGTTTCCAACATGATGCTCAACTAAAAACACATGTAAACTTTTTTATAGACTTTTTTTATATTTTGTGTAAAGGCTGTTCAAAAATGCTTTTTTCAAAAATGAAACTTTTTTTTCAGGTTAATTAATTCATAAATGTCAGGCTTTAAAGGGTTAATTGTCTTTGGATGTTAATGTTGAGTGTTGATTATCCAGACACTGTTTTTTATATGTTTCCAACATGATGCTGAACTAAAGAACACATATGCAAACCTTTTTTATAGAATTTTTGGTCCCACTTTATATTAAGTGGCTTTAAGTACTATCTACTTACAGCGAAAAATAAGTACAATGTACTTATTGTGTTGATGTATTGTAAAACACTTGTGCTGCTGTTGAGGTGTGATACGGGTAAGGTTAGGGACAGGTGAGGTTTAAGTGTGGGTTAAGGTGTAAGGGAAGGTCAACAGTGTAATTACATAAATGAATTACAGCTGTGTTTTCAAAATATATGTACAATGTAAAAACCATGTATGTGCACAATACGTCCACTGTATCAAATGATTAATTTCAATGTTAGTACATAGTACTTAAAGCCACTCAATATAAAGTGGGACCGAATTTTTTAATATTTTGTGTAAAGGCTGTTTCAAAAATCAGATTTTTTTCGGTACGGTACATAAACGTCAGGCTTTACAGGGTTAATTCTCTTTGGATATTAATGTTGAGTTTGTTGATTATCCAGACCCTGTTTTTTTAAGATGTTTCCAACATGATGCTCTACTAAAAAACACATGCAAACCTTTTTTTAATAGAATTTTTAAATATTTAGTATAAAGGCTGTTTCAAAAATGCGATTTTTTTTCGGTCAATGACTTCATAAATGTCAGGTTAATTCAAATCCAAACCCCTCTTTCGGATGTTAACGTTGAGTTTGTGTTCTCAGTCTCAGTTTCCTCCCTCAAATGACTTCAAGGCGGGGATGAAGCTGGAGGCCCGGGACCCTCGTAACTCCACCTCCACCTGCATCGCCACGGTGATGGGCCTGATGGGCGTGAGGCTCCGCCTACGTCTGGACGGCAGCGACAACACCAACGACTTCTGGCGATTGGTCGACTCCGCCGACATCCAGCCAATCGGAACCTGCGAGAAGAACGGAGACATGCTGCAACCGCCACTGGGTACGGCTGATGTCACTTCCCTTCCACGGCGGATCACAGTAGAGTTAATATTTAATATGAGACAAACAAGTGGGCAAATATAACTGCTGATTTGACTACGTGTCATTTCCATAAGGCTGTTTTTGGAGGGACAGTCCGTCTCATGTTATTACCAAAGCTTGATAACTCTCCAGTGTCATTTGAGTATCATTACTATACTATCTTAGTATTTATTAATATTTTAAACTAGTTTGTATTATATTTTACATTTTCATTTGAGTTAAAGTTGTTGCAATTTTGTTGTGTGTATTATTTTTTTTTTTTCAATTATGTCTATGTAGTTTTTATAACTTTTTTTTTATTTTTAGTAATTTTATTACTTTAACTTTAAGCGAAAATGAGAAAAAATTGGCTTTTTATATTCTATTTTATTTCTGTTAACACTTTATTTCAATTTATTTAAATGTTTTTTTTTTAGTATTTTGTTGTAGTAATTTAATTACTGTGTAGAAACAAGCTCACACATCACTAATCTACTGACATAACTCACACATCACGTATGCATATTTGACATGCATATAAGTTTAATAAACAACACTACTGTTGTTGTTGTCACACTGCAATCCTGCCTCCATGTATTTTTGATTGCTCAAAAGTTACTACTTTAATTTTAAATGAAAATGAGAAATTTTGACTTCACAGCTTACTCAAATAATTTTTTTTTTTAATATTCTCTTTTATTTTTTTATTTTATATTATATTTAATTGTATTACTTCAACTTTAACCACAAATTAGAAATTTTGCCTTCGCACATTTGCAGCTAACTGAAACAAACGTTTTTTTTATATTCTATTTTAATTCTGTTAATGCTTACTGTATTTCAATTAACGTTAAGATTTTTTAATATTTTTTAGTTTTAGTTGTAGTTATTTTAATTAGATGAATGTGATTACAAGCGAGCAGAATTCTGGATAATAATTCCGTTTCTCTCTCTTATTTCCTCAGGCTTCAGGATGAACGCCTCGTCATGGCCCATGTTTCTCCTGAGGACCCTCAACGGAGCCGAAATGGCCCCTGCCACAGCGTTTAAAAAGGTGCTGAACCTCATTCACACGGATGATGGTGTTACATCATGCAATCACATTAAAAGGTTTTGATGACACTGGTCTTCTGTAATTCCATCAGGAGCCCCTTCGGCCGCCCCAGAACGGCTTCAAGCCCGGCATGAAACTGGAGGCGGTGGACAAGAAGAACCCGTACCTGATCTGTCCCGCCACCATCGGCGAGGTGAAGGGCGAGGAGATCTTCGTGATGTTCGACGGCTGGAGGGGGGCGTTCGATTACTGGTGCCGATACGACTCCAGGGACATCTTCCCCGTGGGCTGGTGCTCCGCCACTAAACACGGCCTACAGCCGCCCGGCAACAGCAGTGAGTGACCGAACATGACCTCGTTAATCAGACTAATGACTCGTCTTGAGGTTAAATATCAAACATGAACTCTACAACCTAGGTAAAAACACATTGCACAGAAGTGTTATAGTCCAAACAAAGTCTGAAAGTAACTCTTGTTGAAGATGGTGCTGTATGGTTGTGGTGTGCAGGGTTGATAACAGTGATGATTATAGCTGTTACATCCTGTGCTACTTGCATCTGAAAGCGCAAACTGTCTGAGTATCTACTACATTTGAATTTAAATATACTTTGTTCATATGTATGGAACAGGGATGGAAATTAACTTTTTTGTCCACCGGCCACTGTGGCTGGTGGATTTCAAAATCTACCAGCCACTCAATGTTTTTACCAGCCACTTTCTTGTTTTTAACCGACAATGTGTAACTGCATGTGAAAATTAATACTACAAGATCTACAATAATTAAGCAGTTTATTTAATCTCAAGTCTCAATTAAATACTGACATTTTCTCTTTCTCTCTTATACGCACACAAACCATGAACTGATATACATTTCATTAAATGAGTAGGGCAGATTAAACAAAAAACTGCACCGATGCTGAACCGCACTCTATGCTGGAGGTTGCTCTCTCTGCGAGAGTATGCCTGTTCTGTCATATTTACATCATGCGTTCGCGGCTAACTCTCCCTTTCGATGGCAAACCGCCTCTCGCGCTCAAGCCTCGACGGAAGAAGCGCGCGGGTAGATGTTCACGCAGCTAGCTCTTCCTTTGGACGGCAGACACCCTCGTCGAGCCTCGACGGAAGAAGCGCGCGGGTGTTGAAGGTGTGCCTCCTCTAAACAGTATGCTATTTTTATTTACCCGCCACGGTGGCCAGTAGGTGAAGCGAGTTTGCCCGCCACAACACAAAATCACCCGCATTTGGCTGGTGGCGGATGCTAATTTCCATCCCTGGTATGGAAGCTTGTTTCTGCCACAGAATGATAAAAAACTTTTTATCTCTTTTTATCTCACAATTCTGACTTTTTTTTCTCGCAGTTGCGTGTTATAAAGTCAGAATTGAGTGATATAAAATCGCAATGTGTTATAAAGTCAGAATAGTGTGATATAAAGTCACAATGTGTTATAAAGTCAGAATAGCGTGATATAAAGTCACAATTGTGCTATAAAGTCAGAATAACGTGATATAAAATCGCAATGTGTTATAAAGTCAGAATAGTGTGATATAAAGTCACAATGTGTTATAAAGTCAGAATAGCGTGATATAAAGTCACAATTGTGCTATAAAGTCAGAATAACGTGATATAAAGTCGCAATGTGTTATAAAGTCATAATAGTGTGATATAAAGTCACAATTGTGTTATAAAGTCAGAATTGCCTGATATAAAGTCGCAATTGTGTTATAAAGTCAGAATAGTGTGATATAAAGTCGCAATTGTGCTATAAAGTCAGAATAACGTAATATAAAGTCTAGGGCTGCAACTAACGATTATTTTGATAATCGATTAATCGGACGATTATTTTTTCGATTAATCGGATAAAGTGTTTTTTTTATTTTATTAGATTTTTTGTTTATTATAATTAAGTAAAACCTTAAATCAGGGTATTCATGTGTAAAAGTGTACTTTAAAAAGTGCAAAAGCCATACATTGAGTTTTACAAATATAATCTTTATTTTTTACATTTTAAACCTTAATATATTGATAATTTAAATATAGAAAGACTGAAAACAAACGTGTGATTGTAGTAGAGCCGCAGTAGATCGCGTTTGAAAAACAATTAAAACTTAATAGTAGACAAATGCTATAAAAAGAGAACGGAATGGAGGTACGCAGCAAGCTAACAGGCTTGATTAAAAAGACAGGAAAATTTATGCATTAGTGCACAAGCATTCGCTGAAAACCACTGACTACAGTGACTAAAAAAAAAAATCTTTTACTGCTGCTGTTATTAACTGCCTTTATATTTAGTGCTTCACTTTGTAAACACCGTTTTAATTTAACCTATTTCTGCGGTAGCGCTATTTTAATCCATCACTTATGTTGCGAGCGAACTGATTGCGCAACCTGATGCTCGAGACAAAATAGATCTAGTGTGACTGTTCCGAAGTTAGTAAACAAAGCTGTTTACACAGTAGCATTGTTTTCTCAGATCAGATAGCTATCGGATCGTGAAAAGACCAGGTGTAAAAGCCCTTCTAAACGCGCTCAAACCACTTCAGGAGGAGATCTGAGACTCATTCCATACGAAACTGGAAAAGTGTAAATGCATCTAGCCTAGTTGTTGAAACCACATATGTACATTTTACTCCTCCCAAAAATGCTAAAAAAAAATAAACATGTGAGAGTGTGTTATAGGCAATGTAATGTTATAGCCGGATATGACGACGCTACTGCAACACGCATTATCGCAGATGAGCGATCTATTCATCAAGCCAACGAGCAAACTATCGCAAATCAAAGTGAAAGTAAGTCGCAGACGCTTAACGCACAATCATCATCATTAAAAGTAAAGAAATGAAATGATCTTACCAGTGCTGTTGCCGCTCTCTCTTATTGCGGTGTTTGATTTTGATTTTAACTGCTAATCAATAAAATGCAGCTCATATCTGTTGCTTTCGGTGACGTGAACTCCATTAAATCTGCATATAGCGCGGGAATTGAAGAGCGAAAACACATTTATGTGACCAGGTGTAAATGGAATCGTTTTGATAAATCAGAGCTATCCGATCTGAGAAAACGCATGAAGTGGCCAGGTGTAAACAGCCCCGGCTTGGGGTGCACACTTTTTTTCTGCCGTCGATTGATCTGTAGGTACTCACTGCCATTTCGCGATCGACTGTGTTGTCATGAAAGTGACGTCATCAGTAAACGCTCCCCGTGACGTAAGCAGACCAACTAATCGATAATGACATTCGTTGACAACGATTTTCATAATCGATCATTATCGATTTTATCGATTAGTTGTTGCAGCCCTAATAAAGTCACAATGTGTTATAAAGTCAGAATAGTGTGATATAAAGTCACAATTGTGTCATAAAGTCAGAATTGCCTGATATAAAGTCGCAATTGTGTTATAAAGTCAGAATTGTATGATATAAAGTCGCAATTGTGTTATAAAGTCAGAATTGCGTGATATAAAGTCGCAATTGTGTTATAAAGTCAGAATAGCGTGATATAAAGTCACAAATGTGTTATAAAGTCAGAATAGTGTGATAAAAATTCACAATTGTGTTATAAAGTCAGAATAGTGTGATAAAAAGTCGCAATTGTGTTATAAAGTCAGAATTGCGTGATATAAAGTCGCAATTGTGTTATAAAGTCAGAATAGCGTGATATAAAGTCACAAATGTGTTATAAAGTCAGAATAGCGTGATATAAAGTCACAATTGTGTTATAAAGTCAGAATTGTATGATATAAAGTCGCAATTGTGTTATAAAGTCAGAATTGCGTGATATAAAGTCGCAATTGTGTTATAAAGTCAGAATAGCGTGATATAAAGTCACAAATGTGTTATAAAGTCAGAATAGTGTGATAAAAAGTCGCAATTGTGTTAGAAAGTCAGAATAGCGTGATATTAAGTCACAATTGTTTTATAAAGTCAGAATTGTCTGATATAAAATCGCAATTTTGTTATAAAGTCAGAATTGCGTGATATAAAGTCGCAATTCGGCAAATGCTGAAGTTAAGAGGTTAAATATCAAAATGAACTCTACAACCTAGGTAAAAACACATTGCACAAAAGTATTATTGTCCAAACAAAGTCAGAAACAAGTAATTCTTGTTGAACTTGAATTTGCTTCATGACAGATAAAAAAGTATGTTCAAATGTATGGAAGCTTGTTTCTGACACAGAATAAATAAATAAAAAAGGTAATTGCGACTTTTTTTCTCACAATTCTGACCTTTTTTCTCACAATTGCGAGTTATAAAGTCAGAATTGTGTGATATAAAGTCGCAATTGTGTTATAAACTCAGAATAGTGTGATATAAAGTCGCAATTGTGTTATAAAGTCAGAATTGCGTGATATAAAGTCGCAAATGTGTTATAAAGTCAGAATTGTGTGATATAAAGTCGCAATTGTGCTATAAAGTCAGAATTGCGTGATATAAAGTCGCTATTGTGTTATAAAGTCAGAATTGTGTGATATAAAGTCGCAATTGTGCTATAAAGTCAGAATAACGTGATATAAAGTCGCAATGTGTTATAAAGTCAGAATTGTGTGATATAAAGTCGCAATTGTGCTATAAAGTCAGAATAACGTGATATAAAGTCGCAATGTGTTATAAAGTCAGAATAGTGTGATTTAAAGTCACAATTGTGTTATAAAGTCAGAATTGTATGATATAAAGTCACAAATGTGTTATAAAGTCAGAATAGTGTGATAAAAAGTCGCAATTGTGTTATAAAGTCAGAATAGCGTGATATTAAGTCACAATTGTGTTATAAAGTCAGAATTGCCTGATATAAAATCGCAATTGTGTTATAAAGTCAGAATTGCGTGATATAAAGTCGCAATTCGGCAAATGCTGAAGTTTAGAGGTTGAATATCAAAATGAACTCTACAACCTAGGTAAAAACACATTGCACAAAAGTATTATTGTCCAAACAAAGTCAAAAACAAGTAATTCTTGTTGAACTTGAATTTGCTTCATGACAGGTAAAAAAGTATGTTCAAATGTATAGAAGGTTGTTTCTGACAAAAATAAAAAAAAGGTAATTGCGACTTTTTTTCTCACAATTCTGACCTTTTTTCTCACAATTGCGAGTTATAAAGTCAGAATTGAGTGTGATATAAAGTCACAATTCAACAAATGCTGAAGTTTAGAGGTTAAATATCAAAAAATGAACTACATCCTAGGTAAAAACACATTGCACAGAAGTATTATATTCCAAACAAAGTCTGAAAGTAACTCTAGTTGAAGATGGAGCTGATGGTTGTAGTGTGCAGTGTTGACAACAGTGATGATTATAGCTGTCTAGTTTTGTCATGTCCTACTTGCATCAAGTGTGCATCTGAAATCGCATACTGTCTGAGTAGGTACTACATTTGAATTTACTTTGTGACCTGTAAAAAAGTTCATATGTATGGAAGCTTGTTTCCTCCACAGATTTAAAAATAAAAAAGGTAAAAAGGCTTTTTATCTCACAATTCTGACTTTTTTTCTAGCAATTTGCCATCAGTGTTGTTGTTGTTAACTAAAACTAAATCTGAAACTATTGGTAATTGAAATAACTGAAATGGAGTAAAATATAAATATTAGTTGAAAAACTATTACGTCCTTAAGTCTTGATGTTGTTTTAGGCTCTACTAGAACAGGTTTATTCTGCTTGAATGTTGATTATTTTCCCCATATTCTCCATTGTTGCGGCTCCTCTCTTCCCAGTCTGTCAGTAACGCTCTGTTTACTTCCTGTCTCTATGAAGCCCCTCCTTCTGAAAACACACTGTGCTCTGATTGGTCGGCGGGATTAGTGTGTTGTGATTGGTTGAGCGCTTCAAGTGTGTTTGGGAAAAATGTCCTGCCCCTTACCATAACCACCAGTTTAACACACTACTAACTCACTCAACCAGGCCCCGCCCCTTTAAAGGGGTCGTACACCGGGCGAGAAGCGCAGCGCCACATCTTTAAAATTTGAAAACTGTACACACACCACCGGCACTATCTGGCTCAGGACCCGGTTCAAAATCCTGCCACGCCATAGAGCGCCATTTACATCATTTTATATTAAATTTACGTTATATTTGTCTCAAATCGTCATTATATACTGTATTCATATTCATGAACATATTCATACATTCATATTCTGTATTCAGTTTAACATTCATTTACAGAAATCAGCTGCGTGTATAAAAATTATCGGATTTTGTTCACACTGTGCTCTGATTGGTCTGCTGGAGCAGTGTTTTGTGATTGTTCGAGCGCTTTGAGTGTGTTTGGGAAATGTCCCGCCCCTTACCATAACCACCAGTTTCAACACACTACTAACTAACTCAACCAGGCCCTGCCCCTTTATTCTGCATATGAATTATTTAAATGAGGAATATTGTGACATGTTCGTTCCCAGGAGAAACTAAAGACTACGTTGGAGGCATTTCAGAGAGTTCAGGAACAGTGCACACTGTCCTATAAAATAAAGGCAAAAAAAATCTCATGATGACCTGTAAACGCTTTGTGTGAACACCAGGGGGCGCAACAGCTCTCTCAAACTCCACATGAGATCACATGACCGCTGCTGTGTAACAGTTGAAGATCTTCTGACATCAGAGCACTTTTCTTTCAATCCGAATCACAGCTGTCGTATTGTGTATGATTTTTTCTGTGAATTCCTCTCATGTCTGGTTATATTTTAAAGTGTCTTTCTGCAATTTCAGCCTTTAAAACTTTAAAACATTATAATTCAGTTCTACTCTAATAACTATTTCCATCTGTCCTAAACTCAAACCTCCTCTGGCATTTGGGATTGAAACAAAAATATGATTTCATTAAAATAAATTTAATTAAAAAAACAAAAAACAAAGAAGAATCATTTAGCTTAGACAAAGAGCCTAATGGCCTAATAAGAGCTTTATTTCAGCTAACGAGAACTATTTTTAATATACGTATTTAGTTAACAATAACAACAGTGGTCAACCTAACTGTCAATCATTCTCGTTGTCATGACGACCCACACAGTTACCCCGCCTTCACTGTATGTTACATGCATGTGAACAATCTCACACTGAATTCTAATGATTTAATTAGGACTAACTAGGAGGGATTAATTATGATAATTGCGGTTGCTTTATTTAGTGAAGTATTTAGTAAAGCGCTGGAGGCTTATTTGACCAAACAAAATCCAGGACGTTTTATGATGTTTTATTTTGCAAAACATAAAAGTCCTGGGTTTTTGTTTGGTCAAATAAGGCACCATACTGAAGTCATGAATTAGCTGGGATTTAAGCCAGATCTTGTGTTTTGAATGGAGTCAGTATGAGTTATAGATGATGATATACGTGTTTCCGTTAATGTTCATTCGGCCGCAGCTGGAATTAATTCTGAGTTTGTGCTTTGCAGAAAATTTTCCCAAATTATACAAAACTCTGTGCCGGATCTCCTGTTCCAGTGTTTATAATTCTGCACTGCATGTTGTGATGCAAATTACAGACATTTGTTTAAAGGATTTATTTTGGATCTGGATAATGTGGAATGACCTGCTCTGTTTATTTTGTTGTAGCCCATCCAAGTAATTATGTGTAAATGAGATAATTAGCGAGCGATCCATGCGGGTCAGGAGGGATTTGAGAGTTTCTGTGAAAATAAACAAATCACACACTTAGAAACACACTGAGAAAAGATGGAAAATTAGCAGAGAAACTGGACAGATGGAGAGGAAAGTGGTAAGAGTGTTTACAGAAAAGACCAAAGAACTGCCGTTACAGCAACATCACACAGACCAACACACTTACAGTTAAAATCAAAATTATTCAACTCCCATTGCAAATCAGGTTTATTGGCAAAATTGACTGACTTTCAGCTTTTTGCAATGAACAAATCAAACAAAATTAATTGAAATAGCTCAAAAACAACAAGAGTTTCAAGTGGTTTCCCCAAAATCAGCTGAAAATGAAACTTTTAATGCACCAGGTGTGCTTGAGCTAGAACACATGAAATATCTGACCTGGATAGGTTTGTTAGGTGTCACGTTTGACTGCATGTTAGAAATATGGTGAAGTCAAAAGAATGGTCTAAAAAGTTAAGAGAAGATCTCATCGCCCTTCACAAACAAGGAACACGATACAAAAAGATAGCAGCGGCACTAAATGTTCCTAGAGACACAATTGGAAGCATAGTTTGCAAGTTCAAAGTTAAAGAAACAGAAGCTATCAACGACTGCAACCCGATTTCTGAGAAGGCAGGATCAGAAAAACCCTTGAGTGACTGCAAAAGACCAGCAGCAAGACTTGTTGGCAACAGGCACTGAGGTTTCAGCTTGAACAGTAAGTTACATACTAAACGTATGCCAGAACTCCAAGACTACAACCCTACTGATCCAAATGCACAAGTGCTCAAAATCATATAAGTAAGCCACAGACGTTTTGGGATTCTGTTCTGTGAAGCGATGAAACAAAACGGGAACTTTTTGGCCCTGTGGATCAGCGGTATGTCTGGAAGAAGAAGGATGAAGCATATGCTGTGAAGAACACTGTCTACAGTTCAGCATGGTGAGGCTCGGTGATGCTCTGCGGCTGATTTACATCCTCTGACACTGGAAACCTGGAGTGTGTGGAAGGCAAGATGGATTAATTGAAGTATCAGGAAATGCTAGGAGAAAATGCCATGCCGAAGCTTAAAGGACAAGTTCGATGAAATAGAACGGTTAAGATTGAAATTTGGACAAATGCTGCTGTCCCGAGAATTTTTGGTTTCTGTATTAGCACCCCCCACCTATACAATGGTTTCATATGGGCACTGGAAGAATCATTCATAAAACGCATTAAACTTTAGTTTACAAAGACGTGAAACTCACCGAGTGGTCTGGGGTGTTCACTGATATGCTCACACAAAAATCGCTGCAAAAGATGCTTTCTAACAGGTTTTATCGTAGTTTTTGTCCAACTCCATTGACTTGTATTGGATGTTCTGTGAGGTACGGTATTACTCCGCCACCGGAGACGGAAATGGGGTTGTTTGTATTATTTCTGTAGTTATGCAGTCACGGTAACGTAGGCTACGCTATCCAAACATTGGCAAAGGTGCATTATCGCCACCAACTGGGCTGGAGTGTCTATTATTCAAGCTCTCAATGGAAGAATGTCCGGTTGTGAGACGTTTGGAAAAATAGGTCCACAGTTTTACAACGAATGGTAAAACACCCGTTGGAAAGCATCTTTTCCAGCGATTTTGTGTGAGCATATCAGTGAACACCCCAGAACACTCGGTGAGTTTCATGTCTTTGTAAACTAAAGTTTAATGCGTTTTATGAATGATTCTTCCAGTGCCCCTATGAAACCATTGTCGAGGTGGGGGGGTGCTAATACAGAAACCGAAAATTCTCGGGACAGCAGCATTTGTCCAAATTTCAATCTTAACCGTTCTATTTCATCAGAAATGATCTTAAAACAGGGCTTTAAGTGTAAAATACCGAACTTTAAGCTTAAGCTTGTTGGAATGGACCTTCCAACAGGACAATGATCCCAAGCATACCTCGGTTTCCACCAAAGCTTGGTTGCAGAAGAAGTCCTGGAAGAGTCTACAGTGGCATCACCGTCACCTGACTTGAACCCCATAGAAAACCTCTGGTGGGATTTGAAGAAGGCACTAACCCAAGAGTATTACTGAACTGGAGGCCATTGCTCATGAGGAACGGGCTCAGATTCCTCAGAAACGCTGCCAGAAGCTGCTGTCTGGTTATACATCTCGTTTACAGCATAAGGATGTTCTAATAAGTACTAAAGATGCTGCCATGAAGGGGTTGAATCATTTTGAGACTGCAGAAGTCATTAAAAGTGGCATTTTCAGTTGAGTTTGGGGAAACCACTTAAAACATTTATTGTGTTGAACTATTTCAATTACTTTGCAAACAGCAAAAAACGTCTGTCAAGTTTACCAATAAACCTGATTTGCAATGGGGGTTGAATAATTTTGGTTACAACAGTATGATTCTGGCACAATGTACCATGGATGTCTCAGTATTTTAGCTGTGCTGTACTGTAGGGCAGTGTGTCATGTTGAAACTCAAGCCCGTCTGTGTGATCGCTGCCATATGCTTCAGTACGAGTGTGTCAGATCTCTGGCGAACTCTTTAAGGGCCTTTTCCTCCCGCACACCCTCTAATTTAGTTATACTGGAGTTATTTAGGGTAAACACACTCGTATCCACAGCTATATTAACGGCTTAACTGTAAGTGTGTTAAAGGACTGTATGTGTTCAGATGTAAGTGTGTGTTTTTGGTGAGGTCATGACTTCTGAATGTTAACAGGACTTTCCATGAATAAGCTACATAATAGGGCTTCTGTTTTTTGTGCTATTTGAACGAACGGTCGTACTTAAAAGGATAGTTCAACCAAAAATGAAAATTCTGTCATTAATTACCCTCATACAGTCAATTTATTTGATAAAATTGGTTGCATTAGCCATTTCGTAGTAATACACAATAAAACATCAACATTAAATATACAATGACTCATACAGTAAATTTATTTGATAAAATTGGTTGCATTAGCCCTGTTTCGTAGTAATACTCAATAAAACATCAACAATAAATATACAACGAGGGTGTTATTGGATGTTTTACAACTGCATTACATTATGAGAGATTGATATATGAGAGCTGAAATATGCGGCTAAAACTGAAAGTGTAAAAACAAACGAATGACATTTAAGCTAACCGCAAATCAAGTTTACTGAATTAACTTTTTTTATATACAAAATATGTAATTTACCAAATAATCAGATTAACTAAGTGCAACAGGGCAAATTAGCATGAGAGTGCAATCCCGTAAAAGCGCTGATGGGAGTGTAAAGTTATGTGTGTGATCTACTGACGACGAGCAAATTAAAGAACAGACACAGCCGGATCATTTCCATAATGACCAGCACAATCTACCAAGAGCAGCGCAAATTAGCCTCTGTTTTAAGACATTGGTCTGTAAATAATGGCGCAAATACCAGTATATTGACTAGATTCCTTTGTAAAATCACATTGCATGATTCATTTAAATTGTCCTCCCATAAATACTGCATTTGAAAGGGAAACTCCTACAAATGCATATGCAATAAAGTCAGCCGCAAAAATAACCCTGTCCACACCTTTTCAGCGCTCATTTTTCATTGTGAGTCTTTAGTAAATCCTGACAAAAGAGGGTTTCCGCTGGAGCAAGATGTTAGTAAATCTGGCCCTAAAATTGCTAGAAAATCAAAGCCTTATGTCTAAGTTGAGTTCCAAATTTGAAGTTGATACCACAAAAATTGTGCCTGCTAAAAGGTTTTAAAGTTTCGTTTCTATGGTTAACTCGATGTCCAATTTCACAATGGTTTTCAAAGGATGAATTTTGAGCTTTAAAACTTTCGAATGATAGAATTGACTGTTAGATTGATAGATTAATTAGGCTACTTCAAATGGATCTGTTTTTTTGACTGTCTTCTGAGGGTTTCTTAGACTAGTCGGTTACAAAATTTCTCTTTAAACTAGTGCTGCACAATTAATCGCACTGTGTGTGTGTGTATGTGTGTGATGCCCTCTGGTGTTCAGATGTGTGTGTGTGTGTGTGTGTGTGTGTGTGAGTGAGACGCCCTCTGGTGTTCAGATGGATGTGTGTGTGTTCACGTGTGAGATGTCCTTTTGGTGTTCAGATGTGTGTGTGTGTGTGTGTGTGTATGAGAGAGACGCCCTATGGTGTTCAGATGGAGCAGCATTTACTACGATCAGCCGCTGCACTGACAAACTGCGCATAAAATAATCTACTATTCATTGTGGAAATCCCTAATTTTTGTTAATAATAACTTTGGTCTAATGTCAGTTTTATTCTTATTATTTAAAATTTGCTTTATTTTTTGCAGTCACCGTTCCAAAACCGGGTCCTACACCTTCCTCGTCCTCAAACCCCAAACCGCCGCGGCGCACCATGCCATCTCCGTACCGGCTGCCGACTCCTCTTCCTCAACTCCCCGTGAGGAAGGGAATCAGGGGCCGGCGGCCCAAGAGCGAGACCATCGCGCTTCTGAAAGCTCTGGCCGCTTCCACCTCGGCCCAGGACACAGAAGACCCCGGAGCTGCCACGCCCCAAACCACGCCCATCTCCCAGCATCCCCTGCGCCCGTACAAGAAGAGGGGACCAAAACCAGGCAGCAAGGTAGCATCAAATGAGTTCTGTGTGTATTTACGAAAGGACTGTCACGTGAGATAATGTTGTGGTAGTGGTGCAGCGGATCACAAAATTCACGGTTCGGATCATTTTCACATTAATGCATTTGGCAGACGGTTTTATCCAAAGCAACATGCATTGCATTACAAGGTACACATTTTACATTCTTATTAGTTCTTGCTTTCCCTGGGAATCGAACCCATGACCTTGGCGTTGCAAGCGCCAACTCTCTACTGTTTGAGCTACAGGAAAGCTCATCATTACGGGTTTTGAGCCGTGAGCCGTGAGATCGGATAATTTTTCGTATCAGCAAAAAAAACATAATATATATATAGACTATATATGGGGGGGGGGTAACTTTGCTTTTTATTTATAATTTAAACCTCACTTGAAGTTCTTCAATACCACACCAAAAACTACTAGCGTACCTGATAAAGTTCAAGCATTATTAAAAACAAGTGAACAGTCAGTACTCAAATAAGAACAAATACACAAATTACAAGCAGAGATGAATACTAAATAACAAAGTTACAAAGTCTAACAGTAGTATTCATGTACAGAAATTAATAATTAAGCCTAAATGTAAAATAACACTATTTGTTCACTTGTTCACTAATTAAATATAGTTTCATCTTTGTTAAAGCTGTATGTTGTTGTTTTATTAACATTAATGTCACAGGAAACGGTAGGAATATTAGGCTGCTGTCACTTTAAGACCGAATGCACGAACATCTGGTCTTTCTCAACTGTTCACTTATGACATAACCGAGAGAATACTTGCCGAGACGGGTATTTAGACATCATTTTGTGTTTATATGTCCGTTCAAGGGCACAGAAACGGGAAAGAGGTATCAATCGGTGCTATTTAAAACGCGCGTTTAAAATGTTTGAATGTGTAAATTGGCAAGACAAAACACATCCAAATTATTAACTTTCACTCTATGATGGTTAAATTTAGCAGTTAATCCGCAAATCACATGCGTGCCGAACCGTGGGGCAGCTGGTCCGTACTGATGCACCCCTATGTTGTGGAGGGTGTCATTCTGTGAAATACTGAAGCTTATCATGTGTTTCTGTTTCTCAGAGGAAGTCCAGACTCTTTCAGAGCTCCATGTCTATATCAGCCAGCTCAGACTCCAGGGTTCCCATGACTCGCATGCCCAGCGATGGACTCTCTTCTCTGGGATCCCCGTCATCTGTGGTGTCTACTGGTATCAAATACAACTTCTAATATCCTGTATGCTGCCACACAGAGGAACATCTGACGTCTGATCTGTATATTATTTAGATTACATATCCACAATAATCCAACTATATAACTACAATAATTAGACTACATAGCCACGATGATCAGATTATACTAAATAGACTATATAACTAAAGTATATGCTGCCACACAGAGGAACATCTGACGTCTGATCTGTATATTATTTAGATTACATATCCACAATAATTCAACTATATAACTATAATAATTATACCACATAGCCACGGTGATCGGATTATACTAAATAGACTATATAACTAAAGTAATCAGACTACAAAACCACAGTGAGCAGAACATATGACCATAAAAATCAGATTATATAACCATAATAAGTAGGCTATATACAGTAACTGCAGTAATCAGACTGTAACCATTTTAATTATCAGACCATACAACCATAATAATCAAACTATATATCCACTGTGATCAGACTATATAACTACAGTAATCAGACTACATAGTCACAATGATCAGATAATATTACCTAGGCTAACTGACTATATAACCACAATAATCAGATTATATAACCATAATAAGTAGACTATATACAGTAACTGCAGTAATCAGACTGTAACCACAATTATCAGACCATATGATCATAATTATCCGACTATATAACCACTATGATCAGACTAAATTACTACAGTAATCAGACTATATAACCATATTATAAGTAGATTATACACGGTTACTGCAGTAATCAGAGTGTAACCACATTTATTAGACCATATGATCGTAAAATCAGACTATATAACCACTGTGATCAGACTAGATAACCTCAGTAATCAGACTATATAACTAGAAATCAGACTAGATATCCATAAGTAGACTCAGCAACTACAGTAATAAGACTGTAACCACAATTATCAGACCATATGAGCATAATAATCAGATTATATAACCACTATAATCTGACTTCATAGGCCCAATAATCAGAGTATATAACTACAGTAATCAGACTATATAACCATAAGTAGACTCAGCAACTACAGTAATAATACTGTGACCAGAATTATCAGACCATACAACCATAAAAATCTGACTATAAAACTACAATGATCAGACCAGATAACCTCAATAATCAGGCTACTACACTCATCAGACCATATAAGCAATTTAATCAGACTACATATCTGTAATAATCAGCCACAGTAATTTAAGAGTAATCATGCAGTAATCAAACTACATAACCAAATAAGTCTAATAGTGTGGCAGTGGTGTATAACAGCAATGACTTTATTTTGACTATATAGTCAGACTATATAGTAATGTCATAATGTGATTGAGACTTTCTAACCAAAATAATCACTTTAAATCATCTTGCATAATCATAATAAACATTTTTTTAACTAGGGGTGTAACGATACCGTCATGTCACGATTCGATACATATCACGATACTGAACTCACGATACGATATTATTGCGATACTCCAAGACATATGATATAAGGTTAACAAAAAATGTACTGTTGATTAAAATGCTAAATTTGGTTTTACATTGTGTGTGTAAATGAATAGTCTTGGACTTGGTGCTGGAAACCCAATGCACAGGACAATAGAGACACCAGAATAACAATAAGCTGAAAATACAGAATAATTTTAGACGAATATGATTGCACTGTCACTTACTAAATATATTTAAAATAATATAGGCTACTTTTTTCTGGTAGCATAAGACATTTGACATTATCAGGACTCACAAATATTCCCCCATTGCTTTATTACACATTATATATTCAAAATCATATATAGTAGTTTAATGTAGGACTGATACTAAAACTCTTAAAAAAATTCATTTTTTTTTCTCACACAGTAATTTTTATTTTGGGTGAACTATTCACGATACACATTGATGCATTTTTGTATTGTGACACGATATATTGTTACACCCCTAGTTTTAACCAGACTAACCATATGGTGTCAACAATGTGGATGGTGAGGTTAATAAAGCTTTAATGGAGTAGATCCGAATGTTTCAGTACAGTAGTGTTTACACACGCATGTCCTGTCCGTGTCCATCAGTGTGTGTGTACGTGAAGAAGCACGGGAACTGCGGGCCGCATCTGGACCGTAAGCAGGTTCAGAGACTGCCGGATCACTTCGGGCCCGAGGCGGTGAATCTGGTTCTGCAGAAGACGGTTCAGGCCTGTCTGGATTGTGCGTACCAACCTAAAGTGCTTCTGGGATGCCTTCAGAGCCAAGGAGGCGGAGGAGAGGTGGTCAGAGGTACAGTCTTCAGAGTTCAGAAACAGCGACACTAGCCGCGTTCCCATTACAGATTTGCGCAAAACTTTTCTGATATTTTCTTAGGGTACGTTTAACACGATAACAAAATGCTTAAAACGGAGAAGTTTTTCCTTTGAGTTTTCCGCGTACGGACGACACCATTGTCAAAACGATCCCCATTCACACGGATCCGCGAAAACGACTGAAAACGCTGTATTCTGCTGCCAGGCAAGTAGATGGCGATGAAACACTTCGTTCGGTTCACATGACGTCACTGTAACTTTGCGCCCCCATCTTGACGACCGACGGTCTCAGTAATGCCTGCAATATGTTGTGCAGTTGGCTGCAACAACAGCCGAAAGAGGAACGCCGAACTGGTATTTTATTCTATACCAAAATAAAAGGATAGAAGAAATGTCTCATATTGTATCATGTCATCTTTCAATCATCTTTCTGTGCGCACACACCCGACCCGAAGCGTGCAGCCATAGAGCCCTATACAGCGCAAGAGTAATGAATTGAGCTCTGTTTCATGTCTGAATGGACAAATACACACCACATTATGTTTAAATGTCCGTTTTGGAGAGTATTCACGTAAAATATGTCGGTTATGTCTTAAACAGAGTTGTCATCCAGTCTCTTTGGTAGAGAGAGAGAGAGACGAGGAAAACAAAGCATGCAAATGGAAATTATCGCGGCCGGAAAAATTATCGAGCTCATTTTTTTTATCGTGCGATTAATTGATTTATTGACTATCGCGACAAGCCTAATCCAGATTAATGACAG
>JAPDVR010000021.1:5075333-5100333 GCA_026230005.1 Gila orcuttii
AAACTAAAAGACATAAATGACATTTGTATGTATTCTAAATAAAAGACAGATTGCACTGAATGTCAGTTTGCTTATTCTGCTCAAGATCAGGATTTATTGAATCACATGTCATGAAAACTAGAAACTGCTTCTAACCGCAGGTCGAGAGTGTCGCTGAACACACAACTCTGCGATGCGGTTTGTTGGAACGATGCTTTCGGGAAACCAGACTCGTTAAACTGATGATAACGACAGAACTTACGATCATATTTGGCTAACGATGGTTTCGGAAAACACACCCGAGGCTGAAGAAACTGCTTTATCTGCTGATCAAACGCATGTTCTGTGTTTCCAGCCGCGAGCTCGACCACGGGTCCCGAGGCGGCGGAGCGGGACCTTCCCAGAACCCCCGGCAGGAGCCCGTCCTCCTGGTCCATAGAGGAAGTGATGCAGTTTGTGTGTGACGCGGATCCCACAGCCCTTGCCCCGCACGCTGAGCTCTTCAGAAAACACGTCAGTGAATCACTGAGACACATTCACACACACACACACACACACTCACGCTTTTATGTCTGACTGTAAACCAGTCACGTGTGAGGAGGAGAGCGGGAACATGTGTCATCTGTGTTTAGACTTCACCAGCAAAATACACACACACACACACACACAAACACACACACACTGTCTGGACAGACTCACCGCTGTGAGAAACCAAGTAACAGCGCTACGAAATCAGCTCGATTTAGATTTAAATACTGCTTGAATTAAAGTGCCCTGTTATGCTTTTTCAAATATTACCTTTCAAACAGTGTTGGGGAAAAGTTACTTTTAAAAGTAATGCATTACAATATTGTGTTACTTAGTGACTTTTTATGAAAAGTAATGCATTACATTACTTTTGCGTTACTTTTGCTCACCTGGGCTAGGCTTGCTTGTTTGTTTTTTAATAACCACAAAAAAGTTTTATTTTTGGCAAATGTTAACACCAAAAGTGAAGTGAATAAGCCTTAGACTGAAGGAAATGCATATTCACTCCTGTACAGTAGAGGGCGCCGCTCAAACAAACCTTTCAGCTGCTGCTGATTAAAGAGCAATAGGAAACAGGAGAAGAAGTTCAACACTCTTATTTCTAAATCTAATCTAAAGTCATTTTTGTTTATTCGTATGGTTTAATTAGATCATTGAAGGACAGCAGCAAAGACATTGGTTAATAAAGTGAGATTAAATGCATAAAGTATATTTGTGTTATTTAATATAGTTAATTATAAAAGTTTTGCGTACAATCCTGAGATTGCATTTCACTGTTTTTATTCATTTTGAGGAATACTGAATGTTTTCGTGCAAGTGAGATGAGTAAATGCATGTTCATATTTAGTCTAGAACTAAAATAACCATCATGTATAAACAGCGCGTGCACACACACACACACACACACACCTCCTCACTTTTCTCTCAACATGAGGACAGGAGAGCTGTCAGTCAATAAATGTGAAAGAGTAACTTGGATATTTTGTTGTAAATTGATAAAAGTAATGCGTTACTTTACTAGTTACTTGAAAAGTAATGTGATTACATAACTCAAGTTACTTGTAATGGGTTACCCACAACACTGGTAATAAAGTTGTTTGTGAATGTATAAGGTCTGCAAAAGTTTTAAAGATCAAAGTGCAGATAAATAAAGTTATTGTTATTGAGAATCGGATCGTGAGGTGCCAAAAAATTCAATGCAAGTCAATGTGGTCCAATGTTGTTTAGACCTCAGCTTTCTTCTTCTTCTGCAGAATTAATAAAGTCATACAGGTGTGTAATGACATTTTTTGAAGTTTTTAAAGGATCAGGTTGGTCACATAAATCGGAAGCTCTGATTGGTTCTGACATCATCAGCGGTAAAACTCATGTTTCTCTCTGCAGGAGATCGACGGTAAAGCGCTGATGTTACTGCGCAGCGACATGGTGATGAAGTACATGGGTCTGAAACTGGGACCAGCGCTCAAACTCTGCCATCACATCGAGAGACTCAAGCAGGGGAAGCAGTGAAACACACACACACACACACACACGCTGCTACATAGGGGGCTGATGGGAAATCACTGTGTGCTGCTCGCTCGTCTCTCCATAAACACACACACACACACACACACACACCATCTCTCCTGGACGTTCATGTTCAGCCTGAGGAACACTAGTGCCGCTCTCTGGGAACGAACCTCGAACCTCCTCGTCAGGAACCAACAGGAAGTCAGTTCTTACTTCCTGCGATCTCGTCTCCCCAAAGATGCCGAGGCTTTACGGGACGATTATCTCATGGATAACGGCCGTTTTTGAGTCCGATTAATCGCTCTACCTCCCTGTGACGTCCTAAAGTTCACAGGTGCCACTGAAAATCTTGCAAGTCTTGTTTGTGTATTTAGTTGCCGTCAAACAAACACTTCGCATTTGAGTTACACACATCATGTTTTCGCATCTAACAGGAAAAGTTCGCTAAAAATGAAAGTTCTGTCATCAAACCCGTGCGATTTTTATTTCTTCTGTCGAAAGCAAAAAAAAAAAAAAAAAAAAAGACTTTTTCATACAGTCAGTGAGTAAATGATGGCAGAATTATTATTTTTGACCCTAGCTTGTTTCTGTGAACAGATGAAAAGGGTTTCCTTTGCAAGATATTTGGTCATAAATGAAATTTAAGAGTGTAAATCCACAAAGTTTTCACTTCAACACATCTAAACATGTCAACACAATAATGTAGAATAACGTTCTCAAAGTAGTAAATCACACCAGTACAATATTCAGGCCTAAATTTAAGATTTATGTGATTGAATTGCATATATAATTTCCATCCATTTCGACACTTTTAAACTAATAAACTTAAAGTGATTATATTTTCATATTTTTCAGTCATACATAAACCAAAAACAGGAAAGATTTCTGCACTCCAAAAAAATAAAAAGTATTAATAATTATTTGATTCTCTTTAAATAATCACATTTTCAAATTGCGTTGAACAGCATAAGTGTGAAAAATGTATCCAGTTAAAAAGTATAAACATGTTTAAAATATGTCAGGTTGTGGAACAAGCAATATTCAAATGTATGAGATTAAAACAACTTGGACATGTTGATGATAAATATGGTTATTGTGTATTTAAAATTGTTATTATTAATGTATGACTGAAAAATACACAGATTTATCAGTTTATGTTAAAGCTGTGTAAGCCAAATGAATGGAAATTGTATATGCAATTCAAATGCATAAATCTTTAATGTATAGCCCATAATAGTTGAAATGCATCAGTGAACAGCACTGATTATAAATGATCGTTATAGTTTTCCGTCTGCTGTATTTTTCTTCTATCGCTTCTTGTTTTCCAGTCCTCCAGGTCTCTTTAAAGAAGTGAAGGACAGGGAAATGGTTCAGTGTCACGAGTATCGACGTTCCAGAGCGTTTTGTTTGACTTGGCATCAGTTTTGTTACAGAAACTCGATGTTTCTCCGAGGCCTTCACGTCGAGCTCTTATCTTGGGAATGTTTGGGTTGATGTGTGTGTTACGTTAGATGTTCAGACCTGACATCTACACTTGCTGGAGGACAGTATTCAACAGACACATCACTTCAGTCGAGCATTGCTGTAGGTGTCATTGAACTGAGAAATATCACTAAAATAGTGGGAATTTGATGTAATGTGAATGCCGGTGTGTTTTACACTGGCCTCCAGTCTTTATCCTGAACTTTATGTTGATATTTTATCACTTGCATTGATAGATCTGACGTCAATGGTGTATTATGGGTTTAACCATAAAACTCAGCAACAGGAATGTACATTTTGTAGAGAAGAAATATTTTAAGCTAAACACGTGTATATGGAGGTGGGAAATGTGACGATACGTTACGTATTGGTTGTTGAATATATCTTGAACTGCCTTCCAACGCTTTTTACCGGGAGGAAATGTCCATTTTAAAAACTGCCTTGCTTTACTTTGAGACTTCTCAGGTTTTTTTCCATCTTTTGTATCGTAGCATTTCATGTTAGTTGTGAATGTGATTGTTTAGACTATTGTTTCTTTGTTGAACTTTTCATTTTTTTTGTAAAAAAAAAAAAATCAAATGTATTCGTAACGTTGTGCCATATAGATGAAGCAAATGATTGAATATCAATACTTGTCATGAAATGTTTGAAAACTGAAAGAAAAAAAAAACAAGCTTTGCTCTTGATACCAGAGACGTTTTTAATCATGAAATTTTTAAAGCTAATGCATTCGTCACATACACATTTTCAACATTTTAAATGATACAAATAATAAATAAATAATTTAAAACATCACCAGACTCTCTTTTTTCATTCTTTTACCCATTCAGTTATTTACAAAAGTTGTTCATGGTAAAAAAAAAAAAAACATTCAATACTTACAATTTTAGTACCTATAAAAGAGTTGGAGGGTCATCTGACACATAAATTAATTCACATCATAGAAACAGTCATGGTTTATTCATAACCTTCTGGTATTCATGCTGATGGTGATTGTTTTTTTCTTTCGTGTAGATCTGGGAAGAGTGAAAATATATCACATGCCGGCCGGGAAATGATTTAAGGCTTTACAGTAAAAACACACACGCACACTTCAGTACTGACAGGAAAAAAACAAGGAAAGTCGCATAGCAGTTCATCAAATGTATTGAATTAATTGTATAAACCAATACTTGAGTGAACTGTGAAAATGGAGGAAATCTGTCCAGCTGCTATTTTGAGAAAGTTCAATCAGTTCATCATGAAAACCTCTCCTGAACTCGGACGCCTTTCTAACTTTCCTTCTGCAGGAATTTCAATACACAAACACACAAACACGAGTCAGCACATTTCATACTGACATGTCAAAATGAATCCTGGCTCATTATTTTCCTTTTTCAATTCTTTTTTTTCTTTGGACTATTCTGAGGGAGTGTCAGGATCTCGTTTCACGGCCTGAAGGAAAGTCTCATCTGAGCCAATCCATTATATTGCTAGCTACTTAAATCTTCATCTGTGACCAAATTAGACTCATCTTGGTTTGGCCGTAGCCCAAGATCAAGATTATTTAGTTGTGAAGATGCTCTTACATTTGGCAGATGTTCTGTCTGCGTTTAAAAGTGACCAGCTAATTATTTTAAATACACACCATATGTTTGGAATGTAACATGTTCGCTATAAAATAATATTTAGTTTATTAAGTTCACTCACGTTGTTCAGAAATTTTATTTTGGGTGAATTGTCGAGAGCATGTGCAGGTCATATTGCACCCCAAAATGATCAGAAATAAGCCATTAGATTTTGCTTAAAGAAAATGAAGCCTGTTTTTTGCATTGTGGAATTATTTTCATAAACACCTGGCATTTTCCCATCCAAATTCTCATTATTGTAATGCACAAAAAGTCAGTATTTAGTATTTACACGTTGTGACTGGTTTACTAGTACAACATTTTACAAATTTGTATTACAGTAATATTTTGTAGTAAATATACACATACATAGACACAATTATAAGAGGGAAAATGTATTTGTCTCAAATAATAATGTCACAATGCAAAAATCTCCAATAAAAAGGTTTTAAAAACAGTTTTTTTCTCTCTATATAGATATCTTGTTTAAGTTATGACATGCTCATGGGGCTAATTTGTCTGATTCAGTATTCAGTTTGTGAGCTGGTGTCTGTCAACTGTTTTAATGAGTTGATTACTAAACTGGCTGGGATGATCAGAAGGTTAATGAGAGGGTGGAAACCTGCGGTTCGATACACACCCTCACACTATCAATCAAACTCAAAACCACATCAAAGCTACAATAATACAGATTTTAGTGCCATGAAGCAGAAATCACAATTTATTTTTTTTATAAAAGATGAAAAGTAAATGTAGGGTGGCACTTGATTTTATCCATTAGAGAAGAGAGAGAATGAAGCCGGCCCTAATTGTAAATATTACCAGCACACACTTTTGACTGAGACTGAAGGTCGAGAGCATCTCCCCATATTCAAATGTTAATGCTTACTTTTTAAATTTTTCTATTATTGCGGAAAACTGTATTCCAGTAATGTCACTAAGCTTTAAATGCTGCATTATCTATTATCAAGATTTGCAACAGCAGCTTAAAACAATGGCTGAATAGCCTTAATGTTAGCCTATTGCTTGTGCAACCTTGCTGACATCACCCAGAAAGACAATAAAAGTCATATCATCATCATGAAAGATTACAAAACACGTGGAATAACATACACTGATGAATCTTGCACAATAAGACCAGTAACATGTATAGCCTAAAGAATGAAAAAATGACCATGATGCTTGCTAAGGGATTTAGTTTTAAACTCTTGCGGTCCATTTTAGGCAGTTCACCATCCAAACACTGTAGGTATCGTTATAAACACCATTAAAATCCGTACACTGTTAAAACTTAAACTCTTCTTGCGTGTGTGTTCACACAGCTGGCGGACAATAATTTAAAAAATGACTTGGAGTTGAACCCACGGCCATAAAAACAGCATTAATAAGCCATTTCACTCAGATTTGTTGTGTTTAGGGACGAACCCCTGATGATTATTTAGTTTTAATTTGGTTGAGGGCAGATGGGGGGAGGTTTTCTGCCCCCCCCCCCCCAAAGGGAGGATGATGAAAACTATGCTTTGTTGCTACTGACAACCATTTCCTCTGATCATCAGACTTAATGAAACTGAGGTCTGCGCTTTGCCAAGTCATTATCAGGCTGCCATGCTAACTGCTTACCCCTCCTGTTCTTCAAAGAGGATCCTCCGCTCCAATGCCCCACTGATTAATACAGTGATTAGGGAAGCAAAAGGTCACGGTTCCCCTTCTACAGTTCATTAGGACCAAAAATGGGAAACGTCTTGCACTCCAAGTGTAAACAGCGACGGGAGAACAAGAGTTCGGCAAAAAAAGCATATTAGCAAGAGGAGAATTTGTCAGCAACACTACATGATGTGTTTCTCGCTGACAGCTGGCCAGGTTTCAAAACGGATCTCATGCATATAAATGGCAATGCAGATTAAGAGTGATGAATCATTCATGAGGTTGTGTGACCAAAATCAAAATGCATAGGAAGGGAAACGATTCTGGCATTAATGCTGCAAATGCTAAAAAATATCAGTAGTAGTGCAGTTTGGCCTGTTCAGATTGGTTCTTTTACTTGGAGCATTATCCTGTTGACTTCAGATGAATGCTTTATAATGAATGGATTAAATGCCTGCATCAGTCTAAATCATATGGACAGCTTGGAAAACAAGCTTTAGGCCTCGTTTCTGCCAGGAATGCATTTAGCATCATCATACCCTGGTTACATTTCTCAGACCAATTATTTTCACAGTAGCTACTTCTCTAGCTACACCTCAGTAGCTGTTTCTTTGCCCATGTCCTTAGTTTTCTCTTCTCACTCTGAAAGCAAGAGCATGTGTTATTTTCTGGGTAGAAACGCTGCCAGTCGCTGCTTCTTTATGGGGAGTATATGAATCTCCTGGGAGCTCACTTTCTTCAGTTTGATACCTCTGTTTTTGGAGATCTTTTTGAGCGGGTCACTTGATTCTCCTCGCTGATCCCCCGGGATCCTGGGCAGTGTTGCGAATCCCCCCTGACTTGAGTCACGTTTAATGGAAAAGTTCTTAGTAGAAACGCCTGACAATCCTTTTAGCTTGCTGCAGAATATGGCAGGCATGGCGTCTTTGACCGACACAATGACTTTGGCAGTCTGCGACGTGCTGACGATCTCGATGTTGCCGCTTCCAGTGAGCGCAGAGTTATGTACAGCTTCAGCCATAGCGCTACCATGACCGCTATCTACAACCCACTTGTGCTGTCTGCTGAACTCTAGAGATGCTAAACCACTCAGCAACTTGGTATCTAGCTTCGGCGTGCAATCTACCGGTCGAAGAACCCCAAGAGCCAGAGCCCCACTGCTAACATCGCCCCCAATGTGGCACAATCTCTCCCGCTCTGGAGCCAATGGCCCATACGTGCTACAAGACTTGATGCATGTCTTTCTTATACTAGGTACAGACAAATCAAGGACACTGTCTTGCTGAAACGCTTGGATCCCTTGTGGAATATCAACATGCGTTGACGGTTGAGGCGCCCTTATGGATAAGTCTAGCACTTCTCCGTCTGTCGCTACAGGGGATGAGCAAGAGGGAAAAGGTTGCTGGACTAGTGCCATTTCCCTGTTGGTTAATGTCAAATGAGGGGAGATGTCACTAGGTGACGTCTGTGTGCTTTTGCTTGAAGTATAAGCCGGTTTAGGGGAGTCTACCTCAATCTTTGAGTCCTTGCACATTGAGACCGGCACTGGGATTGGCACTGGCATTGGAAGAGGCACTGGAAGTGGGATCACGACAGGATAGGGCACGAGGAGGGTGGCTGGAGGCACCAGAGAGGCTAGTGGAGAAATGTAGGGGTGTGTAAGAGGCGGAGGAGAAAGAAACGCAGAGGCGAGATCTACTTGCGGGGAAGACGCTTGGTGACAACCGGGCGAAGAGTTCCCTTGGCCAGGGAAGAGGTCCTGCAAGATTGCTGCAAAGTTAGGGTTCTGAAGAAGAGTCAGTAGACTAGTATCCAACACTGGATTTGAGCCTTTCTGGTCAAGGACTGGAGGTGGTCCGAGAGCAAGGGAAGGGTTCTGGCACAGTATGTTGTTTTGTAGAGGGAGAGGACAAGTTGCTGTTTGTTGAAGTAATTGAGGATTCAAATGTTGGAGGACTTGTTGTTCCAAGACCAGAGGTAGGGATACAGGCCCTTGACTAGTCATTAGATATGAAGTTGTCCCTGATTGTCCAACTTGAGAGGCAGCTGGACCAGCAAGGATGGGCAACATCATTGGACTCTCTCCCAAGCAGATTGGTTGAAGCACAGTTGTAGCAACCTTTAGGGCAACACCATTGGGAGACTCAGCAGCCGGATTCACCACTGGGGTGCCTTGTATTGTTAGCAGGGGTGATAGGGATCGTTTTGTGATGGTTGGAGAACTGACATTCCATGTCTCGGTTGTAATAATTGGAGTGGCTTCTCCTTCGAGCTTCCCAACTGCATCAGTGTTGGTGGTCTCCTCCTGAGGGTTCGCCATGTCTACGGCTACAGAATCTTTGTACGGCTCTTCCATTGCGTCTTGATTATGTAAATCTCATTCAGGTGCTGTAAGTAGCAGATTTCATGGTTTTCTTCAGTTGGAAGGACAAACCCTAGAATCAAATGGGAAAAGTGGATTAGCAGTTGGTAAACAAATGTATCGGTAACACTTTACAATAAGGTAAATTAGTTAACATAAGTTAATGTATTAACTAACATGAACTAACAATGAGCAATACATTTGTTACAATATTTATTAATCTTTGTCATTGTTAGTTAATAAAAATCCAGCTGTTCATTGTTTGTTCGTGTTACTTCACAGTGCATTAACTAATATAACGTATATTTACTAACTGCACTTTGGAATGTGTTGCCATTATCTTTAAAATCCTCATCAAGCATGGATACTTTTAAAAAGGACTTAAAGACTTATTTATTTTATCAAGCTTTTGGCGTTTAATAAGGTCTGGGAACTGTGAGTGATTGGTTGTATGATTTTCTTGGTGTTGTGTTTTGATGTTTCTATGTATTTTAGAGTTATTTACAGCACTTTGGTCCATTCTAATGGTTTTGAAAGTGCTTTATAAATAACAGTTGAGTTGAGAATATAACGTATTAGTAAATATTGAAATTTAATAATATCTAAGATTAATAAATGCTGAAGAAGTATTGTTCATTCTTAACTAAGGTTAACCAATGAACCTTATTGTAAAGGGTAACCAATGTATCGTTGTAAACCACAATAGTCAACATAGTAATTGTTGGTAAACCTTTTTAATCTGTTATATCCTTACCTGTCCTCTACAACTTAATACCCAAAGCTAACAAGGCACCAAAGAGGCATTGTTTCCTTTCCAGCTAAAAGTTCAGCCATCTGTTTTTGTCTACAAAGAGCTTTAAGTTTTCAGAATGATGTCATGACACGGGAGTGGAATCACAGACACAAATTCAAAATTATGGCAGACACCAGAGGAGAGTTTACAAAGACTGAGAACCTTTCGCACAGACAGATGGCTTCGCTGGCCTGGTAGGAGGGCAAAGAGAGCAAGGGGGAGGATTTGATGAAATTACGTCGCAGAGTGCCTGGGTTTATTTGTTTATGAGCCAGCGTTAGTGTGGAGTTTATTACACAAAATGCTGCCAAGACTACGAAGTGAACCTCCTTCTGGCAAACACAGAGAGAGCGAAAGAACGCTAGAGAGATGGAAAGAAGGAAATAAAGAGTACCTTGAAGAAAAAGGAGAGAAATTGGAAAAAAAATGAAATGAGGGAGGGAGGGAAAGAGAAAAGGAAAGTGCAAAAGGATAGTGTAAGGGAAAAGAGATCAAGGGATGCAGGGAGAATCTTTTTTAGAGCAGCATAATTTTGGTCTACGCTAAGTACCCATTAAGCATTGCAACATTTTTCTAATGCTAACAGGATGACCTGAACACATGCATCAACCACAAATAACACTAAAACCAACTTTTGCAGTTCTGTTTTCACTACCAAAAACCATTTCATCAACATATTTTTTTACCGGCACTGTTTCCAAGATTATATAAGAGAGCAACAATGTGGCAACAATTTTTCCACCATTAAATCATTCAAAAATATAAATGCAATGCTGATGAAGGCTAAAGGCAGACTCATGCTAGCGCACAAGAATTGCCTTATCTGCGTTTTTTCAGGCAAGCTGCGAAACAAAAGAAAGCTGCCCACTGATTTAGGACCAACTGTGTCCCAGGGTGAATTTCAGAACCACTTCTGTGAATTTCCATTGCCAAACAAACAGAAAGAACAGTGGAAAAAGTCAGATAAGGAAGCAGACGACCTCGACACATCTGCTCCTCTCCGATTACTCCGGGACAGTGCTTCTCCCGACCCCAAATCAACCCTCAATTGTTGAGTCCTGCTGTTTGGAAAAACTGATCCAAGATCAGACCATGAGACTTCTAAACTGCCTTGCATTATTTTGTGTCTCAAACTATATTCTGAAGCATATTTTGTGAATGCTCTATATGTATGGGATACCTATTACAATTCAATGCACTTGACCTTCCATCAAAATGAAAAAGCAAAATAACAGTCTTTGTAGATTACATATAAGTGTGGTTAAGTGGACCCGCTGGAAATGATCACTTCATACAGGTCTTGTGTGTTGTAGAGATATGTATCGTTGACGACTTTTACATTATTTTGTGTATATTTGAACCTCTTCAGACGTCATGCTTGATTTTCATAAACTTTAATTGGTTTTCTAATAACGCATACACTTCAAGCATGAGGTCTGAAGAGGATCAAATATACACAAAATTATGTAAAGTTGTCAAAGACACATATCTCTACAAAACACAAGACCAGTTTGAACTTTGATGTGATCATTTCCAGCTGGTCTTATATAGGCTAGACTTTCAAATGTTAAATTTGACTCAAAGTTTGCAATTAATTATATACATTTGTTTGTACAGTACCGGTCAAAAGTGTATTTGATAGATTTGGTCCTCTTCAGACCTCATGCTTGAAGTGTATGCCTTATTAAAAAACAATTAAAGTTTTCGAAAAATTGAGTAAATTGACATTAGTCTTAGTTTCCGTATTCTCCACGCCAAAGGCGCTGAGTGACGTAACTTGGCTCAAAACAGTGTGTTTTGTTGAAGTCTTTGGAAAACAAGCACATGCTTCAAATACAACCCAATTACAGTCTATGAGAGGAACAGCCAAAAACTTGGAAATAAATCCTGAGCTGGGATAAATTACAATCTACCATTGGAAAGCCAACAAGGTGTATCGCCAAACCCTCGGTATGATTTGTTTCTGAGATACTGTGTTCCAGATGGGCTTTCTGTAAGCCGACGGATTCCGGCAGTGTGAGACGGTTAATGCAAACAGCATTACAGAAGCACAAGTGTGTGTGTGTGTGTGTGTTCTCAGCAGCAGGTGAGATCGGATAGATCTCTACACTAAATCAGCTAAAAACATTAAAGTAACCTAAGAATACAGATAAAAGAGACACCATCTGCTGTTGCGGCATCTTAAAGGTCACGCAACAACAAAACCTTGGAAAATTGCTCTCATGTGATTGTAGATTCAGTTTCCTGAGCCGTTGAAGCTAAATTAAGTAGGACTATGCTGTTGTGATGCAATAAACAATAAAAATGAGAAAACTATCAAGAAATGTCTGGGTTAAACTTCACCCCAAAATAAAACAATAAAAAAAAAGAATATTAAGCCATTGCAATTTAATATGCACTAAACATATTTCCATTTTAAACATAACCTGGATAAAATACCACAAGCAAGATGTCTTAATGAATATTTTAGGATATGACTAAGTTTATCTGTCAGTACAAAAGCCCGTGGCTGGCAAACGATAAAGCAAAGAAGGCAGAAACAGATGTGAAACTTTGAATTGCAATGAGTGTGTTTACTGGAAGTGTTTCGTACAGATCAAGTGAATTTTAAAGCTTTGATACCGGTCTGATCTGGAATGTGATGATTAACACCGTCTAGACGAGAAGCATCGAATGTTCACGGACACAGACAGATCTGCTATGAGCTCGAGGTTAGTCTATATAAATAAAATTCTACTTGGGCACTTACTGGCATAAAACTCACTTTAAATTAATTAGTTTTGTGTAATTTTTGTTAAATGTTTACCATATGTATTAGAAGTAATAATGATAATATAAAAAAAACATATCAGTTTAACTATTTTGGCTTTGTTTAAAGTATCGCAAGTAACCGAATCGTAACATGAGTGCACTGTTACGCCCATAATAAATAAACAAACAAATAAACATCGGTATTATTTGTAGCCTAATACTTTATATATAAACATTATATTTGTATAAAATTATATATATATAAATTTTCTTTAAAGGGGTGGTTGATTGCGATTTCACTTTTTTCATTTTAAATAGTGTGTAATGTTGCTGTTGGTGCATGAACAGTATCTGCAAAGTTTCTGCGCTGGAAGTTCAATGTAAGCAGAGATATCGTCTTTTAAAAATCAGGAAGTTTAATGCCTACAAAAACGACTCGAATGGGACTACAACGATACTTCCCGGGTTTTATACGTAACTATAAAATACATACATTTACATCAAACCTCCCTCCAGAATATGCAAAAAAGGGGCATGGCCATATTTCTGCAGCTTTTTTCGAAGAGGAAGAGTTATAGTGGAGAGCAGTAACCATGCCGTCGAAAGTGTGTTATTTTCACCCAGCTGTCAGGTCTTCTGTGTTCGGGCTTCCTACGGACGCTGTAGTTCGTCAACAATAGCTACAATTTATGTTTGATTATGTTCCAGCAAATTACAATCGTAATTTAGCTCTCTGTGCTGCGCATTTTGCGGAAAACAGCTTCCAGAATCTCCACAAATTCAACAAGAAACTGTTACTAAAGCATGAAGCAGTTCCAACTTTAAAACCAGACGCAACAGTTGTTGGGCCACAACCTGTAAGTAAGACTTAATAATTGTAAATGTATTTGCATGTATAATTTCAGACGTAATGTTTTATTTTTTATCAAGGACGTAAACAAATGCCAGCGCTGGCTTTAGTAGCCACTTAGTTATGCTATTTCGTGTGTCTATGACAAACGCGTACAAACATTTTGGACCTGAATTTGTAATTATGTACTAATTTTGTACATTTATTTTCCATGTATACTTTATGATGTAATTTTTCCATTTGATCAAGAACGTAAACCAATGCCAACGCTGTTTGTTTATAGTTGCCAGTTAGTTTGATGCTATTTTGTGTGTATAAGACAAACGATACACCGAGTAAAGTAAGTTTTGTGAATAGATAAACGGTTGTTCATTATATCGATAAAACAATAACTTTAAAAAAAACGGTATTACTCAGTCATTTATTCAGTTATATTAAACATTTAATCAGGAGAAAACCGTATCTCAAAAGCTAACAAGCAGCAGTAGCATTTTCAAGTAGCAGCGTATCGAAATTCTTATATAATAATAGTAGAATAGAATAATAATAATAAAATGTACCATTCAGAAACGTTTTGTAAGAGCCGTGGGGAGGTTCTGCTTGACTCTCTTCATAGCCGCTTTCTGGGTCTGATTCTGGCTCAAACTGATACGCAGTATTGACACCATTATTTACATTTGACCGGAGCACATGCAACTTTCGCCTGTAAAGGTAATGGGCGTGAAGTTTCCGGACTACGTGTGCTACGTAGTTTAGCCAATTACAACACACCGGCCCAACTAACCAATCTGAGCCCATTGCCTGTTTCTGAGGGAGTGGTTTCATAGAATCAGGAAGTCAACCGATCGTTCAAATGACAGAGGAGAAAGCGGCTTACAATAAAGGTGAAATTTATGAAAAATAAGGCAAAAAAAAAAACAAGACATGTTATATTGCACCCCATAAACACAGTCATGCAAAGAAAAAAAGCAGTAAACCACCCCTTTAATGTAATATTTATTAAATAAATAATAAATATGTATGCATAAATAAATACATAAATATTTATACATATTTGTAAATAAATAACATTTTAATATATCACATAATAATGAAGTTGTCACAATCCCACAGGCTCTTGATTGACCTCCATTGACTGAAATGGGACACAGTGTAAGACACTGGAATCACTGGTGCTTCAGTTTGTTGCTGACTTATGATAACATGTTTTCATCAAGAGGAATCTATCCTGGAGTTCATCTATCAAATAATAGAAGACAAATCCCCGGGCAACTACAACTGGAAAATGGAACAGATGGAACAATTTAGCAACAATCTTCTATTCCATCCACAGGCCGCTGTTGTCATGCCAACCGCAGGCCTAATAAATCAATCTCCGGTGTTTCCCCCCAGAAATGATCCTCGAATCCGCCATCATCCTGATCTCACACACACCACAGTCGTCTTATCTCAGCGCTGCTGATCTGGTAATGATATTAGCCGAGTTATGTTTCCACTAGCTTAACAAGTCTCTTGGCAATAGGAAGCTAGTCTACATTGCAGAATGAATGTTCAGTTAGACATCAAACTATCCGTGCAAATCTGGTTTTCACACCCGATTTCTTTTGTAGACTCAAGTTCGACTGACAACAGACTTCAGTTTGAGTGGCCCACCAAAAATGTATTTGCATTTTATGATTTGCATTGCTATGCATTCCCTATGGTGTTCTGAGTGTGTTTTTAGTGTGTAAGTATGTGGTTGCTCGGGCGGTTGCATAAACTAGGGATGCACGATATCTCGGCCACCATATCGGTATCGACCGATATATTTTAATTTTTAATGTTGCCGTTTCCGGCCTGATAAGAAAAATTGGCCGATGTATTAAAGGCGATAAATAATGGATACAGCGAAGACACTTCAGATGCGAACTGTTTACCATGACGGTTTTGAATTGCTTAGAATATGATTGAAATCACTTCAGAAAGGAAAATACAGTAAAATTCAACAGTTAAGACTGTATAGGCTACATAAAATTATCAAGAGAACATTACAATTGTGTTTGGGACATGGCTTTTAATGGTGAAACTTTTGTTTTTGTTATCAGGCTCTCAAAAATGATGGGTTTAGATTTATCGGCAGATAACCGATATATTGGCTGATAAATCTAAATCCAAATTTTTATACAATTTTTGAGAGCCTGATTACAAAAACAAAAGACTCAACATGAAAATCCATGTATCAAACACACAATTTAAAATGTTCTCATAATTTTATTAAGCCGATATGACAGATTTGCGCTGCACATGTTGCACTTAACTATATTTTCCTTTTCTGTAATCATATTTCAAGCTGTTTAAACCCCTCATGTTGATCAGTGTGTATCTGAAGTGTCTCAGCTGAAGGAAATAATACATTATTTATCGGCTTTAATATATCGGCCAAATTTTCTTATCGGGCCGATAACGATAACATTAAAAATAAACCGATAACGGCCGATACCGATATGGTGGCGATATATTGTGCATCCCTAATCCATAAGTACATTGTACTCTTGTGATTCACCTCACAGCTGGTTGATTTGGTTCATGGGACTGAAAAAATGAGTGGGAAAAATACCTCCAGTACCAAGGCAGCTGAAGAAGTAATACTAGAGTAATAATGATGCTTGGCTAAGCGATCAGATTAACCTTTTGAAAGCCAAACCCTTTCTTTGGTTGATACTGATTAAGTCCACACAAAGATCCATAAAGTGTCCGGTGTAACTCCCTTTGTCATCGCTCCAGTGGGGTCTTCCCGTAATAACACAGCATCCATATGTGACGTGTTCAGGCGACTCATACCCGGGGGATTATGGGTTGGGAAGTGTTTCAGCGAGGCTGAAGAACGTATAGGCAGAATTGCCTCTGGGTGACTCTTACATCGCAGATCTACAGCACATGTGGTACATCCAACACCTCTCAAACACATTCGCAGAAGACAATAAGAGCAGTGTGTGTGTGTGTGTGTGTGTGTGTGTGTGTGTGTGTGTGGTGAGCACTTAATGCCTACTGACAATCATCTCTGTACTCCTCTCATTTAAAGGCAACAGAACAAAATCTACCAACAGATTTGACTAGGATTCCCCAAGCGGACACCTTCAGGTCTCTCTCTTGAACCCAACATGGAAGTGACTTAAACTGCAATTCATCGACTGGCCACTAGAGACAGGCTGCAAAAGGGAGTCAATCCCATAGACCCCCATGTTAAAATGCCCAACTTAACCGCACAAAAAAGGTGTTTACAGCCTGGTACAAAAAGTGGTTTTGGTCAATATAGCTAGTTTTGCCCTTCATGTAGACTATGAGGGGGGTGATTTTTTTTTTATTAATCATCCGTGTAAATAATATTAAGCCTTAAAGTTCTGCATAATTAAGGGTGTGGCCACTTGAGTGACAGGTGGATTGCCACTGATGTCACGACTAGCTCCACACACTTTGAGCTTCAAAAATGCTCTTCAGAAACACTACGTGTAACGTCACACACACTATGTCCATTGTTTTATTCAGTCTATATGGGATTCCCACAGTCATGATTGATCTGATATTTTTTTTAAACCATTTAAATGTGTTTTTTGTTGTTTCAATGGAGGACAGAATATGGAAACTATAGCACACATACACACACAATTTAATTAAATGGTGTTTACACAAAGACCTGACCCCAGGTCAGCTATTCAGAACAGGCACTACAGCAACAAAGCTTTGCTGCGTCATGTTATGGTGTCATTCTTCTCTGTAACAGACATGTTCAAGTCAAGTCACCTGTATTTAAATAGCGATTTTTACAATACAGAATGTTTCAAAGCAGCTTTACAGTGATAACAGGAAAATAATGCAACAAGGTTTTTGTTTCTAGAAGAAAATAGCGTCACAGTCCAGCTTAAGTAAGTTCAGTGATGGTTCATTTTGTTGTAAAAAAGTTATTAATTTAGTTCATTTATATATATATATATATATATATATATATGAATATATCTGCTCTTGAGAAAACCGTGATGTCATCGTCCAGTTCAGTTCAGTTCTCATATAATGGTGTTAATGCAGGAGATCAATAATATTGTTGAATATTAAATTAAATCTCCCCAACTAAGCAAGCCAAAGGCCAAAAATGGCCGAAAAAAAACCAAACAATCTCCAGTGTCTAATATTTGAATCTAGAAGCAGATGCTGCTGGACGTCCTGTAGATTGCAAACACTGTCAGGCTTTAATGGTCCTACATCAGCGCTGTAATCTCTCAGGGTAAACTGGACCCGCACACCCGCTGGTTCTGCTTCTGGGTCAGCGCTGCACGTGTGGATCTTATCAGTGCATGAATGGTGTGTTTGTGTCCGCACGGCCCGAGACAGACAGACGCGAGAGGAAGATTACAGAGACCAGAGGGTGGACAAAGCCACTCACTTCTTTCCACTTTAAAAAATGAAGCCAAGATATCCCACAAATAACAGATAAGATCTTGCACCGGTTACGTCATTTGGAGGCCGAGTCTGTGCGTAGTGATCGTGAGGTGGAGCCGCAGTATCAACTTTTTAGTTTTTATCATATTCAGGCAACCTTGTCCTGTTTTTGTTTAGTCTAGTTTTAGTCACAAGAAACGTTCACATTTTTATCATGCTGCATAATGTTTAAATTGATAATCTCAATTATTTTACTCAAAATTGTAATTGCTAAAATTTATTTTTACACTTCATCAGAATTATTGCACTTTGACCTATAAGCACAAATTTAGATAATGCTGACTCATACGCATGATTTATTTGACCTCATCTAGTTTCCTGGTTTATTATAGGCTATTTGTCATACTGGTAAAACAAGAAACTTCTCTAAATTTTAATTACTAATAATCCAATAATTCCAAACTACATTAATGTTTTTCTATTAAAACAGCAGCAACAAAAAATAAGACTTTGTATTGTCACACAGAGGTTGCATACGTGCATTTATTCCGCAGCCATAATTGTTATATAGTTGAGATTCATGTTTAGATTTATGACAGTTCATCACTGAGACGGTTTGATGGCAGTAAACAGTACAAGAGGCTCGTGAAGGAACACACACCGACTGAATCCATTTAAAATCCCCCTGTGGTGAAAATCTAGCTTTTAATATGCTTTAAGACAAACCATGTGCAATTTCATAAGTCGACAGCATTGCTGAGTATTTTCTCTTTAAAACTGCAGTGAAGCAAAGACAGTCTCAAAAACACGCTTTGAAATCGCTGGTGTTTCTGACGTCACAAACGACCTTGTAACCAATCAGATCAGAGTGAGTGAGAGAGTGAGTGAGTGAGTGGAGGCGGGGCTCATTTGCATATTCATAGAACCGCATATACTAAACGAGGCAAGGGCATAGAGTTACATTCAAGCTATTTCAAGGCATGAAGAATTTTTTTTCAAGGAAAAAACGTTTAAATATGTCATTTTGGGGATCAAAGATGAGTTATGATAAAATTGATAAAATTATTGACTACAGGGGGACTTTAAGCAAAAAATCTCAAATAGAGATTGATAAACTGCAGCTTGCTTGTTTTTTCTCTCCTCTTTTTATTCAACAAAAACAAAGAGATTTTGATAAAGTTTTGATTTAACTACATTTTAGTCTCATCTTGTTTCGTCAACGATATTGCATGTTGATTAACGACGTCGTCTCATTAACATCTCGTCTTAGTCATGGAAAAAAGGTTGTCAGCGAACATTGTTCGTCATAGATTTTCGTCAACGAAATTGACACTAGTCCTGCCCACAAATAATTAAAAACTAAAATCAAAATGATTGGAAAAAATGAACACTTGAACAAATGTCAGATAAGAACTAACAAAAATGACAAACCATCTTCGTAAAAAAATATTCCAAGCATAATTTGATTTTTTAGTTTACATGAAGAGGGGGAGGTTTATGAACTATACTGCAGCCAGCCGCCAGGGGGCGATCTAAATGTTTCGTCTTCACTTTAAGACATTTGATCCACACACACACACACACACACACAGTCGTAAAGAGGCGGTAGAGATGAAGGTTCGCTGATCTGAAGAGTGATGTCACTTGTATTGATGCTGATGACCGATACTGAAAATAATTGCTTTTATCGGCCGACACGTATTAATGGTCTCTAATCTCTCATTAAAATGTTTACATTTTTTTTAATGTTTAAAAAAATGATTAATCTTACTTCAGCACACATAAAAAACTCTGGTCTCAGATCAGTGGGACGCTCCACCAGTGCACTGTGGTGGCAGATGCTATAAATAGGGGCGTTTTAATTAAATATGAGGTAATGTGATCTGTGTGTGGCAGACAGCAGATCGCTTGCCCCATACATTCGTTATCATTAACAGATAAACGGGCCTCAAGCACGGTAACTCAAGCCTGCTGTTATGACAACAGGGTCAGAGGTCGATAGTAGAATCTATACAGGAAATAATGAGACCATGTCACTAGACATGAAATGGACATGACAGAATTAAACGCAACTGTACTGTATCAGGTGAGGCTGGATTAAATAGCCTATGTGACAGGAAGTGATGTATGTGGATGATGCTGTATACTATCTCAGACTTAGACTGACTGATTACAAGGGAAAGCTGTGAGAGAGTGTTTGAGAAACACCTACAAGGCCTTAGAAACCATTCAGAAGACCTTAGCAACCACATAGCAACGCCCTAGCAACCTCTTAGAGGATTTTAACTTCATAGCAACGGTTTAAAACATTCTGAACACCTTAGAATATCAGTGTAACAGCATATCAGTGCCAAAGTAACCATTCAGAATACCCTAGTAACAACCTAGAGAACCTTAGTAACTTCATAGCAACATGTTTAAAATACTCTGAACATATTAGCAACTGCATGGCATGGCAATGCCCTAGCAACCATCCAAAACACCCCTGGCAACCACTCAGAAGATGACATTAGTAACTGCATAGCAAGGCCCTAGCAGCCAACCACCCAGATCTTCTTCATTGCAACATGCTTAAAACACTCTAGACACCTTAGCAAATACATATGGATGTCCTAGCAACCACTTAAACACCCTAGGAACCACCTAGACGATCCTATTAATTTCATAGCAACATGCTTAACACTCTGAACACCTTTACAACCAACCGGAAGAAGACCTTAGCAATTGCATTTGCAATGCCCTAGCAACCACTCTGAACACCCAGGCAACCAACCAGAAGAAGACCTTAACAACCGCAGTGCAATGCCCTACCAACCATTCCGAACACCTTAGCAACCACCCAGACAATCTTATTAACTTCATAGCAACATGCTTAAACTCTGAACCACCCAGAAGAAGACCTTAGCAATAACATTAGCAATGCCCTAGCAACCACTCCGAACACCCTGGCAACCACCTGAAAGACCTTAACAACCACAGAGCAATGACCTAGCAACCACTCCGAACACCCTGGCAACCACCTGGAAGACCTTAAGAACCACAGAGCAATGACCTAGCAACCACACCGAACACCCTGGCAACCACCCGGAAGAAGAATTTGACCTTAGCAATAGTAACTGCATTAGCAATGTCCTAGCAACCACTCCGAACACCCTGGCAACCACCAGGAAGAAGAATTTGACCTTAGCAATAGCAACTGCATTAGCAATGTCCTAGAAACCACTCCGAACACCCTGGCAACCACCTGGAAGACCTTAACAACCGCGGAGCAATGCCCTAGCAACCACTGTTACTGTTACTCACTGTAATGCTGAATACAGAGAGAGATTAATATAGATGAATTTATACTGCAACTGACATTAAAGGATTAGTTCACTTAAAAGCGAAAATTTTGTCATAATTTACTCTCCCTCAAGTTGTTTCAAAGTTGTACGAATATCTTTCTCCTGCTAAACACAAAAGAAGATATTTTGAAGAAGACAGAATTTTTATTTTTAAGTGAACTATTCCTTTAAGGACAAAAACACTTCAGTAAGAGAAATGCATTTTTCTCACTATAGATCATTATGCAGGTCTTTTACTACTAAGGCTTGCATATAATAATAATAATAATAATAATCTGTGGTCGTTCACTGACACACGTGAAGCTCCGCCTCCTCCTGCATTTAAAGACTCAAGCCAGAAGACAGCGAGTCTGACGCCGGCGACGGGACATTCCTGAGAGACTCGCTCGTGGCCCAAAGCCTAAAATAAGATTAGGACACTAGTCGGGAATTACACGGATCCTCTGCTCGCTCTCTCTCTCTCTCTCTCTCTCTCTCTCTCTCTCTCTCTCAAGAAGTGTTTGCTGAAGTTTAGCAAATATGTGAAGTAGGGCTTGGAAATACAGCTGAGTAGAGTAGAGTTATATTTGCCCTTTTGACAATACACTTAAAAACAGCTCCATGATTGAGCTACTAGTCAACATGTTCAATGCAAGCAAAATACTGAATGATATCATTTTTATTTATTGTATTGTTTTTAACTGCACCAATATCACCACAATAAAAAATCAATATTTGTATCTATTTTTTACTAAAAAAGAAAATGATATATAAAAGTGTCAAATTTTGGAAACTTAATAGCAAAATAAACGCATTACAATCATTGCAATATTCTAAATTTTGTTTTAAGTTTTCCATTGCTAATATATTGTGAATATTCTATACATCGCCCCGGCCCAAATGCGTGTATAAATATGATGAAAATCATAGTGCTTTAAAATTCACTGTAGTGGACAAAAGTGATATTTGTTTTAAATGACCCTACAATTGATAAACCATCAAAATGAGGAAAATGTTTTATATTTTTTATAAGGTTATCTGTCAAAATTATTTGACAAAAAAGGCAAACTACAGCAACTTATTTTATTTTGCTATGCATAGAAAAACAAAACATATTTGGTTGATTCTCTCTCGTTTTTGAGTATTTGTTGATTTCTTTGTATAACAGCCTGGACAAAAATTATGTGTATATATATATCACTAGTTGGTTGAAGAGTGAAGAGGGTGTTGACAGGTGTAATGTGTGAATACTGATGGGGTAACGACTCCTTTCAGGCCAATTTAATGAACTTACGATGGTTGGTCTTTCTTTGTATTTGTGAAAGCATGTGCACAAAGGTCAAGAAAATCCAACCTCGCTTTGACCCCAAAAGCTTTCAAGCTTTGCAAACGTGACCAAATGCTTTTAAAAGTGCACGTGTGAGTCCGTGAGGAAGCATTGATTAACTCAATCGACGGAACGGTTACCAAGGACATAAACAACTCCAGAGTTCCAGCGTTACCATGGACACCATACAGCTCCATTATGATGTCACAGCCTCTCAAGAACGCAGTTCCGCCTCCATTTGTCATTCTGAAACAACATTACTAGAGCCAGTCATATCATAATCGTGTCTTTGAAATGGGAGTTTCAGCATTTAATGCTGTGCGGGAAGCTTATTATTGATTTAATGCACAGTGTACTTTTATTAGAACTAAATGTGTTTGTAAGATGCCTCTTTGCCACTCATGAAGTGTGAAAAACACAAAATGAGATTTCATTCTCAATACAGCAAAGTGATTTTCTCTTAAGCATTTCTATATCCTCAACACCGCTGCACAAAATGTCAAAACAGTTTCAAATCTTCAGATCAAGAGCGTGTACCACAACTATCTAATTATGCCAATATCCGTCACTGGGGAGTTCTTGTGTTCCCCATCAATTTGGAAACATAATCTGACCTCACAATCCCCAAGGCATTCACATTAAAGAAACAGTACACCCAAAATTAAAAATCTCACTTACGTGGAAACATTTGAGAATTATGGCAGGATACAATGTAAATGTCAGTCTGTTGCTCACACAAAGCTACAGTATGGCAATCAGGAGATTTAAACTATATATAGATTCATTTACTGGTGTTTTTTCGTCCTTTTTGCCCTTGACAGCTCCAGTCCCCATCCACCCATGATATTCGGCTAATTTTCTGCTTTCGTGTTACACAGAAGAAAGAAAACTCAAGGGGTTTGTAACGTCATGGGGGTGAGTAAATTATACCAGTATTTTTATTTTAGGTGAACTGTCCCTTTAAGACCAACATCATCCCTGTTATTTCAGCAACGCAGTCGATCAGGGCGGCATAAACCTTTCAAAGGAATATTTATCCACATTATTTTTAAACTACTACGCGGAATAATTGAGTATAGGCATATACTAACGTCCTTAAACTGTTCAAAATCCCTTTAAATCCACGAGAGATGCGCGAGCACCTGTGCGGCCGGCCGACGGGTTTACATCGGGTGTCATGTGTGTTTCTCTACCCAACGACACCCTATTATTGGATAGACATTATATACTGTATTATTATATCGCTATATAATCGTATAAAGAGAAGAAAGCAATGCAGTCTAATGCCAATGCACTAAACTCGCCCGTAACTGAACACTGACAAATTTACACACTCCCACATATAAAAATAATCGCTCGTTACCTCGGAATGAATATAATAATGTCGCTCCGGAGTCGCGCGTTATTTCTGGGTTTTCCTCGATTTCTTCCCGGTCACCAGCTCGATCACTGCCATTAGCCTTTCCTCTGAAAAGGTTTGTCTGTTCTTCATGAGCCTCTTATAAAGAGCCGCGGACGATCATCTCTGTGTCGGTTTACGGTGGAGGATTCAGGCCTGCTGCGTTTCACCGTAAAGAGCGACGAATATGTCGGTGTGACGCTCGTCTGGAGCCGCTGGCCGGGATCCTCTCGCTCTCTCTCTCTCTCTCTCTCTCTCTCTCTCTCTCTCTCTCTCGCTCTGTCACACACACACACACACACACACACACTCTCTCTCTCTCTCTCTCTCTCTCTCTCTCTCTCTCTCTCTCTCTCTCTCAGCCACGCTGTCTCTCGCTCTCCTCCGACTTATACCATCCAAACGGCAACATCCTAATGTATAATTCGTAAATCAAATTAGAACGTACATTTTAATTACATTTACATTACAAAAACTACTGTACAGTGATGATAATAGCATTGCATTGTGGGATATACCATAGTATTACCATGATTCATGATAAATAAAAAAGGCCGTATCTGTCAAAAACCCTTGGTATTATCATAGTGTATCTCCAAAACATTGTATTACCATGATCCATGTAAAAAAAAAAAAAACTATGGTATTACTATGATCTTTGTACAAAAAACATGTTATTACCATGATCCATGTCCAAAAACATGGTATTACGATGCATGTAAAAACATGGTATTCCTATGATCAATGTCCAAAAACATAGTATTCCTATGATCCATGTCCAAAAAACATGGTATTACTATGATCCATGTACAAAAAACATGGTATTACCATTATGCATGTCCAAAAAAAACATGGTGTCACCATTATGCATGTCCAAAAAACATGGTATTATGATGCATGTCCAAAAACATGGTATTACTATGATGCATGATGCATATGATGCAGTAACACATAGTAATACTATGATGCATGTCCAAAAAAAAAACATGGTATTCCTGATGCATGTCCAAAAAACATGATATTACCATGATGC
>JAPDVR010000021.1:5105333-5157833 GCA_026230005.1 Gila orcuttii
TCCCTGTAATAACAGAAGAACTGAAGAACGAGATGGAGGTGTGTGTCCCAGTAATAACAGAAGAACTGAAGAACGAGATGGAGGTGTGTGTCCCAGTAATAACAGAAGAACTGAAGAACGAGAGGGAAGTGTGTGTCCCAGTAATAACAGAAGAACTGAAGAACGAGAGGGAGGTGTGTGTCCCAGTAATAACAGAAGAACTGAAGAACGAGATGGAGGTGTGTGTCCCAGTAATAACAGAAGAACTGAAGAACGAGAGGGAGGTGTGTGTCCCAGTAATAACAGAAGAACGAGATGGAGGTGTGTGTCCCAGTAATAACAGAAGAACTGAAGAACGAGAGGGAAGTGTGTGTCCCAGTAATAACAGAAGAACTGAAGAACGAGATGGAGGTGTGTGTCCCAGTAATAACAGAAGAACTGAAGAACGAGATGGAGGTGTGTGTCCCAGTAATAACAGAAGAACTGAAGAACGAGAGGGAAGTGTGTGTCCCAGTAATAACAGAAGAACTGAAGAACGAGAGGGAGGTGTGTGTCCCAGTAATAACTGAAGAACGAGAGGGAGGTGTGTGTCCCAGTAATAACAGAAGAACTGAAGAACGAGAGGGAGGTGTGTGTCCCAGTAATAACTGAAGAACGAGATGGAGGTGTGTGTCCCAGTAATAACTGAAGAACAAGAGGGAGGTGTGTGTCCCAGTAATAACTGAAGAACGAGAGGGAGGTGTGTGTCCCAGGAATAACAGAAGAACTGAAGAACGAGAGGGAGGTGTGTGTCCCAGTAATAACTGAAGAACGAGATGGAGGTGTGTGTCCCAGTAATAACAGAAGAACTGAAGAACGAGAGGGAAGTGTGTGTCCCAGTAATAACAGAAGAACTGAAGAACGAGAGGGAAGTGTGTGTCCCAGTAATAACAGAAGAACTGAAGAACGAGATGGAGGTGTGTGTCCCAGTAATAACTGAAGAACGAGATGGAGGTGTGTGTCCCAGTAATAACTGAAGAACGAGATGGAGGTGTGTGTCCCAGTAATAACAGAAGAACTGAAGAACGAGAGGGAGGTGTGTGTCCCAGTAATAACTGAAGAACGAGATGGAGGTGTGTGTCCCAGTAATAACAGAAGAACTGAAGAACGAGAGGGAGGTGTGTGTCCCAGTAATAACAGAAGAACTGAAGAACGAGAGGGAAGTGTGTGTCCCAGTAATAACAGAAGAACTGAAGAACGAGATGGAGGTGTGTGTCCCAGTAATAACAGAAGAACTGAAGAACGAGAGGGAGGTGTGTGTCCCAGTAATAACTGAAGAACTGAAGAACGAGAGGGAGGTGTGTGTCCCAGTAATAACAGAAGAACTGAAGAACGAGATGGAGGTGTGTGTCCCAGTAATAACAGAAGAACTGAAGAACGAGATGGAGGTGTGTGTCCCAGTAATAACAGAAGAACTGAAGAACGAGATGGAGGTGTGTGTCCCAGTAATAACAGAAGAACGAGATGGAGGTGTGTGTCCTAGTAATAACAGAAGAACTGAAGAACGAGAGGGAGGTGTGTGTCCCAGTAATAACAGAAGAACTGAAGAACGAGATGGAGGTGTGTGTCCCAGTAATAACAGAAGAACTGAAGAACGAGATGGAGGTGTGTGTCCCAGTAATAACTTAAGAACTGAAGAACGAGATGGAGGTGTGTGTCCTAGTAATAACTGAAGAACTGAAGAACGAGAGGGAGGTGTGTGTCCCAGTAATAACAGAAGAACTGAAGAACGAGAGGGAGGTGTGTGTCCCAGTAATAACAGAAGAACTGAAGAACGAGAGGGAGGTGTGTGTCCCAGTAATAACAGAAGAACTGAAGAACGAGATGGAGGTGTGTGTCCCAGTAATAACAGAAGAACTGAAGAACGAGAGGGAGGTGTGTGTCCCAGTAATAACTGAAGAACTGAAGAACGAGAGGGAGGTGTGTGTCCCAGTAATAACTGAAGAACTGAAGAACGAGAGGGAGGTGTGTGTCCCAGTAATAACAGAAGAACTGAAGAACGAGATGGAGGTGTGTGTCCCAGTAATAACAGAAGAACTGAAGAACGAGAGGGAAGTGTGTGTCCCAGTAATAACAGAAGAACTGAAGAACGAGATGGAGGTGTGTGTCCCAGTAATAACAGAAGAACTGAAGAACGAGAGGGAGGTGTGTGTCCCAGTAATAACTGAAGAACTGAAGAACGAGAGGGAGGTGTGTGTCCCAGTAATAACAGAAGAACTGAAGAACGAGATGGAGGTATGTGTCCCAGTAATAACAGAAGAACTGAAGAACGAGATGGAGGTATGTGTCCCAGTAATAACAGAAGAACTGAAGAACGAGAGGGAGGTGTGTGTCCCAGTAATAACAGAAGAACTGAAGAACGAGAGGGAGGTGTGTGTCCCAGTAATAACAGAAGAACTGAAGAACGAGATGGAGGTGTGTGTCCCAGTAATATCTGAAGAACTGAAGAACGAGAGGGAGGTGTGTGTCCCAGTAATAACTGAAGAACGAGAGGGAGGTGTGTGTCCCAGTAATAACTGAAGAACGAGAGGGAGGTGTGTGTCCCAGTAATAACAGAAGAACTGAAGAACGAGATGGAGGTGTGTGTCCCAGTAATAACTGAAGAACGAGAGGGAGGTGTGTGTCCCAGTAATAACTGAAGAACGAGAGGGAGGTGTGTGTCCCAGTAATAACTGAAGAACTGAAGAACGAGAGGGAGGTGTGTGTCCCAGTAATAACTGAAGAACTGAAGAACGAGAGGGAGGTGTGTGTCCCAGTAATAACAGAAGAACTGAAGAACGAGATGGAGGTGTGTGTCCCAGTAATAACAGAAGAACTGAAGAACGAGAGGGAGGTGTGTGTCCCAGTAATAACAGAAGAACTGAAGAACGAGATGGAGGTGTGTGTCCCAGTAATAACAGAAGAACTGAAGAACGAGAGGGAGGTGTGTGTCCCAGTAATAACTGAAGAACTGAAGAACGAGAGGGAGGTGTGTGTCCCAGTAATAACTGAAGAACGAGATGGAGGTGTGTGTCCCAGTAATAACAGAAGAACTGAAGAACGAGATGGAGGTGTGTGTCCCAGTAATAACAGAAGAACTGAAGAACGAGAGGGAGGTGTGTGTCCCAGTAATAACTGAAGAACTGAAGAACGAGAGGGAGGTGTGTGTCCCAGTAATAACAGAAGAACTGAAGAACGAGATGGAGGTGTGTGTCCCAGTAATAACAGAAGAACTGAAGAACGAGATGGAGGTGTGTGTCCCAGTAATAACAGAAGAACTGAAGAACGAGATGGAGGTGTGTGTCCCAGTAATAACAGAAGAACGAGATGGAGGTGTGTGTCCCAGTAATAACAGAAGAACTGAAGAACGAGAGGGAGGTGTGTGTCCCAGTAATAACAGAAGAACTGAAGAACGAGATGGAGGTGTGTGTCCCAGTAATAACAGAAGAACTGAAGAACGAGATGGAGGTGTGTGTCCCAGTAATAACAGAAGAACGAGATGGAGGTGTGTGTCCTAGTAATAACAGAAGAACTGAAGAACGAGAGGGAGGTGTGTGTCCCAGTAATAACTGAAGAACTGAAGAACGAGAGGGAGGTGTGTGTCCCAGTAATAACAGAAGAACTGAAGAACGAGATGGAGGTGTGTGTCCCAGTAATAACAGAAGAACTGAAGAACGAGAGGGAGGTGTGTGTCCCAGTAATAACTGAAGAACGAGATGGAGGTGTGTGTCCCAGTAATAACAGAAGAACTGAAGAACGAGATGGAGGTGTGTGTCCCAGTAATAACAGAAGAACTGAAGAACGAGAGGGAGGTGTGTGTCCCAGTAATAACTGAAGAACTGAAGAACGAGAGGGAGGTGTGTGTCCCAGTAATAACAGAAGAACTGAAGAACGAGATGGAGGTGTGTGTCCCAGTAATAACAGAAGAACTGAAGAACGAGATGGAGGTGTGTGTCCCAGTAATAACAGAAGAACTGAAGAACGAGATGGAGGTGTGTGTCCCAGTAATAACAGAAGAACGAGATGGAGGTGTGTGTCCCAGTAATAACAGAAGAACTGAAGAACGAGAGGGAGGTGTGTGTCCCAGTAATAACAGAAGAACTGAAGAACGAGATGGAGGTGTGTGTCCCAGTAATAACAGAAGAACTGAAGAACGAGATGGAGGTGTGTGTCCCAGTAATAACTGAAGAACTGAAGAACGAGAGGGAGGTGTGTGTCCCAGTAATAACAGAAGAACTGAAGAACGAGATGGAGGTGTGTGTCCCAGTAATAACTGAAGAACTGAAGAACGAGAGGGAGGTGTGTGTCCCAGTAATAACAGAAGAACTGAAGAACGAGATGGAGGTATGTGTCCCAGTAATAACAGAAGAACTGAAGAACGAGATGGAGGTATGTGTACCAGTAATAACAGAAGAACTGAAGAACGAGAGGGAGGTGTGTGTCCCAGTAATAACAGAAGAACTGAAGAACGAGAGGGAGGTGTGTGTCCCAGTAATAACAGAAGAACTGAAGAACGAGAGGGAGGTGTGTGTCCCAGTAATAACAGAAGAACTGAAGAACGAGATGGAGGTGTGTGTCCCAGTAATAACTGAAGAACTGAAGAACGAGAGGGAGGTGTGTGTCCCAGTAATAACTGAAGAACGAGAGGGAGCTGTGTGTCCCAGTAATAACTGAAGAACGAGAGGGAGGTGTGTGTCCCAGTAATAACAGAAGAACTGAAGAACGAGATGGAGGTGTGTGTCCCAGTAATAACTGAAGAACGAGAGGGAGGTGTGTGTCCCAGTAATAACTGAAGAACTGAAGAACGAGAGGGAGGTGTGTGTCCCAGTAATAACTGAAGAACTGAAGAACGAGAGGGAGGTGTGTGTCCCAGTAATAACAGAAGAACTGAAGAACGAGAGGGAGGTGTGTGTCCCAGTAATAACTGAAGAACTGAAGAACGAGAGGGAGGTGTGTGTCCCAGTAATAACTGAAGAACTGAAGAACGAGAGGGAGGTGTGTGTCCCAGTAATAACAGAAGAACTGAAGAACGAGATGGAGGTGTGTGTCCCAGTAATAACAGAAGAACTGAAGAACGAGAGGGAAGTGTGTGTCCCAGTAATAACAGAAGAACTGAAGAACGAGATGGAGGTGTGTGTCCCAGTAATAACAGAAGAACTGAAGAACGAGAGGGAGGTGTGTGTCCCAGTAATAACTGAAGAACTGAAGAACGAGAGGGAGGTGTGTGTCCCAGTAATAACAGAAGAACTGAAGAACGAGATGGAGGTATGTGTCCCAGTAATAACAGAAGAACTGAAGAACGAGATGGAGGTATGTGTCCCAGTAATAACAGAAGAACTGAAGAACGAGAGGGAGGTGTGTGTCCCAGTAATAACAGAAGAACTGAAGAACGAGAGGGAGGTGTGTGTCCCAGTAATAACAGAAGAACTGAAGAACGAGATGGAGGTGTGTGTCCCAGTAATATCTGAAGAACTGAAGAACGAGAGGGAGGTGTGTGTCCCAGTAATAACTGAAGAACGAGAGGGAGGTGTGTGTCCCAGTAATAACTGAAGAACGAGAGGGAGGTGTGTGTCCCAGTAATAACAGAAGAACTGAAGAACGAGATGGAGGTGTGTGTCCCAGTAATAACTGAAGAACGAGAGGGAGGTGTGTGTCCCAGTAATAACTGAAGAACGAGAGGGAGGTGTGTGTCCCAGTAATAACTGAAGAACTGAAGAACGAGAGGGAGGTGTGTGTCCCAGTAATAACTGAAGAACTGAAGAACGAGAGGGAGGTGTGTGTCCCAGTAATAACAGAAGAACTGAAGAACGATATGGAGGTGTGTGTCCCAGTAATAACAGAAGAACTGAAGAACGAGAGGGAGGTGTGTGTCCCAGTAATAACAGAAGAACTGAAGAACGAGATGGAGGTGTGTGTCCCAGTAATAACAGAAGAACTGAAGAACGAGAGGGAGGTGTGTGTCCCAGTAATAACTGAAGAACTGAAGAACGAGAGGGAGGTGTGTGTCCCAGTAATAACTGAAGAACGAGATGGAGGTGTGTGTCCCAGTAATAACAGAAGAACTGAAGAACGAGATGGAGGTGTGTGTCCCAGTAATAACAGAAGAACTGAAGAACGAGAGGGAGGTGTGTGTCCCAGTAATAACTGAAGAACTGAAGAACGAGAGGGAGGTGTGTGTCCCAGTAATAACAGAAGAACTGAAGAACGAGATGGAGGTGTGTGTCCCAGTAATAACAGAAGAACTGAAGAACGAGATGGAGGTGTGTGTCCCAGTAATAACAGAAGAACTGAAGAACGAGATGGAGGTGTGTGTCCCAGTAATAACAGAAGAACGAGATGGAGGTGTGTGTCCCAGTAATAACAGAAGAACTGAAGAACGAGAGGGAGGTGTGTGTCCCAGTAATAACAGAAGAACTGAAGAACGAGATGGAGGTGTGTGTCCCAGTAATAACAGAAGAACTGAAGAACGAGATGGAGGTGTGTGTCCCAGTAATAACAGAAGAACGAGATGGAGGTGTGTGTCCTAGTAATAACAGAAGAACTGAAGAACGAGAGGGAGGTGTGTGTCCCAGTAATAACTGAAGAACTGAAGAACGAGAGGGAGGTGTGTGTCCCAGTAATAACAGAAGAACTGAAGAACGAGATGGAGGTGTGTGTCCCAGTAATAACAGAAGAACTGAAGAACGAGAGGGAGGTGTGTGTCCCAGTAATAACTGAAGAACGAGATGGAGGTGTGTGTCCCAGTAATAACAGAAGAACTGAAGAACGAGATGGAGGTGTGTGTCCCAGTAATAACAGAAGAACTGAAGAACGAGAGGGAGGTGTGTGTCCCAGTAATAACTGAAGAACTGAAGAACGAGAGGGAAGTGTGTGTCCCAGTAATAACAGAAGAACTGAAGAACGAGATGGAGGTGTGTGTCCCAGTAATAACAGAAGAACTGAAGAACGAGATGGAGGTGTGTGTCCCAGTAATAACAGAAGAACTGAAGAACGAGATGGAGGTGTGTGTCCCAGTAATAACAGAAGAACGAGATGGAGGTGTGTGTCCCAGTAATAACAGAAGAACTGAAGAACGAGAGGGAGGTGTGTGTCCCAGTAATAACAGAAGAACTGAAGAACGAGATGGAGGTGTGTGTCCCAGTAATAACAGAAGAACTGAAGAACGAGATGGAGGTGTGTGTCCCAGTAATAACTGAAGAACTGAAGAACGAGAGGGAGGTGTGTGTCCCAGTAATAACAGAAGAACTGAAGAACGAGATGGAGGTGTGTGTCCCAGTAATAACTGAAGAACTGAAGAACGAGAGGGAGGTGTGTGTCCCAGTAATAACAGAAGAACTGAAGAACGAGATGGAGGTATGTGTCCCAGTAATAACAGAAGAACTGAAGAACGAGATGGAGGTATGTGTACCAGTAATAACAGAAGAACTGAAGAACGAGAGGGAGGTGTGTGTCCCAGTAATAACAGAAGAACTGAAGAACGAGAGGGAGGTGTGTGTCCCAGTAATAACAGAAGAACTGAAGAACGAGAGGGAGGTGTGTGTCCCAGTAATAACAGAAGAACTGAAGAACGAGATGGAGGTGTGTGTCCCAGTAATAACTGAAGAACTGAAGAACGAGAGGGAGGTGTGTGTCCCAGTAATAACTGAAGAACGAGAGGGAGCTGTGTGTCCCAGTAATAACTGAAGAACGAGAGGGAGGTGTGTGTCCCAGTAATAACAGAAGAACTGAAGAACGAGATGGAGGTGTGTGTCCCAGTAATAACTGAAGAACGAGAGGGAGGTGTGTGTCCCAGTAATAACTGAAGAACTGAAGAACGAGAGGGAGGTGTGTGTCCCAGTAATAACTGAAGAACTGAAGAACGAGAGGGAGGTGTGTGTCCCAGTAATAACAGAAGAACTGAAGAACGAGAGGGAGGTGTGTGTCCCAGTAATAACAGAAGAACTGAAGAACGAGAGGGAGGTGTGTGTCCCAGTAATAACTGAAGAACTGAAGAACGAGAGGGAGGTGTGTGTCCCAGTAATAACTGAAGAACGAGAGGGAGGTGTGTGTCCCAGTAATAACTGAAGAACGAGAGGGAGGTGTGTGTCCCAGTAATAACAGAAGAACTGAAGAACGAGATGGAGGTGTGTGTCCCAGTAATAACTGAAGAACGAGAGGGAGGTGTGTGTCCCAGTAATAACTGAAGAACTGAAGAACGAGAGGGAGGTATGTGTCCCAGTAATAACTGAAGAACTGAAGAACGAGAGGGAGGTGTGTGTCCCAGTAATAACTGAAGAACTGAAGAACGAGAGGGAGGTATGTGTCCCAGTAATAACAGAAGAACTGAAGAACGAGATGGAGGTGTGTGTCCCAGTAATAACTGAAGAACGAGAGGGAGGTGTGTGTCCCAGTAATAACTGAAGAACTGAAGAACGAGAGGGAGGTATGTGTCCCAGTAATAACTGAAGAACTGAAGAACAAGAGGGAGGTGTGTGTCCCAGTAATAACAGAAGAACTGAAGAACGAGATGGAGGTGTGTGTCCCAGTAATAACAGAAGAACTGAAGAACGAGAGGGAGGTGTGTGTCCCAGTAATAACTGAAGAACGAGATGGAGGTGTGTGTCCCAGTAATAACAGAAGAACTGAAGAACAAGATGGAGGTGTGTGTCCCAGTAATAACAGAAGAACTGAAGAACGAGAGGGAGGTGTGTGTCCCAGTAATAACTGAAGAACTGAAGAACGAGAGGGAGGTGTGTGTCCCAGTAATAACTGAAGAACTGAAGAACGAGAGGGAGGTGTGTGTCCCAGTAATAACTGAAGAACTGAAGAACGAGAGGGAGGTGTGTGTCCCAGTAATAACAGAAGAACTGAAGAACGAGATGGAGGTGTGTGTCCCAGTAATAACAGAAGAACTGAAGAACGAGAGGGAAGTGTGTGTCCCAGTAATAACAGAAGAACTGAAGAACGAGAGGGAAGTGTGTGTCCCAGTAATAACAGAAGAACTGAAGAACGAGATGGAGGTGTGTGTCCCAGTAATAACAGAAGAACTGAAGAACGAGAGGGAGGTGTGTGTCCCAGTAATAACTGAAGAACTGAAGAACGAGAGGGAGGTGTGTGTCCCAGTAATAACAGAAGAACTGAAGAACGAGAGGGAAGTGTGTGTCCCAGTAATAACAGAAGAACTGAAGAACGAGAGGGAAGTGTGTGTCCCAGTAATAACAGAAGAACTGAAGAACGAGATGGAGGTGTGTGTCCCAGTAATAACAGAAGAACTGAAGAACGAGATGGAGGTGTGTGTCCCAGTAATAACAGAAGAACTGAAGAACGAGAGGGAGGTGTGTGTCCCAGTAATAACAGAAGAACTGAAGAACGAGATGGAGGTGTGTGTCCCAGTAATAACAGAAGAACGAGATGGAGGTGTGTGTCCCAGTAATAACAGAAGAACTGAAGAACGAGAGGGAGGTGTGTGTCCCAGTAATAACAGAAGAACTGAAGAACGAGAGGGAGGTGTGTGTCCCAGTAATAACTGAAGAACTGAAGAACGAGAGGGAGGTGTGTGTCCCAGTAATAACAGAAGAACTGAAGAACGAGATGGAGGTGTGTGTCCCAGTAATAACAGAAGAACGAGATGGAGGTGTGTGTCCCAGTAATAACAGAAGAACTGAAGAACGAGAGGGAGGTGTGTGTCCCAGTAATAACAGAAGAACTGAAGAACGAGAGGGAGGTGTGTGTCCCAGTAATAACAGAAGAACTGAAGAACGAGATGGAGGTGTGTGTCCCAGTAATAACAGAAGAACGAGATGGAGGTGTGTGTCCCAGTAATAACAGAAGAACTGAAGAACGAGATGGAGGTGTGTGTCCCAGTAATAACTGAAGAACTGAAGAACGAGAGGGAGGTGTGTGTCCCAGTAATAACAGAAGAACTGAAGAACGAGATGGAGGTGTGTGTCCCAGTAATAACTGAAGAACTGAAGAACGAGAGGGAGGTGTGTGTCCCAGTAATAACAGAAGAACTGAAGAACGAGATGGAGGTGTGTGTCCCAGTAATAACAGAAGAACGAGATGGAGGTGTGTGTCCCAGTAATAACAGAAGAACTGAAGAACGAGAGGGAGGTGTGTGTCCCAGTAATAACAGAAGAACGAGATGGAGGTGTGTGTCCCAGTAATAACAGAAGAACTGAAGAACGAGATGGAGGTGTGTGTCCCAGTAATAACAGAAGAACTGAAGAACGAGAGGGAAGTGTGTGTCCCAGTAATAACAGAAGAACTGAAGAACGAGAGGGAAGTGTGTGTCCCAGTAATAACAGAAGAACTGAAGAACGAGATGGAGGTGTGTGTCCCAGTAATAACAGAAGAACTGAAGAACGAGATGGAGGTGTGTGTCCCAGTAATAACAGAAGAACTGAAGAACGAGAGGGAAGTGTGTGTCCCAGTAATAACAGAAGAACGAGATGGAGGTGTGTGTCCCAGTAATAACAGAAGAACTGAAGAACGAGAGGGAGGTGTGTGTCCCAGTAATAACAGAAGAACTGAAGAACGAGAGGGAGGTGTGTGTCCCAGTAATAACTGAAGAACTGAAGAACGAGAGGGAGGTGTGTGTCCCAGTAATAACAGAAGAACTGAAGAACGAGATGGAGGTGTGTGTCCCAGTAATAACAGAAGAACGAGATGGAGGTGTGTGTCCCAGTAATAACAGAAGAACTGAAGAACGAGAGGGAGGTGTGTGTCCCAGTAATAACTGAAGAACTGAAGAACTAGAGGGAGGTGTGTGTCCCAGTAATAACAGAAGAACTGAAGAACGAGATGGAGGTGTGTGTCCCAGTAATAACAGAAGAACGAGATGGAGGTGTGTGTCCCAGTAATAACTGAAGAACTGAAGAACGAGAGGGAGGTGTGTGTCCCAGTAATAACAGAAGAACTGAAGAACGAGATGGAGGTGTGTGTCCCAGTAATAACTGAAGAACTGAAGAACGAGAGGGAGGTGTGTGTCCCAGTAATAACAGAAGAACTGAAGAACGAGATGGAGGTGTGTGTCCCAGTAATAACTGAAGAACTGAAGAACGAGAGGGAGGTGTGTGTCCCAGTAATAACAGAAGAACGAGATGGAGGTGTGTGTCCCAGTAATAACAGAAGAACTGAAGAACGAGATGGAGGTGTGTGTCCCAGTAATAACAGAAGAACGAGATGGAGGTGTGTGTCCCAGTAATAACAGAAGAACTGAAGAACGAGAGGGAGGTGTGTGTCCCAGTAATAACAGAAGAACGAGATGGAGGTGTGTGTCCCAGTAATAACAGAAGAACTGAAGAACGAGATGGAGGTGTGTGTCCCAGTAATAACAGAAGAACTGAAGAACGAGAGGGAAGTGTGTGTCCCAGTAATAACAGAAGAACTGAAGAACGAGAGGGAAGTGTGTGTCCCAGTAATAACAGAAGAACTGAAGAACGAGATGGAGGTGTGTGTCCCAGTAATAACAGAAGAACTGAAGAACGAGAGGGAGGTGTGTGTCCCAGTAATAACTGAAGAACTGAAGAACGAGAGGGAGGTGTGTGTCCCAGTAATAACAGAAGAACTGAAGAACGAGAGGGAGGTGTGTGTCCCAGTAATAACTGAAGAACTGAAGAACGAGAGGGAGGTGTGTGTCCCAGTAATAACAGAAGAACTGAAGAACGAGATGGAGGTGTGTGTCCCAGTAATAACAGAAGAACGAGATGGAGGTGTGTGTCCCAGTAATAACAGAAGAACTGAAGAACGAGAGGGAGGTGTGTGTCCCAGTAATAACAGAAGAACGAGATGGAGGTGTGTGTCCCAGTAATAACAGAAGAACTGAAGAACGAGAGGGAGGTGTGTGTCCCAGTAATAACAGAAGAACGAGAGGGAGGTGTGTGTCCCAGTAATAACAGAAGAACTGAAGAACGAGATGGAGGTGTGTGTCCCAGTAATAACAGAAGAACTGAAGAACGAGAGGGAAGTGTGTGTCCCAGTAATAACAGAAGAACTGAAGAACGAGAGGGAAGTGTGTGTCCCAGTAATAACAGAAGAACTGAAGAACGAGATGGAGGTGTGTGTCCCAGTAATAACAGAAGAACTGAAGAACGAGAGGGAGGTGTGTGTCCCAGTAATAACTGAAGAACTGAAGAACGAGAGGGAGGTGTGTGTCCCAGTAATAACAGAAGAACTGAAGAACGAGAGGGAAGTGTGTGTCCCAGTAATAACAGAAGAACTGAAGAACGAGAGGGAAGTGTGTGTCCCAGTAATAACAGAAGAACTGAAGAACGAGATGGAGGTGTGTGTCCCAGTAATAACAGAAGAACTGAAGAACGAGATGGAGGTGTGTGTCCCAGTAATAACAGAAGAACTGAAGAACGAGAGGGAGGTGTGTGTCCCAGTAATAACAGAAGAACGAGATGGAGGTGTGTGTCCCAGTAATAACAGAAGAACTGAAGAACGAGATGGAGGTGTGTGTCCCAGTAATAACAGAAGAACGAGATGGAGGTGTGTGTCCCAGTAATAACAGAAGAACTGAAGAACGAGATGGAGGTGTGTGTCCCAGTAATAACAGAAGAACTGAAGAACGAGAGGGAGGTGTGTGTCCCAGTAATAACAGAAGAACTGAAGAACGAGAGGGAGGTGTGTGTCCCAGTAATAACAGAAGAACTGAAGAACGAGAGGGAAGTGTGTGTCCCAGTAATAACAGAAGAACTGAAGAACGAGAGGGAGGTGTGTGTCCCAGTAATAACAGAAGAACTGAAGAACGAGAGGGAGGTGTGTGTCCCAGTAATAACAGAAGAACTGAAGAACGAGATGGAGGTGTGTGTCCCAGTAATAACAGAAGAACTGAAGAACGAGATGGAGGTGTGTGTCCCAGTAATAACAGAAGAACGAGATGGAGGTGTGTGTCCCAGTAATAACAGAAGAACTGAAGAACGAGAGGGAGGTGTGTGTCCCAGTAATAACAGAAGAACTGAAGAACGAGAGGGAGGTGTGTGTCCCAGTAATAACTGAAGAACTGAAGAACGAGAGGGAGGTGTGTGTCCCAGTAATAACAGAAGAACGAGATGGAGGTGTGTGTCCCAGTAATAACAGAAGAACGAGATGGAGGTGTGTGTCCCAGTAATAACAGAAGAACGAGATGGAGGTGTGTGTCCCAGTAATAACTGAAGAACTGAAGAACGAGAGGGAGGTGTGTGTCCCAGTAATAACTGAAGAACTGAAGAACGAGAGGGAGGTGTGTGTCCCAGTAATAACAGAAGAACTGAAGAACGAGATGGAGGTGTGTGTCCCAGTAATAACAGAAGAACGAGATGGAGGTGTGTGTCCCAGTAATAACAGAAGAACTGAAGAACGAGAGGGAGGTGTGTGTCCCAGTAATAACAGAAGAACGAGAAGGAGGTGTGTGTCCCAGTAATAACAGAAGAACTGAAGAACGAGAGGGAGGTGTGTGTCCCAGTAATAACAGAAGAACTGAAGAACGAGAGGGAGGTGTGTGTCCCAGTAATAACAGAAGAACTGAAGAACGAGAGGGAGGTGTGTGTCTGCTAATATGAGTAAAAAGCCCATATTAGCTCTTTATTTCCCCAAAGTGCAGGACACTAAATGTAATAAATGTATGCCCACAGAACCTTGTAGAACTGCATATTTCTGCCATTCATCATCCAAAATTGGATTCGGATTCATTAATTGCAATTATAGAGGAAAATCACTAATCTCTATTCCGGTTTGATTTTATTATTTGTAGTAATAATAGTTTAGACCAGAGATTCTCAAACATTTCTGTCAGCCAAACCTAAAATACCAGCCAAATATATGAAATATTTTCACCAGCCAGACCGTAAATATTTATTTGAAGTTCCCCTGAGATTATAAATTTTTTTTTTAATTAAATAAAGTTTTATATTTAAACAAAATATGAATGATATAATTATATATAAAACATTAAGCCTATTTGGTTTTATTTTTATGCATTTTATAATCTTTAGTGAACAGTTTAACTGTACTTTTATATGATGCTGCTCCCTGCTGGAGAGAACCTGTATTTCGTGTCAAAATAAAAAGGTATTGAATGGAATAAATACATAAAAATAAAACACACACAGACATGAAAGGAGTTGAAATAATTTTATTATCTTACTTGTAGATTATCTCAAAAAACTTCCACTAAGAAAAATAGTTCAGAACAACGTAGAAAACAAATCACGGCAACAACAACAACAACATCTATATATTAGTATTAATCCAAGTGACGTCTTCCTCAGTTTTAAGCTCCCTCTCGCTGTGTCTCTTGGACTGGCGGTAATGTCTCTCTGCATCCTGAGCCTCGTAGAGGACGGCCATGATCTTCCTCCTCACGCGCATCTGTACGCTGGGGTCGCTGAGCAGACGGTACTCCATCGCCACCTGACCCGAGAACACGGCGGCCGAGTCCGCGGGAGGATTCTCCAGGACTTTAGCCGACATCTGCTTCAACACCTCCAGTTTCTGCAGCTCGATGTCCGAGTCCGACACGCGCCGGCGCTTGCTGGACGTGCTCCGGGGAGACAGCGAGTACGAGGCTGTCTCCTCCGGGATCCCGGTGTCGGGAGTGCCGGGCATCGGAGAGAGACACACACTGATGGAGTCGAAGCTGTCAATGTCTTTATCCGCGTCTTGCATCATCTCATCCGACTCATCCACACACTCCTCCACTTTATCAGAGGACGGCAAACCCAGCTACAGGGAGTCACAGAACACAGGGTTAAGAGTTATTCAACGATATATATCGTACTGTGGTTGTTAAGCAGAGAGTTACATTGCTGTACGAGAAACCCAGAATTTCATTTTGATTCAAACTAAAGATGGTCGTTACGCACCATCGGAGAAGCGCTAATTAAACATCACCAGTGATTTCAGCCCTCAAAAACTGTTTCAAATTCATTTGTGGCCAAATATTTCAGTGCGTCACTAATGACAGTCAAACCAACATTTATTCAGACACCTTCAACATTTCTCACATCATCACAGTTTATTCGCTATAGTTTAGAAAATGGTGATAAAATATGACAAGAACTCAGTGTTATTAAATCAGTTGATATTTCACTGGTTTTGTCCGTCCTTCTGTTAGACTGTATCACACATGAATTATGTTGAATATCTGTCAGCTGTTAAATTTAACTACACAATTAGATAATACCAGTTTAGCTCAAACAATTAGCAAGAAATGCTTCATGTTGTTCAGTCTGTGCTGTAAAAAGGTGCATTAGCAATTAAAGAAAAAAAAAAAAAAACACTTCAGCAAAACTTCAGGTCAAAGTGTCTGAATCAATTTTGGTCCCAAAATTTTTATAAATTTTACTGGTAGTCACTGTATGAAGAATTTGAGTAAATATATCACAGTTTACTTTATTTGCTCTCCTCACTTACATAAATTAACTATAATGTCCTGCACCCACTAGTAAATTTTTTTTAAAAATGATATCTGGTGTCTGAATACTTTTTGGTTTGACTGTATAATGTGAAAAAAAAAAACCCAAAATATATATATATGTGTGTGTGTGTGTGTACGTACATGGTTCTCGTTTCGCCGATGAACAATGTGTGGCTTCAGGAAGTCCAGGGCCCTCAGGAGCCATCGCTGCCTCAGCGTGAGGGGCTTTACCTCACTCCCGCTCGGTTTGGGTTTCCTCAGGCGAGCGTATTGAGTCCTCAGAGACGCCACTCTGGTCGCCACCGCCTCAGCTGAGCGAGGAAACAGAACAGTTAATACAGTAAACACAGGCCCGCCGCACTTCAACATGAAGAAAAACAAGGAATAGAGCTGGGTCTCCATTCAGATGTTCCAATTCCATTTCCATTCGCAAGCTCTCGATTTGATTTTGATTCGACTCATTGCATATATGTATTTCATATTTAGATTTAATACAAATCCTATATTTATAAAAAAAGAAAAAAAACAACAGTGAACATAATTGGTTAATTAATAAAAAGAAATGAAGAGCCACAAACCTGTATATTAAACTCTTTTTATTGTAGGTACATTAAAACACTATATTTCAAATGCATATGATGAATAGACAGGATTTTGATGCAAGATGAAACATTGATGCTGAAAATATGACGAGACTGAACAGTCTCATGCCTTGATCAAACAGGATCAGGTTATTTTATGTTTATGATAAAACACACATAAAATCTCACAGTATTAGCTGTAACATGGAGGCTGCAATGAACAGTGGAGGAAAACTAACACTGGCTTTTGGGTGATAAATAAATAAATATGGAAACAAATTGATTAGCGGCCTTTGAGAATCAATTTTGAATCGACCACATAAATATTTTTTTTGCCCAGCCCCATTGAGGCACATTCTGCTGGGGAAATGCCAGTGTATTTCAGTGTCACGCAGGGGATAATCTTGTAATTTGGAAGATAAAAGATGCATTTAAAAATAAAAGCAAACTGCATTGAGGAAAGACCCTTGGACTTCAAAAGGACTAGAATTTAATTTTAGCCAGTAACACAATTAGGTGCCAACAGAGAGCTTTACTGTTTAATATCCCTCTGCGGTGAAAATCAAGCTTTTAATGTTGTTTATATGTCTATGTGGTGTTTTTGTGTTTTAAGTCAAACTATAAGTAAATTCATAAGTCGACAGCAGTGCTGAGTATTTTCTCCTTAAAACAGCAGTGAACCAAAGACAGTCTCAAAAACACGTCACAAACTACCTTGTAACCAATCAGATCAACGTGTGATCGTCAATGAGTGGATCTCTGAGCTGAGTGAGTGGAGGCGGGGCTCATTTGCATATTCATAGAACCGCGTATACTAAATACGGCAAGGGTGTAGAATTACATTCAAGCTATTTTAAGGCATTAAGAATTTTTTCAAGGAAAAAACGTTTAAATATGTAATTTTGGTGATCAAAATATTACAATTATTGATTACAGGGGGACTAAAATTGTCGACGTGTCATTGACTCAGCCCATATCATTAAAATCTCACCCCAGCCAGGCAACCAAAGCAAAATGTTCATTTCCCATTCGTGAATATGGGGAATTTTAAATGGGCTGTTCTATAATACAGTACAATTTTGTTAATTAACTTGAGCCAAAGAGATAGTTCACCCAAAAATTAAAATTCTGTCATCATTTACTCTCCCTCAAGTTGTTTCAAACCAGTATGAGTTTCTTCTGAACACAAAAGAAAATATTATGAAGAATGTCATCATGACTAAATAGTTGTGAGGCACTATTGACTCCCATAGTATTTTATTTCTACTATGAAAGTCAATGGTGCCCATCAACTGTCTGGTTACGAACATTCTTCAAAATATCTACGTTTGTGTTCAACAGAAGAAACTCATACAGGTTTGAAACAACTTGAGGGAGAATAAATGTTGACAGAATTTAAATTTCTTTAAAAGCACCTAGTTTGTAGCAACAGTAGGCATTTCATAGTGCATTTAAAAACAAACACGTCTAGGGTGAATATTTAATGGCAGAAGTAAACTAACAACATATAGGTAAAAAGCAGGTTTTAAACGAGCATGAAATCTCCAGATGTCAGTTAGTTCGTGCACGGTTAAAACACTACAACAGCAGTAGCATAGCGTTCGTCTCTAATGTAAAATCAATGTTTACTCTAACGTTAGCGATCTATCTCTCTCCACACACACACATATACACGCACTGAGGTAAAAACTCACCGGGCATCTGAAGCGCATCGGCGACCTCTTTCCATCGTCGGTCCTTCTCTTCCCGATTGTGATAATCGGCAGCAGAAATGTCGTACAGACATGCAGACTCCTGCCACAGCTCGATTAATGTCTCCTCCGCCTGGCGAGTCCACGATTTCACAGCCATCCCAGCGAGTGTGGGATAATCTGGTAAAGTCCCAGTGTTTGTCGCTAGTCAGTGTTCAGTCGCTCGCCTCATTAACATAATCGCGCAAATCTAAGGACGCGTAAACAAATCATGGCGACTCAGTTTAATGGATCGGAAGACTGGAGTCCTGTGAGTGTAATGGCGGCGCATAAACGCTCGTGAATAGCACATACTGCCACCTACTACACTGGAGTGAGTGTGTGTGTGTGTGTGTGTGTGTGTGTGTGTGTGTGTGTGTGTGTCGTCATGGCTTCCAACTCTATTCTATTAATCCAGTCTCCTGTTTAACACACAAGTTTATGGTCCAGTCATTTTATGAAAAAAGGTTGAACAAATTGCAACAGAAGCAAACTCAACTGATTTTGTATCTTCAATATGTCCTGAGTAAGGGGAAAAAAAGCCCAGAAGAATCCCATTAGGGGAAAGTTTTGAAAAAGACCCAAATATAGTCTATTCATACGCCCGTTCATTCTTTTTCTCACGTGAATAGGGTAAAAATTTTAACCTTTAGATATCACCAGGAAAATTACTGAGTTGACAAACAAAAAATGTATTACAAGTTTTTTGAAATTGTTTGTTAACATGGACAAACGGTGCATAATCTAATTAAGTATGTGCTAATTTGCATAAATACCCAAACAGATCTAAGCATTGGGTATAGCAGGTGAAAATGAATTGTTAAATCTTGTTGACGTATAACAGTAAAAGACTTAATGTTAAGGTCTGAATGGAAACCATTTAGGCTATGAACATTAATACTTAGAGGCAGGAAGAAGTACTTTAATCCAGCCTTTATTAATTATTATTGCAGAGATGGGGTTTGGACAGAACCAGTCCCACGGACCCAGTCCCAAACCCCATCTCTGCAATAATAATTAATAAAGCCTGGTTTCTAAAGTCCTTCTTCCTGCCTCTATGTTCATAGGTAGCCTAAATGGGTTCCATTCAAAGACCTTAAGACCTTAACATTAAAACAAGATTCAACAATTCATTTTCACCAGGCTATACCCAATGTTTAGATCTGTTTGGGTATTTATGCAAATTAGCACATAGGCAAGTTTGTCCTTGTTAACAAACAATTTAAAAAAACTTGTAATACATTTTTTTTTTGTCTTGATGCAAGTAATCAACTCAGTAATTTTCATGGTGATATCTAAGGGTTAACATTTTTAGCCCATTCACGTGAGAAAAAGAATGAATGGGCGTATGAATAGGATATATTCGGGTCTTTTCGAAACTTTCCCCTAATGGGATTCTTCGGGGATTTTTTTCCCCTTACTCATGACATATTGAGGATACAAAATCAGTTGAGTTTGCTTCTGTTGCAATTTGTTCCAGGTTGACCCCCATTTTGGCTTAAAATGACTGGACTATTACTTGGCTATCTAAATGGGGACATTCCAGAGACCTAATGTTTTGTTTTTTTACTGTACAAACGGTATTCATATATATAGGAAAATGGTATTCAATCCTAAATCTCTCTCTCACACACACACACGATTTACAAACAAGGACATCAAGGAAGGTCTTTGGAGATTTTGGTCACTTCTGGTTCTGGGTAATAGATTTTTAAATGATTACATTGTTAAATGAATAAATTTTTAGCTAACTGTGATTTGTTGGCTAGGCTATATGTACATTTCTGAAATAAATAACTTAGTTACCCAACAGATCACTCTAAATTGTAATGTGGATTAATGCATTTTCTATAAAGCTGATTTGAAACGACGTGTATTGTGAAAAGCGTCTCTCTCTCATTTCTACAACACTAAAAATAAATCATGCTTTGGTAAATTATAATTAGGATATAGAAAGTCACGTTTTTTTTTTTGTGAATTGTTGGTGCATGTCGTTCTGTGATTGTCTGATTAAGCAGGGCAAGACTAATGACTAAAATGTAGACTGTGTGTAAATTGCGTGCTGTCCTAAAACTAGTCAACATAGCACTAGCTCACATGCTGCAAATATTGTATCATGCAAACTTACTGAATAACTAAGAAATTACTTCTCACTGCATGCATGGCTTTAGGACAATTACAGCTCATTAAGAGCAACTAACAGTTTTAACTTATCCTCAAGCTCAAGCAACACAACCAAACTCTTATTTCAGTTATGGCAAACATAACTGAATATAAAACACGAACAGCGTTTCGCTTTACTAAAAACACATAAAAAAAAACAAAAAAAAACACTTCAATTAAAAAAGTAATTTCAACAATTACCATAGTAAATCTGGGTAAGACAAAAACATGCTTTGGAAGTCACAATTTATGTAGTACTTTATACAACACAGGGCTGAGTTTCCCGAAACCTTCTTAACGCTACGTCGTTCTTAAGTTACACCACGTAGGCTACCTTATCGTTAATACGTGTTTCCCGAAACGCTCTTAGTTAAGTATACCTTCTGTAAGTCATACGTTCGGAAGGTTGGTCTGGACCACTCTTAGCTTTACCTTATCACTGTTAAAGGTAAATATGAATATAATTCTGAAGTTTTAATAAACCCAGACAGTGTTCAATTAGGCTAATTCAAGTGTTTTCATGCAAAGAATAAAATTGTCATTGTTCCAACAACTGATTGTTGTTAGAATTTTAATTATATTATTATATATAATACAATTTTAAAGAGCGCTTTTAAAGGCCAGTGAAAGCATAGGCTACTGTCAGTTAAGTCCTATTCGGACGCTAATATTGTTTATCATGGGCTCGTACGGTATTTTAAACATTTACAGGGGTAAGTCGGTTATTTTAGTGCCGTTCGAATCCATAATGTTTTTTCTCACCCAACCCGCGTAAAAATCTCTGTCCAAATTAGTACCTACTGATTTTTGACAAACAGGTCGTGTGGTAATTTAATTGCGTCTGAATTCACATCTCTGAGTTTACAAGAAGAGATTCAAAATTCACTGTTTAAATCCTTTTTGATCACTGCCGAGCACCGTAGCTACGTGACGTAGGCCTACACTTTTATTACTGAAATGGTTGAAAGTATTTACAAGAACAATATTTAATCGCAGCTCACCTCAGCGAACAAAAATGGGAAAGAGAAGCACCTAAAAAATTTAAATGGTTATGGCAGCAATATATGATACAATTTTAAAATATGTAGCCAAGGCTATTATAGTTTGGATTATTTTTTATAATATCCCATGAGTCCTAGTAAATGCAATTCCAACTATTTCTGAGGTGCTTCTTTTATAAAGAACAGCGCTTTCTCACATAAACAGCCCCTTCACGAGAGAATAATTGATTCTCGAGTCATCGATATCAACAGATTCAGCAGCATCGCCACGGACAGCAACCGGTAACGTCGCACGTAAGAAGGTAAATCTTAAGCAGCTTTCTAAGGTATAGTTCGGGGAACACGCCTAGAAATGGTATACCTTCAGTTAAGTTATACCTTAAGAGTCTTCGTAGCGCGCTAAGAGACAACGTTATCGGGAAACTCAGCCCAGGTTGTTCCAATACAACTTTACAGTGATAACAGGGAAATTAACTGTTATGCATTTCGGCTGTTGTTCAGCTGAAGTCAGTTCAGTGTTGATCAGTTCAGTTGTAAAGATCATTAATTATTACATAATTTCATCTATAATCCAGTAAAAAGCATTTTTTTTTTAAAAGATGTCATGGTCCAGCTCAGTTCAGTTCTCAGATCAATAGGCCTAATTAATATTGTTGAATACAAGTGTACCGTATGGAAGCGGAGTCAAGTGGTTCCATGCAACAAAAAAGTACTATATCACTTGCGATGTGAAACTAAAGGTGTATTCACACCGGTCTTGTTTGGTTCGATTGAATCGAACTCAAGTTCGTTTCACCCCTTGATGCGGGTGTTTTGTGCCGGTGTGAACACACTCGACTCGTGTGCGGATCACACCCGTACCGAGACCCATGAAGAGGTGCTCTCGCTCCGGCTCCAAACCAACTCTGGTACGGGTCCAGTTTCTGTCCAATGAATGGATGACCAGCACATGTGTGTGTGTTGTTGGGTTTATTTTGTACACATTTTGGTTCACTTGCAAAAAGGGCAGCGTGAAAGTGAACCACACTAAACCAAAAAAGAAAAAATTCAACATTGTATTTGGTCCGGACCAATGCAAGTGAACTAGTGGACTTCCCTGGTATAAATACACCCTAAGTATCCTTCAATGATTGGGGAGGTGGGTGGGTGATGTAGGGACTATTTTACACCAGGGTTACACCCCTAGTCTTTCAAAGAAAGACTCTCGGGTTTATTTTAACCACAAAGGCACCTTTTTAACAGTAGCCTACAGTAGAACACCATTGGGACATAAGGACCCACTGAGCCCAGGATTAGCAGCATCCCAGTTCTTCCCAGTTTTCCCAGAGTCTCCCGTCCAGGTGTCCAGACTCAACCCATAGCTTCAGTGTGCAGGTGAAAGCTTCAGGTTAATCGCTGCAGATCTCCTCAAACGTCCCATATATACGTCAGGACCAGAGCTTTTCAGCCATAGATCGGCATCTTTTACATGTTGTTCATTGCAGGGTTCTGCGGGGTACAGCCGGGTATTTAGAGAAACGAATATTCCCCCACATTCAGTTATTTATTTTATTAGGAAAATACCAGGCCAATAAAAAAAAAAAAAAAAAACAGGCCAATTTGTTTGTTTTTTTTTAAGTGGGCTCAATGCAAACCAAATTTATCACATTTTTTAAATGACTTTATATTAGCCTATATATAGCCTAAATCTTTTGGAACAAACAAAAACACCCTGAAAATATGTAATGCTTCGAAAGCACTGGATTTTATGTAATTTTTTCTATTTTTATTTATTATTTCTATTTTTGTTATTTAATTTCCTGGCAGCTAATGTCAATGCGATAATGTGAATATGTATGTTATGGGAACTCAATAACTGATTATATTAAGCTGAATTTAAACTGAATGAGTACAGCAGTTCTATGTAAGTGTTATTTTGTGTGTTTTTGCATAATATTGTTATAGGAAGATAGCTACGTGTTAGTGTTTAATACTCTTATGTTGGGATTTATAGGGTTTTCTATAATGTTGCAGTTTGCTGTTAAGGTTACCATTGTGGTGAACAGTACTAGAGTCTGTGATTAGGTCGAGGATGATTTTTTAGTTGGCTAATATTACATTAGGCGTAGGCCTATTGTTTACATCCACAAGAGTCAAGAGCCTAATTCAGAAAACAGATTTTACTAACTTAACCGATTTTACTATTTGTCACAAAATATAAACCAAATCCTTCAACGCCTTAATAGATGCACACAAATACACACAAGTCCCATTAATCAGCCTAATTGTAATTTTGCGCAGCTGAAAGAAAGCCTGCGGTGAAAAACACTGGCACGGCGGCCAGCGACATCAACATCAGCTTACTGTTAGAAGACTTGTAGTTGTAGATGCTGTTTTGAACCTCGTGAGAATCAAGTTCAGTCGACTCTCCCTCTTTCTGGACCGTAGTTGTCATCATGAATATTCATAATGTCAAAACTTAATAGTTAAAAAAAACTCGCGGATATAGCCTAGTTGTGTATAGCAGAAATATGCAGTATCGAATACATTTTTTTTTTTTTTTTAGCAAACCCACTAGGTAATTTCATAGGTTTTCCAATCACTGTAAATTGGGCTCAGGTGTCGCGTGACGTCAAAGCTCCGCCCATTAACCGTTAACAGATGCATCGTCAAAAAAAACTCATTTTCGATATGTCAATCTAAAACTATTTTTAAACATTTTGCTTATTTTTTCATTATTATGAGGTTTGAATGAGCTCGGACTAACGGAATTATTTTTAAACTAGGCTACATTTTTCGTGTAATGGCTTGAATCCACTGCTGTTTTGGGAAAGGTAGGCTACATTTTATGGCTACATTACTGAAGCTACAAAAATTGCTGAAAAACGTAATACCCATGATAGAAAGGTGTCAGAACACACAGTGCATAGTAGTTTATCCTGCTACACACCCTGTCCACTACTGAAAGTGCCTACAATGGGTATGTGAGTGTCAGAACTGGACCAAGAGACAGCAGCAGGATGCATTATGGGAAGAATGCAGGCTGGTGTAGGGAGTGTGATGCACAGGGCAATGTTCTTCTGGGAAACTTGGGTACTGGCATTCATGTGGATGTTATTTTGACACGTATCACCTACATCAGTGTTTCTCAACCTCTCCTGCAGGGACCCCCTGACAGGACATGTTTTTGTTTTAACCCTGAAATGGCACACCTGATTCAATTAGTCAGCTACACATTAATGCTGCGTCCCAATTCGCATACTATCCGTCCTAAATAGTATTCGAAAATAGAATTAGTACGTCCCAAATCATAGTATGTTGAAATGAGTGCTCCAAAGAGACCCGGATGGTCTACTATATCCGGTCAGAATCCGAAGTGCAGATCGATGCACACTCTAACGGCTGATATTGCCCACAACCCATCGCGCGTTGGACGAGGATTCGGTTAGAACTACAAACACGAGTGAAAAGTGTTTAAAAACTACAGACATGGAGGACGCGCGAGTCCGGCGGTTATGTAGAGGTTTAGATAAAGGGGTTTGAGTGATTAATTATTAGTATCTAACCTGACGAAAATGTAGCCTATTTATTCAACGTTGTCTACATTATATTTAATCTGCAGCAGCATTTGAACTTTTGTAAAGATATGTTTAGCCATTACCTTTTAAATGCATCATTATATTCAAATTGCAAACACATGAGGAGAGTCTCCGCATGAAAGACCCACGACTGGCAGATGAACGTGCTCTCCGAAACGGTAGGAAATCAAATTAGATTGAATGGAGGATTTTAACTGTGACAGGATGATTGACAGGGCAGTTTACGGTGACAGGATGCACGCGACAGATCTGTCCGTTAAAGATGACGTGATAGTATGTCCCAAAGCTTGCCTACTCTTTTGCTACACACTCAAAAGTATGTACTTTTTCTTCACAAAAAGAGTACATACTTTTAGGTCGTAGTATAAGTAGGCGAATTGGGACGCAGCATAAGCCTTTGAGCCTTTAATTAATTGAATCAGGTGTGCCATTTCAGGGTTAAAACAAAACATGTCCTGTCAGGGGGTCCCTGCAGGAGAGGTTGAGAAACACTGATCTACATAAAGATTGTTCCCTGATGGCCTGTTTCAGGAGGATAATGCACACTGCCACACTGGAAAAAATGATCAGGAGTGGTTTGGGGAACATGACAATTCCCCATATCTCTATCCGATTGAGCATCTATGGGATGTGCTTGATGAATAAATCTGATCCATGGAGGCTTTACCTTGCAACCTGATACCACAGGACACATACGGAGGTCTTGTGGAGTATATCAGAACTGTGTCGCCAGAATAAGGGGGACCTACATGATATTAGGCAGGAGGTCTAAAGCTGTGGCTAATCAGTGTATATTGCAAATACTAAATATACTGTAAACTAAATATAAACATACCATTTTTGCAAGGCTAGATGATATCAGATTAATCTTCAATAAGATGACAGAAATGCAGAGGTAATGAGAAAATACCCAGACAGATATAAAGATTGTTGCAATAGAAATTCATAAATGTATTAGTATTTGAAACAAGAAAATCAGTCTTTACTGCAATACCTCTACTATCTTTGACAAAATACCTTCTGTTTTTGTCTGTTCCTGTTTTTCTTTACAGTAACCTATTGTTAAGATTACATTAACATGTGCCATTAACATTGTGTCCTTACCGACACAAACTGTCATTACCGCAGCAATGATTTATTTTAATTATTAATCAGATTTTTTGTTTGCAAAAATTATTTTAACACTTCAGTAGAGACGATTTACAAATTAAAATGACAATATTTGTCCTAAAAAGCATTTTTTAAAAATTTTTAATCTTTGGTGTGTATGAAAACAATTGATATCTAGGGTCAGCATCAAAATTTTCCATGGCATAAAAAAATCATAAAATCCCCTAATTTTAAATTACTTTTTAATTTTATTTTTACCAAAAATTGACAAATCTATGTTCAGTATCTATGTAAATGTATTTTTCTATAGAAATTAAAAAAGAAAAGTGTATAAAATTAACGCTATTGTAATGTTGCGGTAAGGAAGTTGCGGTATACATTTTGTAAGAATAAGAGATGAAAACCATAAAAAATAAACATGTTCCAGATTAAAATCTTAACGACTACATTCAATGTTGTGTATATCTTTATATGTATTATGGACTGTGATGTTTAAAAGTGAAATTCATATGGGGTTGATTTTTTTTAAATTTGGGAGAGTCAAAAGTGCCTGTATTAGAAACACCCAAAAATGATCAAAAACGCTGGCGCTGGCTGGCAACTGCGTTCATAAAAGCTGGTGGGGTTAATAACTGCAATCAAATATGCAGAAATGTAAAGATTAACTGATGAATCTGATTCTGAACTATATGTTGGTCCACCAGCAGAGGACAGAAGAGAACATATTTACTTTACAACACACTCCACTTTCACTAACACAGCCAAAATAACTAATACTAGCCAAATACATCTAATTTCGTGAGTTTATGGCCATTAAATTCAGATCTAACCAGTACTGAGAACACAGGGAGAGACAAATACACATGCTTTTCTCAGTAAAGCGCAGGTTTCCTCATGCTGGTCTCGTGTATAGGCTATTCATAGCGCACATATTGTACACACAAGTCATGTGGGATGTGTTTAGGTCAAGCCGTAAGTTAAACTAGTTCAGTAGTTCACCTGACTCTCTGAAGTTAAAGGGCAACCATGATGACGGCAGGCTTCACCTTACAGCAAGTGTGTTCCTGTCTCTAGTCAGAGTTTTTACTTTCTACGTTTTATTATATGTCAATAGGAACTTGTTTATTTTTAAATACACAATCGTATTCCTCAGTACATTATTCTCAAGAGAAAATAAATGATTGTCTTACACTGTAAAAATGATATGATCAATAATTTATGACATGTTTTTACATTGCATAACTCATTAAAATAAGTTAAGCAATTTTCAACTTTCTTTTATAAGTTCTACAAGATTCAACTCATTACTTTAAGTCAGTTTAATGTAATTTAAGTTGAACATCCAAGTTGACTGTACTCAAAAAATTTAAGGCGGCAACATTTTTTGTTTGTTTACCGTTTAGTAATCAAAATTCAGAAATCAAAATACATTTATGCATTTGGCAGACACTTTCATTCAAACATCATCTGGGACATTCAATCTAAGCTATAGGAGAATTTTTACTTTTGCTGAGAACATATGCAACATAATTAAAAGCTACGAGTCCAGCACTGTCTCTAAAGAAGTAAAGATAAATACACACTAAATTCCAGCAAGCTTTGAACTTTAGTTTCACACTTTTTTAAGAGGAAGTGGTTCTGTCATGTTCATAACAGTATTTATTTCACACGAGGTTCTCTACACTCGTATTTCATAACTGACATTATGTAACATCACTCAACAGAGCAGAGATATTAATACTTCACTGGAAGAGAATTTCTCTAAAAATAGATTCATAAACCCCAGGATAAACAAAACTAAACGTACATGCAGGTGTCATTATGAATAAATCCATCATCCATATCTCCATCATTCCAGCATTTATCATAAAGTGACTTTATGATATTAGTGATGCGATCATGAGCACAGATTTAGCAGTGCAGTTTAGCCATGAAAATAAATATGAACTTACCAAAACACATTTATAAAAGTAGAGAACCACAGAATGAGGGTTAACAAGACTGTCAGGCGGTTCCTAAACACATATATACAGAGTGATGATCATGTACAGTAAAAACATGTTTTCACATAACCTGGAGTTGTTCTTCTCTCAACATATGTCAACAATCACACTTATTGATATCACTGATAAAACTAGTCAATTGTTCACTATAAACACAAGATATAAGAAAAATTCAACTTAATATATTCTATTATATATTTATATTATAGTAACATTTTATAACAAGGTTCAATTTGTTAACATTAGTTAATAAATGCTGTGAAAAAAAAATATAGAGTTCATGTTAGTTAATATATTAACTAATGTTAACAAATATTACCTTATTGTGTTACCATTAGTATTATTATATATAATTAATTTTTATTGAAGGGGGAGTCATGACATGATAATTTCAGGCATTATATAACCAAATGACTGAAATCTATACGCAGTAAACGGGTAACGTCACCTGTGCAGGTACGGGTCGGTATATTAAATATTACATACAGTTTCAGCCAATAAATAATTTTTTTTTTTTTTTTTTATTGTCAGAGTGTTCCAAAAATATTCAAAATAAAGATTTTATTGGAAAGAAAAAGAATGAATCTGATATAATCAGTGATGTGTTTGATAGAGCTCCACGTCTCTTCACCAAACACACGCAGAACTAATTTCTGTTCCTGTAATTTCCTTACATAATTATCGCATTGAATTAAGTATAACAATTTAGGAATCATTCTGAAATGATTTACACCGATTCATTAATGAGTGACTGAATAATTATTTAACACCATGAGTGTTATATAATATAAATAAAAAGTAAACCAAATAATAAGCCACAATTACTGTCTTTTTTAGCTTGTTTCTGACTTTTTATCTCACAATTCCGACATTTTACTCGCAATTACGAATTTATATCTCACAATTGGTATTTATTTTGCAATAACGAGTTTATATCTCACAATTCAAACATTTTACTCGTAGTTACGAGTTTATCACACAGTTTAAGCTTTTTTCTCACAATTCAAACTTTTTTATCGCAATTACGAGTTTATATCTCACAATTCAAACATTTTTATCGCAATTACAAATTTATATCGCACAATTCAAACTTTTTTATCGCAATTAAGAGTTTATATCTCACAATTCAGACATTTTTCTCGCAATTACGAGTTTATAACTCACAATTCAAGCTTTTTTCTCGCAATTACGAGTTTATCTCACAATTCAAACTTTTTTCTCACAATTATGAGTTTATATCTTACAATTCAGACTTTTTACTCACAATTACGAGTTTATATCTCACAACTCGGATTTTTTTATTTATTTTTCTTGCAAATTAGATTAAATTTTTTTTATTGTGAGATATAAAATCGTAATTTTGAGACAAATGTTTGAATTCTGAGATATGAACTCGTAATTGTGAGAAAAGTCAGAATTGTGAGATATAAACTTGTAATTGTGAGTAAAAAAAGTCAGAATTGTGAGATATAAACGAACAATTACCTTTTTTATATTTGGTGATGGAAACAAGCTTTCACACTTTTTGGATATAAAGTTGCTGTCGACATAAAATCCTCCGAGCAGAAGTTTTCTCCCAGCTTCATTCCCTTTAGATTGAAGTTCATACGTTTAGACTTGTGGTTGCTATCAGGTGGTGTAGTTGTGTATTGGGATCGTTTCTCCTCGTGTTGAGATGATGTTTTGTTAAGACCAGCGGCCGATGGAGGCAAAGTTTCGGCTCATGTTGTACGTGTATTCGTCGTTCTGATGCTTTCCCCAGGCTCCGAACGGGACGACAATAATTGTGCTGTTGTCCTCCGAGCCGTACTGCAGTGCCTGGACAACACAAACACACTTTAAGAAGAAGAATCATTGTGCAAATCATGGTCAGAATTAATTGTGTGCCCCTATTTTACTTTCTCAAACTATAAGATTTCATCTGGTGCTGTGCAACGATTAATCGCTTCCAAAATAAAAGTTTGTGTTTACATAATATATGTGTGTGTACTGTGTATAATTACTTTGTATATATAAATACACACACATGCATGTATATATTTAAGAAAAATGTGTTATTTATAAATAAAATATTTATATATAATATAATACAGTATAGTATATACTGTAAATGCAAATATTTCTTAAATATATACATGCATGTGTGTGTATTTATATATACAAAGTAATTATACACAGTACACACACATATATTATGTGTAAACAAACTTTTATTTTGGATGCGATTAATCGTTGCACAGCACCAGAGCCCGTCTACGGAGAGCCTGTTCACTCCCTATAAGTCCTATTGTACCGAATTTTGGTTGTAGTTCCACCAGAGTTCCACTGGGGGCGATCGCCCTGAGTGCAAAATGAATGGGAGTCTATGGAGCTAGACGGCTAAATTTGTCTCTTTCACCCGATTGCCGTTGAGAAATCTGATTTGATTGTAGGTTTTGCAAGTTCAACATGGGTTATAGGTCGAAAGCTGAATGAACGAGTACTTATGTCCTTTCGATTTCTTACAGGTTGAGTTGTTGTTGCCCATTACACGCTAGCATTCTGCTAATGAACGCTGATTGGTCAGTGAAGGACTAATTACGACCAGAGATACCGCTTGATGGTAGGGCTGGGCGGTATATCGAGTTTGTACAATATATCGATATTTTTTATCCCCACGATATGGAATGAGGCAATACCGTTTATATCGATACAGTAGTTTGATACGAGCACATCTGAAAAATAGCGGAGGACGCAGTGTGAGCTCCTGCAGTGAAAGTACATGGTAGCCTACAATTTGTCCTAAACATGACACAAGCTTATATTAAGCGCTTTAAAATAACTGGTAAGATATAGTTAACAAGTTTAAAGCAGCTTGCCCTGTCAGATGCTCTGACAGAGACTGTTGCTGACTGACAGATAAATACTTGCGCTGTTTAATGCGTTTGAGACGTGGTGCTTTCCTCAGCTTAACTTACATGTCACAGGTATATTCTCCATCTGTAAATGTTAGAAAATCAAACAAATATGTCCATTTCACTGTCAGGAGAGGACGAGCTTCTGCAAGTGAATCTCCGCTAAAATTCAAGCTTCCGTTAATGAGCGCCGCCGCGCGCATGCGCGCCAAACAGACAAGCACAATAGAATAGTAGAGCAATAATTCTGACTAAAATATACATAGGCTATTGCTAAAATATTTGTTGTTGGAGACAATAAATGTGCCATATGTGGAATTTTAAACCTACAAGTATATTTTTATGAAAGTGACCATTATAATGGGGTAATCAAATGCAGGCTAATATAATTAGTTTGTGCTTTTGTTTTTATTTTCATTTTTAGTTTAGCCTTAAGTCATTTTAAAAACAAAAGAATTATATTTGTTTTTAGTTTGTAATGTTACAATGTAATGTGATTTTAACCACCTTTTTGCACATAATATATTGCATAGCCTACATTACATTCACTATATTTGTTTCCATATCCTTCAATATCAACATTGTTTGGAAATCATTGAGCAGGATGTGAAATATTTTTTTTTTAAATAAATACAGATTTTCTTTATCCAAATAGAAAAACGTAGAAAGTACCGAGATATATATCGTATATCGCCATTTAACCAAAAAATACCGAGATATGATTTTTTGGCCATATCGCCCAGCCCTACTTGATGGCATTGTGGCATCCGAAGCGGGACCAGAATGTGTGTGTATTTTCGGCGTGGTCTTTTAAAAGAACAAAACAAAAACTCTTCTAGGGCGTGTATTTACCTGTGTCAGCGTTGTTGTCGATGAAAAGAAAGTGCAGAGCGCGAAAGCACCAAAGTGACTGAAGGATTGCCGTAAAGCAGTATCTCTGGTCGTAAGATGTGTATGACGTCATTGACATTTTAAAAGTCTTTTTAAAGCAAATAAGTGACTCTAAAAAAATCTAACACCCAGCAATGAGTAATTTCTTTGCATCTCCTTTCGAAAACAACATTCAAATTACTAGACAAAAAATTATATCCTGAGAAAAGTGGATTTTGAGGGGTATAGCTCCATAGACCTCCATTCATTCTGCACTCGTCCTGTGAGCGCCCTCATATGGAACTAGGGCTGGGTAAAAAATATCGATTTCTCGATTTTAATCGATTCTCATTTTTACGAACCGATATCAATTCTTAAATCCCAAGAATCGATTAGGCTAGTCATCCTGTTTTCAGTTGATGAATGAATGGAACATTGTAGTGCGCATCCCATCCAATAAACGCAATAATCTTTGTGCTTTGTTACTTTTGATATGAAAAAAAGTCTCAGATTTCAAATTACGTCCATTTTCTTACGAAATTCAAAAACATAACCATTTTGGCGCTGTGGCGTGAGATCGCTCTGGCTCAGCTCAAGAGAAGCAGCAGCGCCGAGCACACATGATCTTCTCTTCCGCCTTAATATTACCAGTTACAGCGTGAAATAAACATGAATGAGCATCTTAAAGTGTGTTAAAAGATAGAGTACAACTTATCGAAATCCTTATTGTCACATGGAATCGCTCAATCAGTGTTTCAACCGTGGAAAGACGTCAGTGAAACAGCTTGTAAACAATGTCATGTAACGTCACATTTACCTCAGAAAAACCATATCCAGTGATCATGAACTCGTTAGTCAGCTAGAAAAATTAACTCTAGAGAGGAGCATTTTGCTAAATATGTGCACCATATTACATATTCATTATAATTTTTTTATGTTCTTCAATATTTAATGCATGTTTGAATAAATCTGGCAAGTTTTTTATGACAGCCCCCATTTAAATGTATTCATAACTTTATTATTAGAAAAATAAATAAAAGTGTAATTTAAGTGTTTATATACAAATCAGTAAATCTTTACCTTCAATATTAGGCTATAGTAGGCTAATGAAACAATTTTAATGATACAACTGACTCCCATAGTTTACAGCATTGGTTAAGAGATTTGTTTTCCTTGAGAAAATTTGCCATGTATTGTACCTGATATCCAAAATAATCACTATTGAATCGAATCGGAATCGAATAGAATTGCAAGCTTGTGAATCGAAATCTAATCGAATTGTGAAATTTGTGTCAATACCCAGCCCAATAATCGCTTAATCGCTCATTCTGCACCTGCTCAGCGATGACGTTTGCCGCCTCGGTGGGGTCGTGGCACTGGTTGATGACGTCACAGATCTCCTGGTTGGTCATGATGAAGTTGATGCCGTCGGTGGTGAGAACCAGGAAAGAGTCGTGCGCGTGCTGCAACTACACACGTCAGAGAACAGTCAGCGCAGGTTTACACAACAAATCGGACGCAAGTTTTCCGCATTGAAATACCACCGCTAAGCTTTTGTTTCATTTGACGATTTATTATGTCATTTTTCTTACAAACAAAAAAAGTTGTAAAATACAGTTTGAAATGCACAATTAAAACGCACATTTTAAAAGCCAGACTTTTATTTTAAATGCATCCGATTGACTATAACATATAGTGAAAGTGCATACTAGGGTTCGAGTGGTCTCTGGTTCTGCGATCACTCCGCTCTTCTTCAAGTCGAAGTCTCCGATGCTGCGGGTCATTGCCAAGCGGCCGTTAACGTTAGCCTGACCGACGCTATTCCACGCCACGAACCCGCCACTATGACGGATTCTACACACAAACAAACACACATTATTTACATGCTTTGGTGATACCATGATACTCACAACCGGCGCAACGTCATAGAATGTCTCTGAACAGATTCACGCCCATTTTTAGGGGAAAATAAAAAGACTTCCCATAGACTTCAATACAAAATAGCGTCACAAAACAACGTCCGTACACAGCCGACAGTTGTGAATAACTTAAGAAATCACTAAGATTAAACATGTCAAGTAATTATATGTCCACCCTGCCTGCCATAGAGCGTGAAAGATCCATCAACAAACTTAATTTGGTCAATTTAAAAACATGTTCCTTCATTCTCCCAGCGTCAGATTGGTGTAACAACGCCACCTAGTTGTCAGAGGTGTCTTACCCGGACATTTACTCGTAGTCGTACCTCATCGAGTCACCGTAAGCCAGTGAATGATTTTACTTCGTATTTTAAAGTAAACATCTGTAAATATATATACTATATCTTTTAATATACATTATAATATATCTTATAATATATATAACCCCACTGGGTGGGATTGTTACACCAGTTTGACGCTGGGAGAATGAAGGGGCATGTTTTTAAATTGACCAAATTAAGTTTGTTGATGTATCTTTCACGCTCTATGGCAGGAAGGGTGGACATATAATTACTTGACATGTTTAATCTTAGTGATTTCTTAAGTTATTCACGCCTGCCGGCTGTGTACGGACGTTGTTTTGTGTCGCTATTTTGTATTCAAGTCTATGGGAAGTCTAGTTTATTTTCCTCTAAAAAGGGGCGGTGACGAAATGGACAGTTAAGTTCCCGGATGTGCCGGTAGTACGTATGCAGGGATGATCATAGATATCATGATAATATCAATGTACACTACTCTTCAAAAGTTTGGTGTTTTTAATGTTTCTGAAAAAAGTCTCTTCTGCTCACCAAGGCTGCATCAAATGATCAAAAACACAGTAAAATCAGTTATATTGTGAAATATTATAACAATTTTTAAGAGGTTTTGTGCTTGAATATATTTTTGTAATTTGTTCCTGTGATCAAAGCTGAATTTTCAGCATCATTACTCCAGTTTTAAAACTAAAAACTATTAAAAGCATTTTTGTTAATTGAAATAAAGTTTAAATGAAATAACATTCAATGTTAGATGACACTTAAACTAAACGGAAACTGCCTTGGCAACATGTGAAATCAAATGTTAATAAAACAAACTTTTTATTTTATTTCAACATTTCTCAATCTCACATAGTTTATCTTGTATTAAAATTACAACTACAACTGAAATAAAAGTTAATAACTATATAGGCATATTTAAGAGAAAACAAAATTATAAAACCTTTAACTACAATTTAAAAAAACATAAATAAAAACAAATTCAAAATATTAATAATAACTAAAAACTATAGTATCTCAATTATACTAAAATAACATTGATTGGAAACAAACTGAAATATGTTGAAGCCCTAAAATTACTAACATGAACTAGAAATGAAATAAAAATAAATGAAACCTAATATATAATATAAATATAATATATAAATATATATATATAAAAACTAACATAATTATAAAAAAACAACCTGAAATTAAAATAAAGACTGATAAAAAAATAAATAAAAGCAAATTAAAAAATTCTAAATATTAAAGAAAACTATTATATATATATAAAAAAGCATGTTATTAGCATGCCATGTCCAGATAGTAACCTAAAACAGTGCTTTTATCCAAGCGATATACCGAAATTGTTCTGCAAATAAAATCCACATAACCAAACGAACGCTTGTGTAACATCGCACGCGTGATTCTTACAGCCGTAAGGGTGTAAGAAGCAGGGTCTTGGCTTTTATTAATAGCACACAGGCCTGTTAAATACGCAGAGAGATCTGGTATCACTACACATGTTATTCCTGGAGCGCTGGTGTGTGTGTGTGTGTGTGTACCTGTGTTTCTCATCTTTCCTCTCTGGCGTGTGATCGTCTGTGAGTTTGCGAGATTTGCCCTTCCTGCACAGAAGAGCTCGACTGTCCCCGACACTGCCGACGACCAGCTCAATCCCGTCTCTCAACAGCGCCACCGTCGCAGTCGTGCCCACCATCATGAGCGAGGCTGAGGAGTCCACCACAGCACAAACACACTTTCATGAACACTTACAAGATATCATGCTATTAAAGGTGACATAGTATGCCCCTTTTCACAAGATATAAATGTAAATGTATAGTGTCCCTAGGTGTCTGTGAAACTTCAGCTCAAAATTCCCCCCAGATCATTTATTATAGCTTGTCAAATTGGCCCCTTTTTGTTTGTGTCCCTTTAAATGCAAATGCTTCCATTCAGATCAATAAAGTAACACTATGTAGTTTTTCAACCTTCATTATATATTTCCAAGACCCTTGTGATGGTACATCGACTTACAATAGGTTGAATGACACGTCTGCCGTAGCCTGACAGTGTCTGTATCGCTTTTACTGGCACGATGTAACTTCGGGTTTCGGGTAGGAACCCGAGCACAAAAAGAACTACAAAATTCGACTACTTTACGGCATACGTCACTTCCCCCACTTCCTCAGATTCTGACGTGAGAGCCCAACTAGCGTTTGATACCCGTCTGTATGTTGTTGTCAGGACTGAAGCAACAACTGAAAAGAAGGAGGGAAAGGTTTTGTCAGAGGAGACTAAAAGAAGAAAAAGGGAGAGTGACAAATTAAAAGGCCGAACGAGGATCAATATTGGAGGGAGAGCAAGACAGTTCGAAGACGGTGAGAGTGTGCGCGCGCGCGACCGGCTCTCTCTGCTCTTCTTTCAGTAACATGCACCCTGTCACAAGCGCAGCAGTCAGTCATCTATAAAGTGTTTATAAATTTATAAATAAATCAGGGAGCCAGGGAGCTGACTACCGCGCGAAATGTAAAAGGCTGAATAACATGGCTGGCCATGTTACGGAATCTATCTGGTCCTCCATTTATCTTCATGAATCAAGTAATGCTAGTAGAGTAGCGAATTATCAATCTGGTAGCTAGTAACGTTAAACACTAACATGCTAGTTTATGATGGTTATAATAAATAATCTTTCAGGATAACTATCCTAATGTCTGCAGACTGATAATCATGTTTGTTTATTTATTTTTCTGGTGAAAGTGTCTTGCCTCAGGCTATAATGCAAATCGATTTTCAAATTTGCATATTCATCTATGGTAGCTTGATATTATAATATTGACGATATATGGCTATTACCTACCACACGAACATTGAATTGAATTAGCATATCCGTTATGTAAAACAGTAGCCAATAGGCTACTATAATGACGCTGTCTTGTAAACGTGAGCTACGCGATCTTTTGACGTTTGAAAAAAAATAAAACCCATGAAATGATATTCATATACATGCTGAAATATGTGCCAATGTACCTGGGATGAAGACATTTCACACGCAACGCTGGCAGTCTGTCCAAGACGTGAGAAATCGCGAGAACTCAAGACGGTATCGGCTTGTCAACAAATGCAGGTGTATCCATCCCTGGTGTAACCATGACAGATTTTACGACAGTAGTAGAAGGCAATACTGTTTCCCAACTGTAGGGGGACCCGAGAGCAAAAACCGCAAAAATGACATAGTGCTGCTTTACCACGAGCTTCAGATACTCCAGCAATAACAAAACAGGCGAATCACTCATCCAAAATCTCAGAAATAACCAGTAGCGAGTGCAGCTTTACAGAGAGACTCAGAAGAGTTTCACTTTTAGACGCACATATACGTTTCTGAATGTTAGTGGATGGATACATGTATGTAGTTGTTGAGGAGTTACATTGATTCATCTCATGTTTCATCATGTTTAACTTATACACAAATTGACACAGTTCCCTGAGGTTTTTATATAAGACAGCTGTGACATTTTTTGGTCAAATGTTCTGTGTTCGTCCGTGCAGCAACGACAGAACAGTTTTCATGCTTTTTGTTCGAACTTTTGCCATTGCGTTAGAACTGGTTACACTGCTGTAAACCAAATGTTGGCGCCGTGGGTGTAAACGTGCAGATTAAGGGGCGGTGATATTATAATAAAATCCCCTTCCTACATCAGAAAGGGAGAAATCTGATCGGCTTATTTTTTGACATGCTTGCAGAGAAAGGCTCACCAAAACAAAGTTACTGGATTTCACTTTTCATTTTCACAAATTTTCATGATATATCATGTGGATATGTCCATGAAAGTGGCTGTTTAGTGTATGTATGAAATCCTCAAGTTCATACAGGGAATGCATGAACTGATAAAATATGTGTACCATGAAATGCAATGCAAGTGGCAAATGCATAAATGTAAATGTTAATATTTCATACCATTGCCATATATCCGCAGCTCCGCAGCCAAAGCCGCGTCCACCTGCAGGAACGCTTTCGACAAAGCCGCCTGTAAATCTGTTTCAACCTCCAAACAATCCCTACAAAACACAAAAACTTCACCTTCACTTTTTCATTCACAATGGTGCGTTATATTAAATTGACCCAGAACACATTTTTGAGTTGATGGAAATACTGGTTATGATTTTCCTGATATTTTGTGACTGTTTCTCATTTAAGGTCATGAACATGATTAAATTATGTTTAAAATTAAACACGATTAAAAAATGTAAATCTAAGTAGTTACATTATGTAGTGATTAATTAATCTAATTAATCGCACATTAAATTTGTCTGAGAAATTACCCCCATAAGATTATTTAAAGTCATTATTGTGTTAAATGAGAAAAGCATCAAATATACAATAAGTAGCTTTACAAAGAAACTAAAACTGCCAGAATACATTGAAGGCATAAATGTTTTTCAATTTTTTTAAAACAAAAAAAGTTTATTTAAATTATACTGTATATAAATTATATTTAGAACTGTATCTAACAACAATTTAAAAAATATTTTTTACAAAATGTGAATTATTTTATTCGTATTTTAAATATTTTACCTGATTTTTTTGTTGTTGGTGAATTCTATTGAATCAAACTAGACTGTAAAAATTTCGAAGTAAATAAAAAAAGTACTTTTTACAAGAAAATACTAAATCATTCTTTCTACTTCAAAAATTAACATTTAATTCAATGTGTTTCTACGTTTCTTTGTAATTATTTGTCAAATTTACTTGCAATTTCTGAGTAAAAACTGTTTCAAAGCCTACTTTTCTCAGTCTAGGGTTAATTTTACCTAATACAAGTTACCTAATTACATAATACAAGGGTTAATTAAGTTTAACTGAACTGAAGGTGTACCTGATGTGTTGCTCCATGTGTTTGTGACAGAAGTCGGCGGCCTGTGGTCCTCCATGCCCGTCAAACAGAGCGAAGTACAGTATGTTATGCGCGAGCTTGCTCACTTGGAAACGGTCCTCGTTTTCCCGCCGACGGCCGATGTGGGAGGCACAGCCCACGTTGGAAAGGCTGACGTGTGGGATGGGGGTCCCATAGCGGATGCTGGGCGGCAACAGGATAGGCTCCTCTATCCGGTTATCCCAAATCCCAAAGGAATCCCACGTGGCTGGACGCCCGCTTCCGTCCATGTCCAAGCGTGTGGTGCTCCATCGGACTCCGGGAATGATCGGCTTCCGCTCGAACACACACTTGGCCGGATGCGTGTTCGAGCTCCGGCCCACTGCAGGGAGGCTGCATCGGAGCAAACGGGACAACGAGACGGCCGAGACGGACATTGAGACTTCTGTTGCCCTGCACACTTCAGATATGACTCCTGTGATCAAAATTAAAGGGGAACACTTTGAAATAAGGCTTCATTTAGTGCTGTCAAATCTATTAATCAGTATGTATATACAGACTGTGTGTGTGTGTGTGTGTGTGTGTATATATATATATATATATATATATATATATATATATATATATATATACACACACACACACACACACACATGTATTTACAAACGTTTATGTTATAAGCGATTTTTTGCGATTAATCGCGTCTAAAATAAAAGTTTGTAAATATGTGTGTGTATATATATATATATATATATATATATATATATATATATATATATATATACATACACACATTATATATTTACAAACTTTTATGTTAGATGCGACTAGTGATTATTCGTGATTAATCGCATCTCAAATAATAATTAGTAAATATATGTGTGCGTATGTATGTGTGTATATAATATATATACAGTATATACATATATATATATATATATATATATATATATATATATATATACACACACACACATTATGTATTTACAAACTTTTATGTTAGATGTGATTAAATAGCTTTAAATAGATTTATCGCGACTAATAGCATCTAACATAAAAGTTTGTAGATGTGTGCATGTGTATGTATTTATATATATATATATATATATATACTGAACATATACACACTGTGTATATATATACACACATACACAACACACACATATTTAAAAAAAAAATGTTAGATGCGATTAGTCACGATTAATCACGATTAATCGATTTGACAGCACTAGTTTAATTTAGTTAGCATGGAAAAATATTGGTCACCATTTACTAATAAAATATTAAAATCCAAAGTTGTATCTGTTAATATTATTGATAACACTTTACAATAAGGTCCCACGAGTTAACATCAGTAAGTGCATTTACTAACATTAACAATAAGCGATACTTTTGTTACAGTATTTATTTATTTTTGTTAGTTAATAAAAATATAACTGTTCACTGTTAGTTCATGTTAGTTCAGCTCCATTAAATAATGTTAACATCTTTTGATTTTAATAATAAATTAGTAAATGTTGAATTAACCTTAACTAAGATTAGTAATTGTTTTAGAAGTATTGTTCGTTGTTAGTTCATCAAATGTAGTTAACCAATGAAATGCAAGTGTTATCATATTATTTAATTGACCTGATCTAACATGAACTAACAGTAGTTGTATTGTTATTAACCAAAAGTAACAAAGATTAATAAATACTGTAACAAATGTATTATTCATTGTTAGTTAATGCATTAATTAATGTTAAATAATGAGACCCCTATTGTAGTTAGTAGCTAGTGTTTGCCAAATCAAAACAAACCCCAAATCTTTTGCAATGTTTTCAGATGATGCAGACATTGCGAAGATTTCAGATGATGGCAACATAATCTTAACATTGTAATATTTTTCTTATACTGTAATTACGAGAACAAGTTGTAACTGCAGCATAAAGTTAACTCAAGTTAACTTACAACATAACATTACAGCTGTATATCACATTACTTGGACACACTCATCTCTGGCTGATAACAGAATACTTCTTAAATTATAACATTGAAATAAGCATTTTCTGTAAAGCTGTTTTGAAATAATATGTATTGTGAAAAGTGTGACACTAATAAGCTTGAATTGAATTGATCCTGGGACCTGTGATGAGAGAGGTCTATCACGTCCTCCGAAAAAGACAATCAATCTATTGGGTAACCAAAGATGTGAGCAGCACATGTTTGATGACTTCTTCAGGTCAAGTTCATGTGAATCTGCTGTGCGTCACACTACTGACCTTTGTGAGACGTGTGTGTTTCATGTCAAAACAGACACATGCCATTACCAGCACAAATGACATCACTGGGTCATAAATGTTGCATTATCACAAGTGTTCGGCAATGAATGTGAACATTTCAAAATGCATATTCTTGATTTAAATTACTTGCAGCAGTCATGTAAAAAGCACATTTTCTTATTTGCACCATATCTTTATATATTATTGTTAAAAAAATATTAATACGTTTTTACTGATTTTTACATGTACTGTACTTTTGATTCATGGTAAATGATTCATGCACTCTAAAAAATGCTGGGTTGTTTCAATCAAAATTTGGGTCAAATATGGACAAACCCAAATGTTGGGTTAAAAATGTAATTATAAAATTTACAGTTTAAAGTGAAAGTTGAAGTTGGGTTAAAAATCGTAATTAAATTTTAACCCAACATTTGGGTTTGTCCATATTTGACCCAAATTTGGGTTGAAACAACCCAGCATTGTTTAGAGTGTGGTAAAAAAAAATAATAATAAAAAAAACCTTTTCCAGCACTTCTGTTCTTTTCAAAACTTTTTTTGTTTTAGTAGTTTAACTTTATGTAGAACAATGTACTTTGCAAACAAATTGGATAAATAAATCTTTTCTTTTCTAAACTTTTTAAAATTAACTTAATGCTTGTAAAACTATTTTAAAAAATGACAGTAAAAAATGTACAACAAAGTGCTTTCCAATATCATGTCCAATATCATGCAGTTCAATATATACAATATACATATTGACGTGTGTGTGTGTGTGTGTATAAACATTGTATTATAAATCGTAGTATTTATAAAAGCAAACCTTATTTTAAAAGCTTTATTATTATAATGTTTTAAACTTTCGTAATAGTCTTACTTGAAATCTGAACTGAAGAGGTATGTTTTAAGCGTTTCTACATAAACACAGATTGATTGTCTAATTAATAGTAGTTAAGTCCCAACAAAAATAGGCTATAACGCTGTTTCTTCAGTAATAATAATTCACCAGATCAGATTTCGTTAGAAAGCTCTGAATGTCACCGCTCGTTACAAAAGCAAAACTCATGAAAAAGTTTACAGAAACTTACCTGCGTCAAATAAGCAGGTTTATCATTTAGTTGACAAAGTTATTGTCCGTCCAAAAAGGGTGAGCTAGACAGCTGGAGTGACAGAAGGTGTGTGTCAAATCAACACACTTCAACGCTACTAGTTAAACTGATAAACTAGTCTTGCTCCAGGGGGCGTTAGCGGATCAAAAGCCAGATCAACATTTGAGCCGCATTTAAATCTCAGGATATAACTTACTTTGTCAGTAAAGAGACGTTTGTATACTAAAACCTATAAACTGTTAAATCGATTAATTCAAATAATTCAAAACATGAGCTAATAATGAAAGTACGCCGCGGCAATGTTTACAAAATGATTTGGAAATAATTCTGACCATAAACACAAACAACTGTGATTGGTCGATCTTGAGCAGCGCTGAGAAAAGTAACACATATCAAGTGACCAAGTTCTAATTCAGATGTGGTCAGGATAATAATTAATACAGAAATAATGACACAGAGATACTTTAAGGAAATTATATAATGAAGAATGAACCGTGAATAAACTATTATTTAGACTCGTTCTTCCTGACCAATCAGAGACAACGTCCGAGCTGCTAAACCCCGCTTCTTCTCCACATTCCATTACACAGATTATCCAATCACAGGCCGCCTCTACAGGCCGCTCGTCCAATCAGATGAGGGGGTGTGTGAGTGTTTGGGTCAGGCGTTTTTTAAGCGCTCCACCGCGTCGAACATTCTCTTGCTGACTGACATGATTTGCTTTAGGCTACTGTATTCGTTTATTTTCTGTAAATTAATTCCTCAAACCAAAGGATTATTTGTTCTATAGTATAGACTTGAGAACATGCGTCCCCGATATAAGTATTATGATTATTTAAGATAGAAATGCCTTTGAACATCTAACTAAAATGTGTTACATCCCAAATATATTTGATTTAAAAATGCATTAGGGGCATAAGCATTAACACTGTGTGTGTTTGGCCTCTCTCTTTCACTCTCTCAAACACACACACACACACACACACACACAGATGGATCACAGCATGTTTCCGCTGTAAACATGGTCTTGAATAAAAGATCAGCAAGTACTCAAAAAAGATACATTAAAATAGACTATAAATAACTCATTCCTGTGGAGACCATAACGTTTTCTTAAGGAAACAGCTGCACTTGCAAGGTAGCAAATGTGTAAAGGTTTAGGTTTAGTTTACAGTACATAGGTTACTTACAAATTTTGCAGAATATAGTCTGATACTGTGCATAATGCCAATCATACTGCACAGTATACAGTAAGTTTTAGGCTAGCAGTATTCCATTCCAGAAAAATACAACAATGATTACATTTCCATATGAAATAAAGAGCAGTTACAATACAATATATGCAAATATTAAAGATAATTTGATATTAGTTCATTAGGAGATTTTTAAACCTTAAATTTCTGAAGAAATAAAGCAAAAATAGAACTAAACATCTTAAAATGAGTCTGAATGGAGTTTGTGTCATATATTGTTTGTGTCGAATTGCAGAAGTTTAATATCTACTTACTTACACTTAATAGTGTTTGAGGTTTTGAACAAACACTAACCAAAATGTTTGAGGAACATCAGCACATAAAGAGAGCAAAACAGAAATATGAAAGAGAGATATCACACCATTTGTCTGAAGTAAGTAGGGCAGATGCCCCGTATAGGGTCCATAAAGTCGACCGAACACAGGACTCAGTAGATGTGTGTGCTTATAAACCTGTGTGTTTGATTTACTCTGAGTGCTGCAGATACAATATCAACGCAGCTCGACTGAAATATGTAAAGATGGACTCCATTTAGACATCATTTAGAACAAAGATAACCCAATTTAAGTCAATATCTACGTCTTGCTCCCTCACACGGAAAAGATAAAATATTCAGTAGACTTCACTTAAGAGCTCTGGGCGGAAACACAAAGACCTCATTCAGTCAAGTCCTGGTACCTTGGTAAAAATAACATGAAATCACACACCAATCACAGTGCTCAGAAAACAAGAAGCAGGCTCAAGGTGTTTTAACAATTTATGTTTGTGCAAGAGGCTTTAACATCAGACACAGATCACATCATAGAACATCACAAGCATTATTTTATTCCATTAAAGTGCTCTATAGTGATTATCAGCCCAGCATCGTGTATCTCTAAAGGCATTTTTGCAGTGATAAAGTACAACTCTGGGAGAAAGTTACATGGTACAAAGCTGCACGATTAATCGTTAAAAGATTGCGGTCTCGATTCAAACACCCGCGATTATTCCTAAATGACAACAATTCAGCGGTGCCAATTAAACTTTGGACCTTTCAAATCTGTGTTTGCAGATTTTCAAACACAGTATAATTATTTCTCTGTTATAATAATTCAAATTATCACAGAAGTACTGGGATAAAAGTTTATAATTCGGATATAAACACTGATACAGTAGCGATCAAAATAAAGCTATTCACTTTTTGCAAGTAACTTGGCGCTTCAAATAAAGATCGTATCAATTACATTGTTACACCAGTAGGTGGCGACAAGTAACTGTTAAAAATGTATTTGTTATTGAATCATGCACTCAATAGATTTGTTCAAAAACGCAGATTCATCCAGTAATGAAGCAAGTCTTTATGTAATCATTCATTCAAACAATTAAAAAAAAATATATACTAATTAACTAAACATTTTAAACAGAATGGAGTAATTAATATTTTATCAGAATCTCTAGTAAATTACATGTTATTTTATTTAGTTGTCTGTTCAGAATCGTAGGAGAATCGTGATCTGTGTTTGAAAAAAATTGTGATTCTCAATTTATGCAGAATCGTGCAGCTCTATAATATGACCACAGTGACCGAACATGATCAATGCTCTCATTTAGAGAGTAATTACCTGTTTTGAGAAAACCTTCCCTAAAAACATTATCATACAGAAACAGTTTTCAAACCAGGACTCAGATTAAGTCTATAGATTTTTCTAAAAGTGATCAAAAAAAGTTGGTTTTGAAAAATTTCTAGCTAAATATAGTGACATTCAGTTTTACACAAGTTAATACTGTGAAGACAGTAGACACTTTTTCCCTATACAAAATTGAAAAAAGTAATTGTACTTTCAATAAAGTTACATAATAGTGAACAAATTACTTGCAGATAATTATTTAAGTAAACACATTAACCCTAAACCCTAACCCACAGGCTAGTTCACATTACTTCAAACAAATACCAACATTTCAAATATTCTAATGTAAGATGTTGGCTTTAAAAATGGGATACACAATTGTAATTTCCATTCTGCTACAACAACCACAAACTGTGTGAACATAGATTCAAAACAATATCTGAAAGATGGTGTTTGTTGGAGCAGAGAACGAGTCTTAAAGGGATAATTGATCCCAAAATGAAATATACTCATATCCATCCAAAACTATACAAGATTAATTCTTCTGTGGAACACAAAGGGTCTCAGTGCCATTTTGTCAATACAGTAGAAGTCAATGTGGTCCAATGTTGTTTTGTCCCCAAGTTTCTTCAAAATATCTTCTTTTGTGTTCCATAGAATAAAGAAAGTCATGCAAGGTTTAGAACAACATGAGGGTCAGTAAATGATGATTTCAAGTATCACTTTAACCTTCCAGAACTAAAAAGTGACGCTTATGAACTGAATCATGAAATGACAAATGGGACACTCTACAGTCTCATGCACTTCATAGTCAAGAACATGCGTAGGCCATGAGACTGCAAGTTTGCATGAAACTCGGCCATTGACAAGAAGTAATTTCAAGACCTTCCAGTTTGTGTCTGACATATTTTTTGACATTTTTAAGTCTGCTATACATTCCCCATTCTAGCGCCCATCTATAAAATACATTTATACATAAATAGGTTACACTTTATTTTTGTAAACCACTTTACACACTCTATTAACTATAACTACATGTAATTAATTTTCAGCTACATGTCAACTAACTCTTATTAATTTGCAGCTACATGTCAACTTTAATCCGCGTTTCCACCGAAATTACCTGGAAAAATTTGTCCCAGGAACTTTTTCCCCCCAGACATGTTGCTGTCTGCGTTTCCATCGCGGTCTAAAGTACCGTGAAGATTAGGCAAACTAGTCCGGTAACGTAGGACTGCGCGCTACTTTACAGTTGCCGCTGGATTTCATCCTCTGAATTTAAGCTTAATAAAACCTGAACCTCGTCGTAGGTCCATCGTTCGTATTTTTTAAATTCCATTGTTGATTCGAATAGCAAACAACTTTTACTGCTCGCACCGCAACAGATTTTTAAAAATGGTGGTTGAAAGAAATGCTCCGTTGAGTCAACCAATCAATATACTGCGTGAACTCAACCAATCAGCATGTTCAGCACTCTAGTCCCACCCCCAAAAGTTCCTGAACTTTGAAAAAGTACTACCTTGCCAGCAGAGACTTTCTGAGGGGGACATTTTTACCCAGAACTTCATTTAGACCCTTGTCTCTGCAGTCGAAACACACTGAGTACCACCCCAAAGTTCCTAGTTCCTGGGGAAAGTTCCTGCGGTGCAAACGCAGCTTAGTAGACTGTTAGGTTAGAGTTAATATAATAAGTTGGCATGTAGTTGCAAAGTTACTTATAGTCAGAAAAATGTCTGTTGGGGAGCATCAAAATAAAGTTTTAGCAGATACAGGTCCTTCTAAAAAAAATAGCATATTGTGATAAAGTTAATTATTTTCCATAATGTATTGATAAAAATTAAACTTTCATATATTTTAGATTCATTGCACACCAACTGAAATATTTCAGGTCTTTTATTGTTTTAATACTGATGATTTTGGCATACAGCTAAAAGAAGTGTTTTTAATACAAAAAAAAAAGTCAACCTTCAAATAATTATGTTCAGTTATGCACTCAATACTTGGTCGGGAATCCTTTCGCAGAAATGACTGCTTCAATGCGGCGTGGCATGGAGGCAATCAGCCTGTGGCACTGCTGAGGTGTTATGGAGGCCCAGGATGCTTCGATAGCGGCCTTAAGCTCATCCAGAGTGTTGGGTCTTGCGTCTCTCAACTTTCTCTTCACAATATCCCAGAGATTCTCTTTGGGGTTCAGGTCAGGAGAGTTGGCAGGCCAATTGAGCACAGTAATACCATGGTCAGTAAACCATTTACCAGTGGTTTTGGCACTGTGAGCAGGTGCCAGGTCGTGCTGAAAAATGAAATCAGATGGAAGCATGAAGTGCTCCAAAATCTCCTTATAACTAGCTGCATTGACCCTGCCCTTGATAAAACCCTGCCCTTGACCCAGTGCACCAACACCAGCAGCTGACATGGCACCCCAGACCATCACTGACTGTGGGTACTTGACACTGGACTTCAGGCATTTTGGCATTTCCTTCTCCCCAGTCTTCCTCCAGACTCTGGCACCTTGATTTCCGAATGACATGCAAAATTTGCTTTCATCCGAAAAAAGTACTTTGGACCACTGAGCAACAATCCAGTGCAGGTTCTCTGTAGCCCAGGTCAGGCGCTTCTGCCGCTGTTTCTGGTTCAAAAGTGGCTTGACCTGGGGAATGCGTCACCTGTAGCCCATTTCCTGCACACGCCTGTGCACGGTGGCTCTGGATGTTTCTACTCCAGACTCAGTCCACTGCTTCCGCAGGTCCCCCAAGGTCTGGAATCGGTCCTTCTCCACAATCTTCCTCAGGGTCCGGTCACCTCTTCTCGTTGTGCAGCGTTTTTTGCCACACTTTTTCCTTCCCACAGACTTCCCACTGAGGTGCCTTGATACAGCACTCTGGGAACAGCCTATTTGACCAGAAATTTCTTTCTGTGTCTTACCCTCTTGCTTGAGGGTGTCAATGATGGCCTTCTGGACAGCAGTCAGGTCGGCAGTCTTACCCATGATTGCGGTTTTGAGTAATGAAACAGGCTGGGAGTTTTTAAAAGCCTCAGGAATCTTTTGCAGGTGTTTAGAGTTAATTAGTTGATTCAGATGATTAGGTTAATAGCTCGTTTAGAGAACCTTTTCATGATATGCTAATTTTTTGAGATAGGAATTTTGGGTTTTCATGAGCTGTATGCCAAAATCATCAGTATTAAAACAATAAAAGACCTGAAATATTTCAGTTGGTGTGCAATGAATCTAAAATATATGAAAGTTTAATTTTTATCATTACATTATGGAAAATAATGAACTTTATCACAATATGCTAATTTTTTGAGAAGGACCTGTATTAAGGAGACAATCTACTAATTCTCTAATAAGAGTTAGTTGACATATAGTTGCAAAGTTACTTATAGTTAGTAGAATGTTTAAAGTGAAATTAAAGTGTTACCAAAAAAAAGAGTCACTTTGGCAGTTCCTCTTTGGGTTGTGGTTTCAAGCAGCAATTAGATCCAGGGAACAGTGATCTGAAGACATTCCTCTTCCTCTTTCCTGTCCTGCCCTTTCCGGGCGATTGTTCGGAGAGGCATATGGAGTTTCGGAGTGTGCTGATACGCCGCTCGTGTTCACGGATCTTGCACTGCAGGTGGTTCTGGATGGCAAACCCCAGCGATTCCATATCCAGCGACGCTCCATACACTTCCCACGTCATTCCCTGCTCATCCCAGATGATCTGCTGAGGTGCATCACTCTCCTTCTTTTCTCCCTCCACTTCTCCTGTTCTCCCAGAGTTGAGCGGTTTTAAGGAGTCCTCGGAGGACTTGTTCGGCAACAGTCGACAAGTTGTGTCCAATTCATTTATGGTTACTTTCGATTCAAGAGTCTGCGGTGACTGGCTATGAAGTTCAATCTCTATTTGACACACATGTTGAAGAGGTTTCTGGCTATTGGGAGACTTGTAAGGGGCAGGACCTAGAAATCTAGGCTTGGCTCCCATTGATCTGAGGTCTACAGTTGGCAACCAATCAGAGTCAGATTTGCTATCGGGCTTGAGATCATTGTATAGGCCCACTTTAGGGTTAAGGTCAATCTTAGGGTTCAATTGACGGGGTTGAGAGTCATGGACTGGACTCATGTCTGTGGATCTGCTGCAGACCTCCATGACCGCCTGGACCTCGACATCAACGTACAACGGGTGCAGATCCGCCTGTAGTGCTGCGTCCTTTTTTTTGGTCACTGGGAAACCTTTAATTGTCTTTGTCTCTGCATCGTTCAATTGTTTGGATGTTGGCGTCTTATCCACTAGGAAACCTTTAATTGTCTTTGTCTCTGCATCGTTCAATTGTTTGGATGTTGGCGTCTTGTCCACTGCAAACTCTTTAATTGTCTTAGTCTCTGCATCGTTCAATTGCTTGGATGTCGGCGTCTTATCCACTGCGAACCCTTTAATTGTCTTAATTTCTTTAATTGTCTTAGTCTCTGCATCATTCAATTGCTTGGATGTCGCCGTCTTATCCACTAGGAAACCTTTAATTGTCTTAGTCTCTGCATCGTTCAATTGTTTGGATGTTGGCGTCTTATCCACTGCGAACTCTTTAATTGTCTTTGTCTCTGCATCGTTCAATTGCTTGGATGTTGGCGTCTTATCCACTGCGAACTCTTTAATTGTCTTTGTCTCTGCATCGTTCAATTGCTTGGATGTTGGCATCTTATCCACTAGGAAACCTTTAATTGTCTTAGTCTCTGCATCATTCAATTGCTTGGATGTCGGCGTCTTATCCACTAGGAAACCTTTAATTGTCTTTGTCTCAGCATCGTTCAATTGCTTGGATGTCGGCGCCTTATCCTTTTCGTTCATCACTGTATCCTTCTTGGCCTCAGTCGCCATTTTGTCCTTCTTAATCTCAACTGCCCCCTTTCTCTCTCCTGTCTGTCTCCTCTTTGCTTCCTCCTTTTCCTTCCTCCTCTCTTGGGTTGTGACACATGCGTCGGTCTTGTCCTCTGGCTCTTTCAGCTGTTCAGCTGCTTGTTTCGATGACAGAGTGGAGGTTTGTTTGCACACTGTCGAGCTCATCACCGTGAGGTCTCTTCCACTGTGTCCCTGGGGGACAGTGTCCTCTCTTTCATTTCCTAGCGTTTCTCCTTCTCTCTCAATCCTGCTCTTTATCTCTTGCTCCTGGCGTCCCTGAGGACTCTCTCCTGCTGCTTTCGCCCCCAGTTGCAGTTTGCTCTCCACCAACGTGTCAATCATTTTATCCTTCGGAGAAGCCGATAGCAGTCCCTCTTTGCCTGTAACTCTTCTATTCCGCTCGGTTTTGTCCAGTTTGAGAGATGCAGGGTGGGATAGTTTAAGTTTGGGGCTAGAAGTGGCTCGAGGAATGTGTGAGAGAGATGCCCGGTTGAGACTCTTGGGAGAGTCGTTAGAGGAAATCTGGGAAGCAGAAGCGGTTTTGTAAAGCATCTTTTGTGGGGAGTCTGCGGAGCCCATTATATGAGATGCTGAGGCCGTCTTTTGGATGTTTTTGGAAAATGTTTTTGCACTCGCTTGTAGCTTCTTCTCATGGCTTGCATTTGGGGATCTCAGTTTTAGCCCACTGGGTTGAGGTTGAGTTGATAAACTTAAGACCTCCACTCCAGGTGCAGTTGCTTTGGTTGGTTGATTTGATGCTATTTTAGTCATAGCAGTTGTGTTGATTGTTCTAGCAGTGACTTGCTTGGTCGTAGCCAGGTGCATGGTGGGTATTCTCGATGCAGGGAGGGCTTCTGCGGCTGGATTGGTTGCTAATGCTGTGTGTTTTAGTGTTTTTACATAGCCAGCAGATTCCCTGGAGTTGGATCTCTCCTCTAGCTCTTTAGCTTCTACTTCAATCCCATGATTCTCTCCAAGTCTTGTCCTGGTTCCAGGAGAGATGTTTCCCTTTCTGTGCTGCCCTGAGGGCTTGGACTCAGATTCCCAGCATGCCTTGGGCTCATCATTTCTGGAGAGATGAAGGAAAGCAGGTCGGGATTCCATGAAACCAATCCAAATGAATATCCAGCTCTGATTAAGTGATATTTTAGTTGTGGGTACGACACATCTGTCAGGAGAAAAACAGCAGATTCTGTTAAAGCATTTGAAACATTATAAAATTATTTTTTTAGTGCCTGGTCAATGATTAATCGTCATTAATCGCATCCAAAATATAAGTTTGTGTTAAAATATGAGTGTGTACTGTGTATAATTATTTTGTATATATAAATACACATATGTGCATATATATATATATATATTTAAGAAAAATGTGTTATTTATATATAAAATATTTATATTTACATATAATATACATTATGTATAAATATATATATACAGTATATACATTCAAATATTTAAATATATACAGTACATGCATATGTGTATTTATATATACAAAATAATTATACACAGTACACACACATATATTACGTAAACACAAACTTGTATTTTGGATGCGATTAATCGTGATTAATCGTTGCCCAGCACTACATTTTTTATTAAAATTTTGATAAAATAATAAACCTAAACACACCAAGATAAATATTGATCTTTCAAGTAAAATTCTTATTGCTATTTGGTGGATTTTCAAACCATTAGAGAGTTTTGATCTTAAGGGTTACTCAACAAACCATTTACTTCTTTAGATTTTCAAATAGTTTGATTATTCTGGCTGAAATATCTAAATTAAATGTAAAAAAAGGATAAACAAGCATACTGAATTGTTTTAAGAGCATTGCCATATGGTCACCAATTGTTTACACTGTACATTAAAACATGCAAAAGCATTTCCAATTCATTGACATAGAGCAGGATAAACAGAAAGAGAGAGGAACCAATCATTAAGAGAGATGAAAGCACTGTCTCATTTTCATTGATCAAACTTTGTAATTCACATTAGATAGATGGAAATGACAGGATTTATTGATTTTATGTCAATTCGGTTAGGTACTGTAAGTGCACTCCTGACGTACATTCAAGGCCCTCTACATTTGCAATTTATCTTGCATTGCTTGTTAAACATTAACTTGTTAAAATTACTAAATTGAAAATATATTCCAGTTGCATTTTAGTGATTAAACCAAATGTTATTACTGCAAGTAAGAATAATCATATTCATTGATTTGAAACAATGATTTTATAAAAACAAAACAAAACTCATAAAAGCAGGTTTTGAATACTGGATGTTTTACGAATGCAATCAGAGCCACTTGTGAAAATAAAACCAAAGCAATTTAAAAACAACAACTCAAATTTCCCTGAGAAAAAAAAAAACAAAACAAAAACATAAAAAAAGACACTGTCCAAAACTCCCTTATTCTCCTATTAGATTTAGGATTTAATTAATCGTCTACCTTAAAATAATGGGACACTTAATTCGATTCTAATGTGTTCTTACAACTTACAAGTTATTTTCCCTCGTCTATTTCTCCAAAGACAGTGATCATGTAAGTTACACAGGTGAGGTGAGTGTCTTTAATATTTAAGGATCAGTATGTACAGAGATTATCGACGCCCATTACAAGACACAAGATCAAGAACACTATCGCTTTATGTGTCATTAATAAAGTACACAAATGGACCAGAAACAAGTCTTCTTGAATAAATATTACACGCACAATTATACTCACTATTTAATGCCTTCCAAATCGATCCAGACGATGTCCATCATGGTGTGTGTGTGTGTGTGCTCTCCTGAAGGTTGATGCGGAAACTGTGGAGTGTTTTTCCCTCTCATGCTTGAATAAATGACGATACGCATCCGATGCGCGCGCTCGAGCTGCAAGAGAAGCAGGGGTGACGCGCGGAATTCAGCGCGCACACATATTGATTTAGTTTGATGATGTGCGTGTCATTTTTCTAAAACATCAACAGCCATTTTACAGTTGTGAGCGTCAGA